>VNJQ01006859.1:0-378284 GCA_008042515.1 Drosophila truncata | reverse complement strand
ATGAGGTCTCTGGTCAAAAACTATTACTTCGACAATTTTAGGAATATTTTAAAATGTCTCCAGTTGCTTTTTAGTTATGGTTACCTATTGTTTATTTCAATTATCTTATAAGCAAATTCAAATCAATGTTGGCGGGAAGCAGGAAGATAACGATAGGTTCCAAGCCGATGTTTTTTGAGACGGCGTAATGATCATACGCGTTCACCAGAACAACATGATCACCGATCCCTGAGGGATCAGTGATCAGTGATCATGTTGTTCTGGTGAACGCAACCAACGATAGGTTCCGAGCCGATGTTTTTTGAGCCGGCGTAATTATCATACGCGTTCACCAGAACAACATGATCACCGATCCCTGAGGGATCAGTGATCAGTGATCATGTTGTTCTGGTGAACGCAACCAATATTAATTATATAAATAATTACCAATTCGTTAACATTAAGTAATTATAATGACTGACCACTGCTTTCATTAATAATAATTTATTTTCCCTTTAGTTACGATCTTTTTCTCTATTTTTCTTTTCGATAATTCAACCATCGATATAATCCATTAGTATCGCGAAAAGGTAGCAGACTATTTTTACGATCCCTTTTTGGTGATCATGTTTACTAAAATCTTGCAAAAAATTAGGGATGACACGCACTATCGATAGAAATCCATCAGTGATCAGTGATTATGTTGTTCTGGTGAACGCAACCATTGGGAACAGATTTTGTATGGAAGTGGGAACGGGCATGAAGTCCAAATCGGTAATTTAGATACGTATTCTAAAAGAATTGCCGGCGGAGATGTGATAAATATATCGATATCTTTTAAATCGATAGTTGGAATGCAATTGGTGATTTCAGTTCCAGTCGTTGCACCTTTTTTTGAAATCATCGGGATATTGATCAGCCCATCGCTAGCTTGGAATGGAACAACATATTCAATAATAATTTTATTTAACAATTAAAATATAAAATCAACATGAATAATGGAAATATTAAGCGAGCGAGCAAGAAGTTGAGCGTTTCCAAGAAGCCTGCCGTCACTGTGGACTCACCTTTAGCAAAATATCCTTTACAAAACTGGAATAGTCACTATAAACATAAGTTTCCAGCCGGCATTTGCCATTCTCTTAACAAACACATTTTCTGTTTTTTATTTCTTAATTCAGCGAAGATAATATATATAATTGTTTCACCAAGGAGCTTAACACCTTTACTTATAACTTAAAGTTTGTTTAAAAATTGAACAAACCGCTGGAAATAGAGAGGTGTTCCCTATTTGATTTGTTTACCTTTTGGGACCATGTAAACTACTGATTAAAATTTAATTCCAAGCTGGTTTCCTAAACTAAATAAATACGTATGACTCGTCAGGGACCTTGACTTGTATCATTTGCAGGATACCCATCAAGCCAAGCGTTTGGAAGGTGCACATCAACTCCAAGCAGCACAAACAAAATGTGGAACAGGCCAAGCAGAATAAGATTGAAAAATCGGTAGCCACAAGTGCCAAGGAATCATCTGCCCCATCGTTCAAGGTTCCGCAACCTGTCGCCAAGTCTAGCACGCAGCCAGAACCAACTCCAACAGGAAACCATGAAAAGAATCCTCAGTTTACTCCAGAGAAGGCGGCCCCACAGTCAAACCCAAGTAGTAATAAGCCTTCCGCTGCCGAATCTGTAGTCGAAAAATTGCCCGACAAGTTTTTTGACGAGGACAAGACTAATAAAAGTGAAGCAGTTCGACTCCAGGACGAGGAGTGGCAGCGCTTTCAGCAGGAGATCAAGAAAGCTGCCACAGAGTCTAGTGTTATCGTAGCTGACGAGCAAGAGGATATCAATATCAAGCGACATATCAAGGAAATAGACGAACAAATTGATAACTGGAAGAGGGTCATCAAAATAAATGATCAGAAAACGTTGCTTTTAAATAAGAAGCGAAAGGTTGATATTAAAGTAGAAATAGATCCAGAGTTGAGTTCCAGTGAGGATGAATGCAGTGTTGACGATTTGTACGACTGGCGAACTAAGAACTTGCACTAATAAAGTATATACTATTAAATGTTATTGTTCAAAACCATAAAAAACATTAATTGTAATTATTATTTTTTTTTTTTAATATTTAAAATGGCAAGATAAAACATGGGAATTAAGATGTTTCACGCTCTGCTTAATTGTGCGTGCAGTAATAATTATTTTCAATGAATAACGTATTTTTAAGATTAAATTTGAGTGTTAATTTCATAAAAAAAGGAATATTTTTTTAAATATTAGAAAATCAGCTGATACACCTAAGCCACATGAATCTTATACTGACCATTTTCATGTGTGGCCACACTAGTGGACGCTCCCCACGATTTTTATCAAAGCCAAGAGATTCGTACGCTACATTACATGATCAAAATTAGTACATATTTTATGTTACATTAATTAGTTACACACTTTTATTTATTCTAGACAGTATTTACAGAAATTTTTATTACTTATTTAGGCTGTTCTACTTTTTCTTTTGTTTTAAATCTTTTAATAGTTTGTACATAGAAAATGTATTGAATTTGTTAATTTATGCATGACGTTCACCCTATAAAAAAAATACAAAGCAAACCCATTGTTACAATGATATCTGATTCGTGTGAAAAATGAATATAAAATATATATTATTATTGTGCACGTTGTCGATGAATTATTCCAGTCTCATGTGCTTGGAAAATTCAAAGGGCTTCAATGAATCTGCACTCGTGAACACCATCCATACGGGCCACAGCAAGAGAACCAGTAAATTTCTATTTGATACCATTTTTCGCATCAGTTCGGGAGTATCGAATGCCTTTGGACTCTCGGAAGCAGAAGACGAGGTTGAGTACACGGAGAATTCAAGCCTCAAAAATTGTGATTGCGGTAAGTTTTAACAGCTAGGCTTCAAGATAAATTATTGCGATTTCATTATATTATTTTATATATCCACAGATTGCGGTTTTTCAAATGAAGAAAACAGAATTGTTGGTGGAAAACCTACCGGAGTTAACCAATACCCCTGGATGGCGCGAATTGTTTACGATGGAAAATTTCATTGTGGCGGATCATTGTTGACCAAGGATTACGTTTTATCGGCAGCTCATTGCGTTAAAAAACTGAGAAGATCCAAAATCCGAATTATATTCGGAGACCATGACCAGGAAATCACCTCGGAGTCTCAGGCCATCCAGCGGGCTGTGACAGCCGTGATAAAACATAAAAGTTTCGATCCCGATACTTACAATAATGACATTGCCTTGTTGAGACTTCGGAAGCCCATTTCATTTTCGAAAATTATAAAGCCAGTGTGTCTTCCGCGGTATAATTATGATCCAGCAGGTAAAAACTAGATTCTTGTCTTGAGTTTCTAAATTATATTTTATTTTATAGAAAATAATATTGTTTAAACAATTATTTTAGGTCGCATTGGAACTGTTGTGGGCTGGGGACGCACCTCCGAGGGCGGTGAGCTGCCCTCTATTGTTAATCAGGTGAAGGTGCCCATCATGTCCATCACCGAATGCAGAAATCAAAAATACAAAAGTACTCGAATTACCTCATCGATGTTATGCGCTGGCAGACCCAGCATGGACTCATGTCAGGGCGACAGTGGCGGACCGCTATTGTTATCCAATGGAGTTAAATATTTCATCGTCGGAATTGTTTCCTGGGGCGTTGGATGTGGTCGCGAAGGATATCCGGGTGTTTACTCGCGAGTGAGCAAGTTTATTCCATGGATAAAATCTAATTTAGAAAATACCTGCCTGTGTTCTTAGTCAATGTTGTGTGGAAATACACGCGAACAAATATTTATTGCTTTTAGGTCCTAGGTCCGTTTTAATGCCAAGTGTCTTTGTTATTTGTCCCCCAAGCAACGAGAATAAATATTAAAGTTTTATTTATTACAAAGGTTTCTATATATTTTATGGATTGGGATTGACGAAAAGTCGATTAAGTCGCGTTAAATATCGGTACAGGATCAATGTTTTCATCTCTCCTTGACTCCCAGTGCGTTATTTGCACGCATCTTTGTACAATCATCAGCTTTTATTATTGTATAAAAACGTATATCTATATTTAAGTACATTTCGTTGCAAATCTACAATTTCTAATAATACTCTACATTATTACCTATGTACACTACACGCTACTCATCCCTGTACCTATTGCTAAGAACTGTATTCGCCACTTTCAGGACTTCATTTGATATCTTTCCACAGCTAGACTCATTGACGGATTGTATTTTAAGTGCTGCATGGAGCGGCATTAGGAATTGGGTATTGGCATTGGACCCCAATTGATAATTCTCCATGGACTCGTAAATGGATTTAAAGAGTAGTTGCCTGTCGGAATGGAAATAGCCACGATTGCCGTGAATTACCTTGACGCCGGCGTGGGACATGTTACAAATGCTCATGTACATGCAGTGATCTGGACGGTAGTTGTATTCGCACGGCATGATGTACAGCTTGTCGGGATGGAAGTAAAATAGTATGTTTATGATGTCTTGATCGCCCCAGATAATGCGCAGTTTGTACTCCTTGTGGATAGCCAAGATATGTTGCTCCCATTTCATTTCCCTCATCCGCGTGAGATTCATTAGCATAACGCCAGAGTTCACGCCAAGTCGGCCGTAGAACGGATGTCGTGCAAAGCGATTGTACCATCCAATGTTCTCGTTTTCGTGTTCAGGCGTCAACGCTGAGATCTGAGTCTCGTTGAACTTCTTGAAGAATCGCCATATATCCGATATAGGGGACAAAAACAAGATATCCGTGTCAACGTACAGCAATGAGTCCACGTTCGTTAGCAGAGACTTGAAGAAGCAAATAGTTTAATTAGCAAAAACCCCTGCATATTGATATTTCAATTCGCACTTACCGGGAGAAACAAGCGCTGAGCTGCACATGGCTTGAAGAGATTCTTCCATTCAATCTCATTGTGACTGGGAAACTTCAAAGGCAGGATCTCAAAGTCAAATGTGAACGGTTTGATATCACGCCAGTCCGTCAGCTTTTCCGTGAACTCATCACCCTGGCCGTTCTCAGTGAAAATTAAAAATTTTAAAAACTCCTCATCATAGTTGAACAGAATGGCTGATTTGATCATAACAAGAGTCTCCTGGACTCTTTGACCGCAGCATACCACAACGATATATAGAGGGGGTTTCGAAGTTTGTCTAAGGAATAAGAAAACATATCTTCAGTACAAGTTATAAGGTTTGGTAGTTTCTACAAGGTTGACGACTTATTGATTGCAAACCGTAACGTTGACAACCGGCTTGAATTTCCACATTTCTATGGGTTTAAGTAGTTTATACGTACGCTTCGCTAAAACCACCTGCCTCTCCCTTATAGTCAGTTACCCAAGAAGGACGCTGATGAACGAAATAGGAAAGTATCGCTAATGCAATTAAGCACAGCAGACACATGTGGAGATGTTGCTGCAATAAAAAATCATATGTACACATATTATAAAAGATATTATGGTTTATTTACCATTTTAAGAGTATGCAAAAGCATAATTGCAGCCGCAAATTGTTTATGTTTTTGATGCTTAAAGTCGCCGATGCCATAATCTTCCGTACTAATGAGGAATGTATGTAAATCACTTCAGTCAACAGATTTGTTATAATTTAACTTAAACTACATGATGAGTGCATAGTATTTAAAAATATGCAAAATTGCGAAGCAAGTAGCGCACAAAGCAGTCGTAAATATTTTGATGTTAGTCAAGGTAGCGGCAATTGTTGAGGAATGGAACGATTGTACTTTTGGAACAACGAAATATCATGCTTTATTAAAATTTTTTATTTAATTTAAAATTATTAATTTATGTTTGATTTTAAATTTACTATCTTTAATACATTCCCTTCAATAAAATATTTATGAATAAAACGACGATATACGTCGCGATGGAAAATAATATTATAAATAAAGGAAATACTTTAACAATATTTATTAAATTATATATTATAACGTTGATAATTAAATAATATATTTGTTCAAATATTTCGTTTCAGTATTAACCCGATAAAAGTAACTACCTATTTGTTTGCACCATGTTTCGTTTTCGCGTTTCAAAGAACAAATGACCGATAACTATCGAAACTGCCTATCAGCGGGGAATTGTTTATATTAAATCCTACACGTGCGACCCGAATTTATAACAAATAAAAATGCTGCGTAAACAAGCCAGACAACGCCGGGAATACTTGTATTCAAAAGCCCTCACCGAGCGCTTGAAGGCGAAACAGAAAATCCAGGAAACCGTTGTTCAGGCCCTAAATGAGAACAAGACAATTGGTTCCAAGAATGTTAAGAAAAGCATGACAGTCTATAACTCGTTAAAATATGCTGATGGAGGTGAGAATATAGCCTACAAGCTGCTTAAGATCTTATTAAACTAACTATCTTTACCTTAGGTATCGACGACCGCACTGTCAATGATGAGTACCATTATGCTGGATGCGAGGATCCAAAAATAATGCTTACCACCTCGCACAACCCCTCGTCCAGATTGAAGATGTTCATGAAGGAGCTGCGCTTGATCTTTCCCAATGCCCAGCAGATGAACAGAGGCAACTACCAGCTGCCGACACTAATGCACGCCTGTCGTGCCAATAATGTAACCGATTTCCTAATTGTGCACGAGCACCGGGGCATTCCGGACAGCCTTGTGGTTTGCCATCTTCCCTACGGGCCAACTGCCTTCTTCAACATATCCGATGTCATTATGCGTCATGACATTCCCGATATCGGCCACATGAGTGAGCAGAAGCCGCACTTAATTTTTAATAACTTCAAAACGCCCATCGGCCTGAGAACGGTTAAGATCCTCAAGCACTTGTTCCCCGTCCCGAAGGAGAACTCCCAGAGAGTCATGTCCTTCTTGAACCACAATGACTCCATCATATTCAGGCATCATCAGTACAAGTATAAAAACAAAGAACTGGAGCTCAGCGAGGTGGGGCCTAGGTTCGTCCTGAAACTGTATCAAATCAAGTTGGGAACGCTGGAGAATATCAAGGCGGCTGATACTGAATGGATTAATCGACCTTATATGAACACTTCACAGAAAAAGCTTATTTTTTCCAATGATCCGGGATTGACGAGTAGGGACGAAGACGTTTAGGAATCTTTTAATGAGACAATTAAACAAAATAATAAAAAGTTATACATAGAAAATCAATTTAAATGTTGTCTTTTTTAAAAGCAGGTGTTGGGATGGCATTATAATAATTAAACGCCTTAATCCTCTAAAATATTTATTCGCTTCTGTCTAAGCACCTAAAGACATCTATTATTATTTATATAGTGGGTGGTTAAAATAAATTATTGTTATATTTTTTACATAACTTGAAAACCAGATCCACCGTCAATTGCTATAACTTTGGTACAATTTTAAATTGGGGAAATGGTTTAGCGCTTTAAACATTTTATTAAAGTAAAACTAATTTTTAGAACAAACAAGAAAGGAAGCCAACTTCGGCTCAACGAAGTTTATATACCCTTGCAGATTGCGTTTGATCTATAAAATTAAAATCGTAATTCTGAAATAATAATAAGAGGCCTAATCCCAAATTTGATTTAAATATTTTGAGAAATAGCGAAACTATGAATTTTTTATTATTACTCTGATTGTTCCTATGGCAGCTACAGGATATAGTCGTCTGATTTTCATGAAATTCAAACAAAGATTCTCAAATAATATTAAGTGGCCAAATCTCAAATTTGATGAAAATATCTTGAGAAACAGAGAGTTAGGATTTTTTTATTATTTTCCTGACTGTTCCTATGACAGCTATAGGATATAGTAGTCCGATTTTCATGAAATTAAAATCGAAATTCTAGAATAATAATTAATGGCCAAATATCAAATTTGGTGAAATTGTATTGAAAACTGACAAAGTTACAATTTTTTTCGAAAATTTTACCGATCGTTCCTATGGCAGCTTTATGATATAGTTGTCCGATCCGGCCCGTTCCGACATATGTACGAGAGAGAGTATATAGAAGACTAACTGCAAAGTTTCATTCAGATAGCTTTAAAACTGAGGGACTAGTTTGCGTAGAAACGGACAGACAGACGGACATGGATAGATCGACTCGGCTTTTGATGCTGATCAAGAATATATATACTTTATAGGGTCGGAGATGTCTCCTTCACTGCGTTGCAAACTTCTGACTGAAATTATAATACCCTGCAAGGGTATAAAAATAGGTTTTCCAAAACATCCCAGAGTGGTGTTACCACACTTTTAAAAACCATCTTGAAATGCTATCTTTTTCCCATTTTTCCGCGAAGAAATCAGGATTTAGTGTTTTTTTAAGGTTTAAATAAAATTTTCTTGTGTTTTTTAATCAACTATTATTATTTTATTTATTAATATTTTGACTGGCTCAGTGAGATTTCATACCTCAATTTAAAATCAATATGACCTGAAGGGTTTTAGCTAACTCGAGGTCGTCTTCATTTTAATGGGTAACTATACCTTATTTTGCTGTCATAAGAATGACTAGACCAAGTATATTAATAAAATAATTGTTTTATGATGACACCGATTTCAATTTCGTTATCCAAAGTTAGCTTCATTTTTAACTGTTTCCTGTGAAAACCATAAAATCAAAGAGGAAACATTAATCAATTTCCTAGTTTTATTATACCTGCACTCCTTAAGAAATATTACAGTCGGAGAGCCTGTTTTGTAATCCATCGATATGAAATCAACAAAACAAAACGAGTTCACATCAATGCATTGGTGCATTTGCAATGACTACAACTATTTTCTTATATAAATAAAATATCTAAGAGCCTAAGAAGTTGATGTCGAAACAGGTATAAAAACTTAACAAGTCAACCTGGTGGAAAGATTATTTCCGGTGAAGTGATGGTGAAATCAATATATTATTCACATGAAATTACCTTCACATTTTAAATGACGAAGTTTAGCCAATTTAAATAATTTATAAACCTTTTTAAGAGGAAATATGACCATTGGAATAGAGATAACTTAAATTATTTAACGCTACCTACAACATACCATAGTTTTTTAGATTAATATAATTATTAGCTCCTGTAATAAATTGTCAGACATGTTTTCAACACAAGGCCCGATTTTTATGCTTAAAGTTCATACAAAAAATAATATAATCATGTAAATATATATATGTTTTATTTTACTTTTTTGATGTGTAAAAAGTTAATAGTTGTCTAAAGACTTCAATACTGTTACGTGAACAATTTTTGAACATTTTTCCCAATATTTTATTTTTAATTTATTACGATTTTAGTGAAAAAATTAATATATAAGACTTTCCATGCATATATTTTGCAATGTTTTAAAAAACAAGATCTCTTTTTTAGCTTTACAATAAAGTGAAAAATACATCAAATGACAGTAATATAATGGTTTAATGGTTAATATTACCTCTTAGGTTATGTTTTAAAAATATTGTTCCATGAAAACAAATCTCTGTTTTCTAAGCATTTCAAAAACATGGAGGCATCGATGTTTCTTCATCTCTACAATAATATTTTTTAAGAAAATGTAATGGATTGCAAATATAAAAAGATTATAAATGTTTGGTTTTAATACCTGGATGGAAGGGTTGTATAACTTACCATAGATAAATAAAACAATAAAAATAATAATCCAGGCAGGAAGAGGCAAGTCCTAGCCCATAAAGTATATATTTTCTTAATCAGCATCATTACAAAATTAAATCTATTCGTGTCTCTACGTGTTGTAACTTTACGTGCAATATTTTGAAATATTCCAATCTAGATACGTTACGTTTACATTTCTAAACACTAGTTAAATATTAATTTTAAAAAATTTTTAGATTAATAAAATATATGCAATACCCCTAGTACAGTCATAGTCGGCAAAGAGCTGTTAATGATTTAAAATGACGGCCCAATTGTCTCCCAATTATCGGCAAAGACAAAAGCGACTCTTGGGAGTCGTATTTGGTTTGCCTGCCGTTCCATATCAGTAAGTTAGATCAAAGGTTAACACGATCTAATAAGGTGTAAAACACCTGACAACACCGACCATATAATTAAATGTGTTTATACTAATTCTGTCTATCATTTAACAGCTGTCTGATGTTAATGATGGAACGCATTCTCCTAAATAGCCTGCACAGGCAGAGACTCAAGCAGAGGCACAGGCTGTTGGTGCTGGCAGCGTGGCCCATTACTGGTAATGCCGATGATCAGCAGGCCGTAGAGCATGGAAACTCGTCCACTAATATACGATTTCGCTCCGTTTGGACCACATACAACTTGATCTGATCCCATGAAACAATAAAGGGGATGAGTCGGACTCTGACTCTGACTCCGACTCGGACTCGGACGGCCAGCCACACATGTGAGAAAACGAGAATCGAGAATTCGAGTTGTTGTTGTTTTTGTGTGTGCGCCTTTATACCTTTTCACGTTTTTGCCGATCGCCCTTTTCTAACACCTTTTCTGTGGTTCGATCTTAAACACAGGCGTGCCGCTGCGTTGTCGGCGAGTAAAAAGTGAACAAATGAGTGCCGGTCGATTATTTAAAGCCAATATCTCTAATTACGGTTCTGACACATAGCCCAGCAGTTTCCTTTTTAATTTATGGGTTTCATTTAATGTAAACTACTTCACTCTTGGGGCATTGTGTTCCGCTTTGTCGGACAGGTGGTGCTGCCTCAGCGTTAGCGTTAGCAAACTAACGTCCCGAAATTGTTTCTCATATTTATTTATTGGTTTTTGAAGAAGATGGTCCATAAATTAATAAGCGAAAATGTCTTCTTTTTTACCTGAGAGGAGACTGCTGAATGAATATGAATAATAAATTGCAAAAGTTATAATTCGACAGTAAGTTTTGTTTGTTTAGAAGGATGAGAGTCAAACGCCATTAATCAGATTTTATTTTTGGCAAAAGCAAACTTTGTTAACAAACATTTGCATTTTTTTGTTAATATTTAGAAAATTATCTGCTTGTCAATATGATTTAGCATCGCGTTGGAAAGTAAAGAAAAGAGACACTTATAAGACAGACAAGTCATAAGCCATCTACAGCTCGGCGATTTCTAAAGAGCGGCGTTGAACCATTTTTGTTTTAATATTTAATAGGTTACTGGAAATATTTATTTGATACTAGTAAAGGTACCCTATATATTCATATAATGATTTGCTTTAGGGACTTTTTGTGACTTTTTCATATCGATCGTATTTATAAGACAGACATACAAATTTCGTTGTTGAAACATTTATTTGAAATATTTTTTTGTTACTAGAAAATGTACCCTTCCTATTCTATTATTAAAACGATGCCGCATCTAATCATTTCTTTCTTTCTTACTAAATCCCCCATCTTCAAAAGATATTTTTCGAATACTTTTCAATAATAATCAACGGATCAAAATGTCATAGTTTGTTTTTGTAATTATTGAACATTAGGTACTATACAACAGAAAGATCCACTCAGAAGAAGAAAAAAATAAACACAAAATCGAATACCTCCATCAGCGTCATAACTAACCTACAACAAATTTCAAATGGCAACCTCTTAATTTAATTAATTTATTAAAAATATTTATTTACTTTCCGCAATAGATGACTGAAGACCAGTGTCTCTGGCTCTAAGTAGAACTTGGTGGGTAATTTCAAATATTAGACATAAAATCAATTTAAAATTCCATATTTAGACACAGCCAAAGATTAGTAAATTGACTTTAGCCAAGAATCGATTCGTTCCATCTATCAATTTGTATTAGTAATGAACTTTTAATTGTTATTATTATTCTGGTTCTTTCTTGGCTTCTCAAGACTAATGATTGTGTATGCTTGAGTTCATTTCAATTTCGTGTTGGAATTAATAATCATTGGGCGATTTAACTCTTTTAATTGTTTAAAAGATGGTCAAGGAGCACTTAACCAGCCAAAATAAACGTTCGATCAGCTTATTGATTCATTTTAATAATGGTCTTCAGAGACTTTCAATAAATCCACAAAGAAACAGCGGTTGGGAGTCGGCAATCTATTATATTTTGATTGAACAGCGGCAGCTGCAGCTGCAAAAATGATTGTTGTAAATGGCAATTTTGTCAGCAGAGCAAAAAAAGGAAAAAATAGATTTTTAATTTGGGGTATGGGCATGTTTTGGCTCTCACTGAATCTGTGTTTTGTGTTTATTTTCATTGGTTTCCGTTTCGGCAATGTTCGGCATTAAATGGATGATTGTAACAACAACTGTTAACCGTAGAGCGCGGCTAATGGCATTAAAGCGTAACTTTCTGTTTGTCGGATGTCCTGATTATTACGCATTTACAAGGCAAATGTCAAACCCACTGGGTGGGTACTGGGAGCGAGCGAGCCTGTGGTTACGGGCGAGTATAAAAAGATTTATGGTTGCGGGTTAAATAGCTTGACCATCCCTCCTGTTCTGTTAACAAAAATCTTATAATGCGTTGTAATTGTTTGGCGTGAAATTTGTTGTGATTGTATCTGTTGTTACGCCGTGTTTGTGTGCGTACGAACATAATACGTATGCGCGTTTGATTGAGCCTCAACCTCAGCCTTGGCGGCGGCAATAATTTTATTTTTAAAATATGGTTCGGTATAAAATGTAAATTTATGTTTCGCATCGGTCACGCTATACAATTTTGAATGCTTATTCGTGTTTCTGTAAATGCTTTTTAAATAAATTTTAAATAAGATTCACGGTTAAATTGAATAGCAAGGGGTTGGGTTGCCTGGGGAAAATATAGTGCACAAGACTGCTGGGCAGGGCGAGTTCTCATGCAAACATCAGGTAGACTTCCAAAATTTGATTTGTGTACACAATACAGCATCTAATCTGACAAAATTTTAAATATATTTAATATATATAAGAAACAAATAAGGATGAGGGAAATGTAGTTCACAACTTCACACAAAAGAATATCCGTTGTTTAAGTAACACAAACAGTTGGAATGATGTTAATGGTAAAAAGACAATATATTTGAATTCAGAAATCTACAATTTTAAAATTATAGGTTTCCTCAGGATCATCAGACAACAAAGAAATAAATTGTCAACTTCGGGTTTATATAGTAGAGTTTAGATACTGATCAATAATATATGAGTACGTGAATACAATAATATTAATATATCTATTTTTTTTAATAAAATTTTACAACATTGTATGTTGTATTTCATTTAAGCTTTACCTTCGCCTCATAAAACAGTTCTAATTGGTTAAACAATTTTTATTTGTGCAGAACAATTCGGCTTGTATTATAGCAAATTTAAGAATATATTTATTTATATTTATAGCTATTAAGATAGGGTAAAGGTAATAGAAAGGATAATATCCAAGTTATATGTAAATGCTTTATTTTTTGGAGCTATTGGCCGATAGAGCATATTGCTTTAAAAATCTATAAATTAATTTTATGGTTACTAAAATAATAATTAATTAAAAAGGTCCATATTCGAGTTTTCTTTTACCCATATACATATGTACATATATAAAAATGTCCAATATCTATAGCTGCCTATTTTCCAAGCACAAAGAGCAGTGGTCCATTTTGCCAAGATGGCAGAAAATTAACAATAATAATACTAATTTTATTATGTATAATGTATATAATAAATATGTTTATGCAAGGGTTTTAGAACTTGTGCCTGCTAATATTAAGATTCTTTCGAAATTTTTCCAATTACCAGTTTTTCAACCATTATCATTAATTATACAGTTTTATCTCACATGAATTTAGCGAGGGTTAAAAATTTCACTTCGAAAATCAAGTACTTTTCTGTGATTATGATAATTAATCTTAATTTAATAATAAATATAATATATTATATCAAAAGGTACGGCCCCGAGAATCTGATATCTAAAATACATATCCTAAAAGAAATGCCGGATAAATATATTTACAGGATGGCCAGAGTAGTTTGTGATATAAATACTTGCAATATTAATAGTTAACAATGGTTGTAAAAATTATAAAAAAATATATTTAAGATCGAAGGATAAATTAATAAGAATATATTTTAAATTAACAATATCAAATAACCATCAAGAAAAATGATACAAAATCGACTTCTAAGAAATGCTTTCGAAAAGCTTACCATAGTTTTTGCCATAATTTTTTAAATAACTATTATAAGCTATAGTTTTGTTCTATATTCTCTATACATTCTATTCTATAGTTGGTGAATATAATACATAAAGGAACAAATGTCATTGTAAATGCCTTTTAGGAAACTCTAACCCCTGTGCAGGAGTTGGAAATGGCAATGGTGGCAACTCCATATTATTAGCATTCAGCATGGCCGCGTGGGACCAATTATTGTCACACTTGCGTAAGCATTCGGGCGAAAGCATGGGCAAAAATATTTAATAAATCCATTAAGTCGGCGAGTACTCGCCGTATGTGTACATATGTAATTATATAAATTATGCAAAGTACATATTTATAAATAAGCTCATTGTGAAAACGCCTGACAATGCCAAGCCAGACTGCCTGCTTTGGCGGTAATTTGATTATTTATAACATGTAATTTTACGGCCTGATTGAATTTCTGTAGGTATTTAAGCTCGTTAATAGTTAATCAGAAGTGCTACCGAAACCATATTCATACATGTCCACTTGCATTAACATTACAATGCCATTTAGGCCCCGCCCCAGCAAGCGTACTCCGGCAAATGGCCAATCCCCGTCCTAGGTCTCTTTTTTGTTCGTATAGACAAGCAAGGGAGCGAGATATCCGATAGCGTCGTCGTCGTTGTCGTCGTGCCATCCCTCTCCGGTGGTTACTGTCGAACCGAACCCATGCCCATTCCCATTCCGATTGTGATACCCATTCTCATTCCCATTCCCATTCCCACTCCCAAGCCCAGCGAAGCTTGAGTCCAAACCCACACCCAATCCCATTACCAGTCTCTCCTTACTCGCTCGCTCTCGTTCTCTCTGGGCCGCCCTTCGAGCTCTGCGCCGGCTCAGCGGCGGCACATTGCTGTTAACCTTCGCTCACCGAGCACCTAATTATCGCTATGAACGGCACAATTATGGCCAAATGCGATTGTTATTTATAAACAGATAAATAAATTCTTAATTTACTACGATGTCCGTTTGTTACGGGTAATTTTTTAATGGTTGCTGGCATATTGTTACCTTACCCACGGTAGTTAATTGTTTGGTTCTAAATAACATACTCCTCATAGCTATTTTAATAAGATAATGATTGGGTATAGTACAAGGAATTTCGATTAAAATATATAGATATATATATTTATATAGATGCATATATTTTACATTCACAATTAACGGCTAAAGCAATTATTTGTCTTAGCTTTATGCCAAGTCTTATTGATTTAGTATTGAGCATAGGAGGCGGAATACCTAATAACGAGTAGTTGGGATAAAGATACACCAAGTCTAGCCATTACCGGGATGTCGTGATACTCGGTCGCTATTAATTAACACTTGGAAATGAGAAGAATGCCGACTCATTAATAGTTAATGCGATTTAATACACCCATCCACACTCCTAGTTTGCGATTTGCTGGTCTATCAGGGGCACTATTAAAGACAATTATCCATCCTAGTGTTAAATCGTCTCTCGCCAGCCTGCAGTAGTGCAGTCAAAAAGCAAACCCGAACGCGAACAGAAACCCAAACCCAAGCCCCATTGCCAGAGCAAGACCCAAACCCACACGTTCGCCGAATGCGGTGGCAATGTGCTTTGGCTTTTACGTTCTGTGGAATCATGGCCGAGTCCCAAGCAGGCAAATTAACTAACAAGATTATGAAAACGTAAAATCAGTAAATCGGTAAAGTGGTTGTAATTTTCTTTTTCAACACCTCTCTCGCATTGGGCCGTTAGCCAGAGCCAGAGCCGAAGTCGAGCCGCGGCCAGAGTCCCAGCCATGGCCAGAACCAGCTGCCGGGGCGGCTGCTCTTTTGTCCGGAGCGGCGAGGAGTGAAGCGGTGCTGGCTGAGGCGACGGCCAAAAGCAAAGGTAAAGCTAAATAAAACCCGACGAGATACTCCCCTGATACAGGCAGAAAAATTTATAGCCATAGGTTTTCGCACTAGGAATGTGAGCTTATAATTTCCAAGTTGGTATTTAAGTAGTAAAGTTAGCGTGAAACTTCAAAGTTTATATTTGGGAAAAGGAATAAGTAGAAAAGTCCTCCAAATATTCCAAGTTTTTATCAGGAGTTTACTGAAATTTATTTTTTTTTAGAATTTAAGTAGAAAATGAGGATTCAAATTTACAAGTTTGTATGTGAAATTAAAATTTAAAAATATGCTTATAATTTTCAATAAAGTATTAAGAACTAAATAAATGAAAGAAAAAGATTTAAAATTTCCAAGTTTATAACCAAAATGTGAGCTTAAAATTACCATATTTGTATTCGATGTTTTACTACTGGAAAATCGAGAATCAACTTGAAAAGAAATTATACAACTTAAATTTGCTTTATGGTGAATGTGTATAAAGATCTTTTAGGCCTAAATTATATCTTATACCGCTTTATAATATTAATTTAGAAAATTTAATTTAATTTAGGACAGAATTCCTAAAAAGGAATAGCATACTTTTTTGGGCAAATGCTACTGGAGTATGTTCCTTTCATCCGCTCATTATAAATAAAGTTAAGAGGTAAATTATATAACCAATGTTTGGAAATCTCTCCTACATATAAAAAGAATATAATAATATATATATAATATATATACTTACCATTATAGCTACCCCCAGCTTAGAAAGCAGATAGGGCGCTTTCTCGCCGTGTAGTGGCCGCAACCACCGGCGGGGCATTAGCTCTTCGCCAGAGCGCGGCGTAGTGCGGTCTGGTCAGACTGGTTTATTCGTTTAGTAAATCTCAGACTCTTTGCTTTGGCTCTCCGCTCCGCTTTGAAGTTTCGCCGTGGCGGAGGGATGATGCATGTTCGCATCGCGGTGATTGGGAGAGAGCACGGGGGCAATGATGTGAGTGATTATATTTTGATTGCATTGCTCACTGTGGTTGGTTGTACGGTGGTGGACGGGACGGCATTGCTCACTTAGTACAATAACCGGCACGTCGTCTGCCAGTCTGCTGAAACAGTAATTTTTTGTGTGCCGTGTTCTTCGTTTGTTGTCGTTTGTTTTGTTCCCTCTCTATCGCTATCTTCGCCTTCGCCTTTGCCTTTGCCTCGAATCCGCTCCAGCTACAGCTCCAGCTCCAGCTCCAGCTCCGACTATAGGTCTACTCTGAGCTGCGCTGCGCTGCTCGACGGTGCTCTGCTGCCACTACCACTCACGTATTCGCATTCAGCTTTTGATGGTAATTTGCCAGGCCGGGGAAACCTCAGTGAGAGTGCTTTTACATCCAGTGTCGTCGCCGGACCGGAGCTTATAACGAGCGTAGTTCTTGTGCAGAGTTTATTGCCGACAGTTCGCGCGATCTCGTTTGCCGTCGCTATCGTCGTCGTATCGCCCATCATGTCGTATCGCCAGCGTAGCTCCCAGGCGGGTTTGCTTCCTGCGCCGGAACTCTCGTCACTCCGCCTCCGTCAATTAATTTAGTTTATTTGCCGATGGAAAACAAGAATAAGAATTTAATTAATGCGTGATTGGATTAATACGTGTTTATGCCTACCACATTTACCTGGTGATGCACTGCAGCACTGAGTCCTGCCAAGTGATGATGTGTCCCCACAAGTGAACACTGTCCACTGTGTAATAATGCCAAGGCCCTCGCGCGAATCCTACGGCGAACAGAAGCCCCCCTACTCGTACATATCGCTCACCGCGATGGCCATTTGGAGTTCGCCGGAGAAAATGCTGCCGCTAAGTGATATCTACAAGTTTATCACGGACCGCTTTCCGTACTACCGGAAAAACACGCAGCGGTGGCAAAACTCGCTGCGACACAACCTCAGCTTCAACGACTGCTTCATCAAGGTTCCCCGTCGGCCAGACAGGCCCGGCAAGGGTGCCTACTGGGCCCTGCATCCGCAGGCCTTTGATATGTTTGAGAACGGGAGCCTGCTCCGCCGGCGGAAGCGCTTCAAGCTGCACAAGAACGACAAGGATCTGCTCAACGAGGAACTTACCGCTCTAGCCAACCTGAATCGGTTCTTCTTCACCACACGGAACGGCGGCAGTGCCTCGCATATGGCGCCCCTGGACATGAACAGTGCGTCCATGAGGCTAGATCCGCTGCCAAGAACTCCCAATCCGAACCACATACCCCCCAACGCCCTGGGCCAGGGTGTTGGTCTGCCCGCTCATGTGATGCCCAGCTCCATGGCCAATGCGGAGCACACGAATCTCTCGGACATGGGACTGTCCAATCTGCCCTCGCTAACCAGTTCCGATATGGAGCTGCGTCCCAAGCGATCCTTCACGATAGAGAGTCTGATTACGCCCGACAAGCCGGAACACCACTCTGAGGACGAGGACGACGAGGATGATCGCGTGGACATCGATGTAGTGGAGTGCAGTGGGATTACCAGGTATCCGACCACGCCCGCCTCCGCCTCCGAGGACTACATGTCCGCCAGTCGATCGAGCCGCACCGAGGATCCCCTGCCACCGCTGCACACGATCAATGCCGGGGCGCATGTGCCCTTCCTGCACTACGCGACGGGTGCCAACGTGGCCGGACTGCAGGCCTCGGGAATCCACGGCAGTGCCACCACCTACGAGCTAGCTATATCCCATCCGCTGTTCATGATGGCGGCGCCCATCGCCAACATGCACAACATCTACTACAATAACGTCACTCTCGTGGCCCCGGGGCAGCAATATCGGACACCCGAGGTCCAGACTAGAATAGACAACGATATGCGTACGATATAGATTATGTATAGAGCATTATTTCCGAACGATATCTATGTATATCCATCCAAACGTAGTTCCTTTCGCATTAAGGTTAATTGTAATAGGACCAAAACATATGGTATACCTAGGCGTAGAGGGCATGTAAATAAAGGCTTGTTATACAGGATTTTAATAGCTTCTATTTAACATATCCGTACTAGTAAATTATTTATTTTATTTGTATCAAACCTAGTGCGTAGATCGATAATTTTGTGAAGAATATAAACATTTAAATAACTAAAAAACATAGTGTTTCGTATTCTTATAAATTTGGAAATAGTCGTGAACATAATTAGAGGTAAGGCGGGTATTTAAGAGTCAATTATCTCCAAGTCAATTAATTATATTAGGAATAAGATATTAAAATTAATCTAGATTTTTCAGATCATATCGAAGAGTGGGTTTGATGTGATTATCAAAAGATTTCTTAAACATTCTTATCTCTGAACAATCTTAAAATTGGGATCATATTAATATTTATTCATTATTTAGAGTGACGGTAAAATATTTTATGAACAACATTTCTGAAAAAGCTTTTCGGTGGTAACATTAACGTTTTAATCTGTTTTTGTATCCTATAAATCAATTTTTCACCAGACAACAGTTTATTGAGATACTGATAATTTTCTGTATACCGATATTAGCAATGGCGACAATCGCTGGATGTGACAGAAAAACAATATGGCTGAAAAGTTCGTAGGCCACTTAAAGTTATTATCCATACTCTCATCATAGTCTGTTTTTTTGGTTAAAATATTTAAACGTCTGCAAAATTAAATTATTTAGATTGTAAAGAGAGTTAGAGAAAGATAATTTATAATTTTACTTCGGAAAATTTACCTGTATATTCCCGTAAAACCCGTTTTTTAATCACTATCGCACAATTTTATGTTATTTTATTTCGATCCTGAAACCAAAGCAAGTACTTAATTTATTTATTTTATTCACGTTAAGACTTAATTGGCTATTTAGAAAAGTTGATCCTTGAAAAGTATATAAAAAACAATATTCAGTTCTTTAAACGAAACGTGTAAACGAAGATTGGTACTTAAACGGAAAAGAGAAAGTCATAATAATATAATTACCGGAAGTGATATTTTATTTTTTGCCTAAATTGCAAATTAATATTATAATTTCAGCTTCAAAGGTATACAATATTTATATGCGATCAATGTGCCAACGCCAATTAAGACTAATCCCTATACACACATGGCAAACTTTACTCTACGAAACCGGAGCTAAGCGGAAACTTGCGTGAGAGATCTTTAGTTCTTCTCAATGATCTAGGTGTTCATGCATACGGACACTGTGCATTTAGTCATTTCTGAGTTGTAAGTCATCGGTTCACATAAATTTATACCCTTCAAGAGGGTGTAAGAATTTTAGTCACAAATGTGCATCGATGCAAAAGAGCCTATTGTACATATACTCTTGATCCGCATTAATTGATCTGGATGTATCCGTTCGTTCGTTGGTCTTTCAGTTTTAAAACTGTTTGATTAAAACTTTTTAGTTAGTGATTTTATTGAAGGTAGTATAAAAGTAGCCAGTCCAGATTATTATAAATTTCTTGTTTTAAATATGTTTGAATTTTCTCAAACTACGATTGCAGAATAACGATTTTAGTTTTGTCAAAACACGACATATATATCATATTCCAAGCTATGGCTGATACTTATCCTGTAGCTTAGTTTATAATTAAGCAGACAATATACCAACAAATAAATATGATAATCATGGCGGGATAAAAATATGCTTGTTTTTTTTTGATTATTTTGTTAAAATACTAAAATTTTATTGATTTTATAATTTTTACTAGACCCATAAAATTTGTATGACTTTTAATTCATGGAATCAATCGTTTAGGACGTTATTAATAATTAGCTGCCCTAGAAACGATCCAAAATTTATTGGAACAAATATGAAAATTAACGTAACTATGGCTTAAAGATTTTAGATTAGTGTTAATTTTATCAAAATTGTATAATCAGTAAATCATATAGTTTGTAGGAAAATATAGAAAATCATCAATTATTGGTATAATAAATAAGTATTTTATACACTTTATTACATATTTTTCAAAATTATATTTTCCAACCGATCCAAAAGCTAACTGCAAGGGTACACGAACATCGTATTCTCAAAATAAGACTCCTATCATGTTAATATTGTTATAATAACATAATAATATTTCTTGATATAACTCGCAGAGTATTTGTATTACAGAAGCTAGCTTTTTTCTGTTTTCATTCGCCTGTTCCTTTTTTTTTATTATATATTTTTTTATTTGTTATTATATTTGGTTTAATAATAATACAAACTTAGTTTCCTAACTTACTTAACGGCTGTCGTGTTCTCCATTTTCTGAACGTATAGTTTATCTGATCAAGTCGAAAATAAAAATACAATTCGCTGAAACCTAAATTCCCTTCTAATTATTCCTCACATTTACACGAATAAAACAATCTTGCCAGTTAAAAGGGGGAAAATATAGATCTGAACTAATTGCAGTTTAAGGAATCGTAAGCGATTAATTTTATGAGCATCGATATAATTTTAAATTCTCTCAAAATGGCTTCACTATAGCCCTATTGCCGCCATATAAATAATTGGTGGGCCAAGGCAAAGAGTATCATGAGTTTCGGTCCTTTTGTTTCTTGCGGCAATAAACACATGTATGTATTTAACAAGCAAGATGCGTGAAATTTAAAACACTTTCGGGTTATTAACATAAAGGGAGCAATAATAATAAGGTAACAGCGAACAAGGCTTAATGGACACACCAGCTGAGTTATTTGGCCATTTATATGTATATATGTAAACTCTTTGAAGCGTTAAATATTTGCTAGGCTCATTCGAAACAATAATCTAAATTACGACTTCAAAGACTTCCGATAATATTAAGGAGGGACGGTTTATCATTTTTATAAAGTAATTGTTATACTATTAGAGGTACATGACTTTGATAATTTCAATGTATCTTTGATTTATGTTAGCCTTTAGAGTGAGCAGCAAATAAATTAGAATATCAAAAGATAGTTTTTCCAAACAACGATGGTTTGTATTTATAAAGAAATTATACAAAACTTCACGGGAAAAACTTCAACTTCAGGACTAAGCGGAAATATTCTAAATTATTTCCGAATACGTGACTAAAACTAAATATATTCCATAAAGGTTTGCTATATAATCTCAAATTATCGCTTAAAAATGTAAGAAAGGACGGTATTGTCGGTTGTCTGTATCATAATTGAGCTGGTCCTTAGACCCTTGAAGAAAGCTTTAATTGTTAATTAAACCACCTCCTCTTTTACATAAAGATAAACAACAACTTTAGGGAAACATGAATTATATACATTAAAATCATTTATCTAATATCTTTATTTTTATATATAATGGCGATATTTTAAAGTCAAATTTTGATATATTATACTGTGGGAAATTCTTAGATAGAATATAAAGGTGTTTATGTGCTGCAAATTACGTTTTTATTTAAAATTTTGAGTAAATAAAATAATAAATTTAAAAATGTAATTCAAATTTCAAGTATGCCTGCACCCTGCATACCTTCACTCTTTTGAATTTAATTATTCTCACTTCTCATTAGACGATAAATAAATAGTGGTACCGCGTCCCGTCGGAAGATACAAAACTAGCCATTTTACCTGATTTAATTATATTTGCTTTAGTCAAATTAGTGGAAACTGAAGATTAGCGGCAACATGAAAGGCGTAAAAAATCTTTACTTTCAGTTCAAGCTGCGAGAAGAATTATGCTGTAATAATTAGTTACAAAACGTAACATGCTCAAATGTAATTAATGGTCTGTGTGTTCTGTCATTATTGTTTACGTAACTACTATTTGCAGTCAATGGAAAATGATTTGAAAATAAATATTAAATAAATAGTAATCAAAGAAAATTATTAAAGATTATTAAATTTGAAAAATATACAATTCTTAGACTCAAGACAATATCAAAATTTAACCTGTTACTGGCCCGGAATTGAATTGTATTATTACTACTTAAAATAGTAATTAAAAACAAAAACAAAAATTCAATTTGATATTCATATTGTTTTCATTGGAGATCAAAGTTATTTTATGTTTTAGTTTTATGATAAATTCCGAACGATAATTTTAGCCACCAGAGAATGTAATGAACCAGAGGCAAGGTATTCTATAGTCGAATCTTGTGACTATAGCATTATTTCTTTTCTTCACATGGGGTATACATATGCATTTCTTCAGCTACCGATTAGCTATTCCATATGCTTAGGAAACATATTTAGTAAACAACATAAGAAGCTGAATTCTTAATTCTTCAGCAGTTTAGAGCCAAACAAGGCTCATTTACATAATCGCTCAGGCTACTTAAAAATGTTTGGAAACCAAATAAAACAGATCGGTGGAGAGAATTAAATTACAGGCACGAAAAAGGGTCTGGTCTGTGTTGAAATCATAAAATTCGATACACTTAATTTGCTTGCAGGAATACTTATAAGCAGTATGCAGTATGCTTGCACACCTATACAGGGCCTTAACTTGCCTTAAAAAATGATCACAAACGTGTTTACGTAAAAGGAACTTGCCAAGTAAAATTAATATGGTATGAAATCGCACATAAAAGAGTAATATATACAGGTTGCAAGTAGATTGATAGAGAAAACCTGGCTCTAACTCACCTAAAATTTATAGAACACTATTTAACCAGGTATCCATTAATCCATATGCTCGCAACGATCACTGGTGATTCCGAGCATGGGTGCAGCAGTCAGTTGGAGAAAACTATCATACCCCACACGCCAGGGTATGGAAAGGTATGCGGGCTTAGACAGTGGCTTTAAATTATCGCCACGGGTGTTCTTCCAGTCGGGCCTTTAACAGTCGGAAGCCTTTATAGAAATCCATTAACAAAACCATCATGTTTTTTGTTATTGCCGGCCAGATCAAAGCGAACTTTCAGAGGTTGTGAATACTTAGAGTGATCGGAACGAATAGTAATCGGTACTTTGTCACGAGCCCATCTGTATTTCGGCCGGCTAAAATTGGTGTGCTGTTACGTGTGTTTTTGTGTGTGCTCGAGACACTCACTTAATGATATTTGTAGCAGTTTAGTGGATATTAATTTGTTTCTGTAAATAAAAGAGGGTAAAAGCCTTTAATTATTACAAAAGCGTATCGACTATAAATGATTGTAATTTTGAATGCCAGAAGTAAAAGTTTATTCCCCGTTGCTATTGGATAAACTCATATAAGAGCTGTTTTCATTACTATTTAAATAATAAAAATATTTATATAAAAAGATTATGGATGAGCGATTATATTATGGCGAATTTAAATACATTTTACTTATTAAAAAGTCAGCAAGAGACGGTACAAATCTGGCCTCTGGCCAAACACAAGCCTAATAAAGCAAATTTGAATTTATTAACATTAACATATTGCATAAGTCGTTTGAATTATAAGAGGTTATTTTTTACTAATAACAAAGAAACAAAATTTGTAAATTCAACAAAAAAAAAAAACCTTCTAAAGCATATAGGAATTTTTTAACCATTTCTCAAACTGCCTTAAAAATAAGTAGTTACTATTTATCAAACACTGGCAAAACTCTCAAAACACTAAACAAATTTGACTTGACTTTTACTGTTTTACAAATACATAACTTATTAGAACTAATTTGAGTTTCATTCATCGCTCACACACAAATATTGCAAAGTCATCGCCAAAAGGGGCTCGAACTCATAAACAGTAATGATACAATAAATCAACACCGTGCGTAAAACATCACTTCCTAAAAGGATCGTCATGGTGTAGTAACAAAATGACTGTGGTATTTACGATAAGGGATGCTTAGCTGAATTCCTTCCATCCTTTTGGGGATGGGGATGGGTTGCGGTTGCCGGCGGTTTTCGGGAGAAATCTGGAAGGCCCGGTGATTGCTTTATGGCACCCAATTGCCATAGAAAGCTAATGAGCCGCAATAGCACTTGAGCATCGCCAGAGAGAATTTATTACCGCAAGTGTCACGTGTCCACTTGATTGAGGTAATTTAGCTGTGGCATTATTTGCTATTTTTTTATAAAGAGTTACGTACAGCAGATGTATTTGTTCGAGGTTGAATTATTGCCCAATAAAATGTTTTGCCCGAATAAAATGTTTTACGACAAGCTCTCCGACGCGGCAAGTGCGCAACGGCTAATAAAGCAATTTTCTGAAAAGAAAAAAATGTAAGTGCTCTGTAAAATAAATTATACTATAGGACAGTATCACTCCCTTCAAAGCACAACAGGGCTCAGACTCTGGCATTATCTTTATGACTCCTTGTTTATAATAATAAGGATCTAAAATCTTTCTTGTTAGCGTATTATAGGTTAAGCAGGTAAAACTAGATTTTATAAGCTATATATTTTTCTTACTAAAGATTCAGAAAGATTGAGGTGGTATGAGTAAGATATAGACTCATAAGTATCCAATACTCACATAACTTAGTATTCTCTTTGACCGCTAGTGCATTAGAAGCTACTGAGTACCCTTGTGTGCTTTGGTCTAGGAACTCTAAGAAACGAGTGGCAGGCACAATAATTACAGAACAGTTTAATTTGTTTACTACGAAAATCAACCATTGTCAACAATTAGCGTCAGGAGTAAGAGGCTAATGGGGACCATGAGTTTGTGTATCCTAAAAATAGCTAAACTGAGCAGATGCGGAAAGATGAAAATGCGCAGAGCGAGTGAAGAGTGGACTTTATCGGGCAATGTATCAAAGAAGTCCTCGGCCGAAAAGTGGTACGTCTCGCTTTGATCGCCTGAAATTCCCATGCAATCGATCTTGCAGACTGTTAAGACCAGGTCGGTCCAGCGCGGTGCATGCATATATGCTGAAGTATCTTTTCCCCACGGCTCCGACTTATCCGTCAGTGGAGCACACCGAGCACACGAGCGAGCCGACGAGCAGGGCATCAAGCTAAGTAGCTTCAACACCAAAAACTAGTTTCACACACAGACTAGTTTGCACTCGAGAAGAGCTCGAGTGGTCGTCGTCGGGTGTTGATGCTGATTAACCATATTTATACTTAAAAAATTGAAAAGGGTTTTTAAGTGCCTCAGCAGCGAGTCTTGCCCAATTTGGAGATACCCTCTAGTGATTACACGAAGCTAAAATAGGCCAGCTGGCTTAGAAATACCTGCCTACATAGCCGCTGAAAAGATCGATTAGCCCAAAGAGAAACATTTAATTATTGTAGGTCCTTCTGTTTCGATTACATTTTGTGGCGTGGACTCCAAATGGGAATCAAAAACAAACCCAAAGAGATGCCGAACCGGACCCGAAAGCAAATGGTTCTAACAGCTTACTTTGTATTTAACCACGAATTGTGCGAAAACAACCAGCCTACCATCACCATCAGCATCTAAAGGTATTTCTTGATCGACCGACCATCCCGACGAGCAGCATCCAAGCAACCAAAAAGGCCAAAAGACCGACCGACTGGACCGGACCGGACCGGGTCGAGCCGAGCCGGCAGAATACCGCCACTCTGTCTCGCAAGTCAAAAGCGGCATTTTTAAATTGGTAGTCAGATCTCAGTTTCTCGGTTCGTAGAAAGGAGCTCGGGCCATTATGGCTTCCATCGAAGTGATTTTTACTGTGCGCTGCTTGTGCGCGGCCTGTTTGTTAGCCTGATGTCTGAGCACACCTCTTATTATACTTACCACACCACACACACCTCTGCGAATTATAAACGTCCGTGTTCGGCAACTAGCGGCTGTTCAAATTGCAAAATATACAATGCGTTCCTCCTCCGTCCTCACACACACGCAACAGGAGGAGCACCCAGCTCCCAGCACCTCGAACTCGCTCCTGCTCCTCTCCAAACACCAAACACCACCGAGTTTAATTTGATTTCGATTCCGCGCGGAGGAAGCAGAGATCTCTTCTGGTCGAGGCCGGCCTGCCAGGCGGCTTAATCATTTACCCACGTCCACTCCTTGGGAGCCTCTCTTGCGCTGTCATGAAATGGGTTATGATTTAAATTCGGTGCGATGGCTGTAGTGTGAATGATATAAGCCGGGCGAAAGAGCTGACGATGTTCATTCTCACCTCGTCGACACTAACGATTGAGCCGACCGATGCCCATTTAATAGGGGCAGTAGGAAATCCGCCTCTGGGGCCGCCGAGTGCACTATCCATAGCATCTAGGGCCGACTGATTTTTTCCCCTCTTTTATTGTTGGAGTAATAAAAACTGGATATAATATCATCAACACCAACTTATATGGCTGCGTTTTTCCACATGGAAACGTGGTTAAAAAATGTAGAGAACAATTTCAGTTAATTTACTCAATAAAAAAGATATTTTTGATATATTTATTAATATTTTTCAAAAATAGTTGGGGTATAAAGAAAAATATAAGAATATTTACAGGCCCTGTGACTTAATAATAAATTTAAGTAATTCATTTAATTTCTTAGCTAAGAATAAATATTTGTATGAAAAAGGAAGCTGTTTTTGTATGTTAGTTTTAGTATTAGTCTGAAAACTAAGTATCTTCGAGGCAAGGTCTATGAAATGACGGAATAAACTTAACAAAATACAAAGGGATATAATAATTTAATAAGTTAATAAAAATCTTAAAAATTATACTAGAAAGATTCAAAAACAACAAAAACTGAATGCAAATTGAAAACTAACAGAGCCGAAACGATCTCGAAACTCATCTCACCAGCGAAATTCCAACTGGGCAATATTCTTTAGCGTTCTCCTATACTGCAGGTAGAAGCACGAAGACTGCACTTAAGCTTTGTCGGGAAGATTCATACGAATATACATATACATCCAGGCATACAAGCAGACATCCTCGGGGTAAACACAACTCCTCAAATTAGTGTGTTAGCCTTCAATAAATTGGCGGCCTGTTGTGTTCAAACATTTATTTCTTGCGAGTATAAAGCAATACAAAGCAGACAAAATCCCAACACATAGGAAAAATAAATACTGACGGTTATTATCCCGACACCATACAGAGATCTTGTCTTCGCTGCCAACTTTTTTTGAATCAAGATAATGCCGCTAAATATGTTATTTGGCCTCTAAAACATGTGATGGGTATTATCCGCTTATGTTCGCCACTTTCAGATATTTAATTACGAGAATTGCAAGGGCTTTTTAGCACTATTGCTGCGACTGACCACCACTCTCTACGACACTTCATCGGTTCTTCCTGAAAAGCAATCTTCTTCATCAGGCGGAGCAGCAGCAGAGAGGCTGCCTCGAGACGGAAATAACTAAATTGATTTAGTTTATGGGGTCGAACAGCTTTCATCTCGGCGCTGCAAATTTCGGTGTGTTAAATAGCAGCCGACAGGAAAGAAAAGAGGAGAAAAACTTATCGATGGGTGATTACCAAGTACCGAGCACCGAGAAGTTGTTTTTTGAGTAAAAGGTTCCGCACACACACCGATTTCAACAGCTTTGCGTTAATGGTTAAGTGTACTCTTTTTTACACAGTTTTTACAGACGATCTTGACGTGACCATCTGGCTGCTTACATGTTGGCATCCTTGACACTAAGAAGACCGCAAAAGATCGAATTTATTTCAAATTTGTACCATAGCACCATGACGAACATCGATGAGGCTTTATTACTGTACCATTAAAGGCTTTTTAAATAAAGAAGGCAATTGCAAACGCAAAGGAAATCACAAGGCAAATAGATTTAGCCAGCTTCCTGGCAAATTCGCATTCAATTTCAAATTTGCTACATTTTTGTATATGTATATGCAGAATATTAAATACGCACTCTTATTGTGTTTAGGAGGAAAAATCTTATCGGATCGTTGGAGTTCCGGCTTTTTAACAGTCAAACGGGAATAAAATTGATAGAAATGCAATACAAGAAATAAGAAACTTAAAAATTAAATACAATTTCTTAATGATAAGGAAACAATGATTTTAAAATTATATACCGTCTTATTATTGTGTGTTATTAAGAGTGTCCTCTTTAAGGTGCTCTTGAAAAGGCAGAAATGACTCTGAAATAATGATATAACTTTGAAATGTAAAGGTATTTATTTTAATTAAGTTCTCAAATTAGTTTTTTTTTCTTTTGGAGAAAGGAGAATGTAATAAGGTAACCGATAAAGTTTTTAATATGTTGTGAGAAAGAAAGAGAAAGGCCATTGTTCTGCTACTTGAGCACGTCTCTATTAGCTCGTTAGCATTATGTCTGCGTCTGAGGATTTTAAGCGTGCTGCCTTATAACTAGTTTCGTTTATATGAGTTTTAGTTAGATTAGACATGTGTTCATCTGTTTCGATCCATCAAAGTGAACTAAAATAAATAAATTTAAATATATTATGGTTGGAGGCAGATGCTATCAGACAACTTTATATAAAGCAACCTTAAAAATCAAAGAGAGGAGTAATTTCTTTAATAAGTCTTTTAAATTACCATAAACGTGCCTTTTTTTAATTCAACTTATTGACTATTCCGAGCTTTTTGGCATATTTTGTTTGCTTGTCCCATTATAAATAATTATGGTAATTATTAAAGGCAATTAAAGAGAGTCCTGCAGGCCCAGCGTGGAAATAAACCGAATGAAAAATCCTTGACCAGTCGACGACAGCAGTGAAGAGTATTTTTTTATTTTGTTCTAAAAATATATAGATAAAGTTTAAGTGTTAATTGAGATTTTACGTTTAGTGTTATTATTTTTTTAAAAATTTTTTAAAATAAATGGAAACAGTTATTTAATTGGAGCATTTATACAATTTTCGAAAAAGAATTATTTAGTATTAATAGAAAAGAAGTCATTTTCATATAAAACAAAATCAAATAAGTGAGCTATGGGTAAATATGATTATGAAATAATCCAATTGCAATAAAATAAAAGCTAAAGTATTACGTTTGTTTTAGCTGGTATACCAAATTTATATAAAATACTATTAAAACTTATTTATTACTATAATTAAATGGAAATTAAAAATGTTAAATAATCAAATTAAGAATCCTACAAAAATCAAAGAAGAGCTTAAGCTTAAATGAAAATTTTTGAGTCAAACCTTACCTATATCTTTCTTTTAAAATAAATATATGTATATAAATATTTTTAAATATAAGCTTTTTTAAAATAATATTGATCTATTTAATATTAGAATGTAATAATTGCTAGATTTTCAAGATATAAATTATTGTGATAGATCCGGAATAAGGTACAATTATGAATTTAGCACTTAAAAGATCATATCATATTTGTTACCATAAATAAGATCAGAAAATGCATACTTAAGATTATTCAATTAATTAAAATAATTCAATCAACTAGAAAACAAAAAAATGTATCATTTTTTGTCATATTTATGATTTATTTTTCTGTTAAAAGCCTTTAAAATCGTATTATTAGCCAAGTAGATATTAACAAAAGAACACGTATTTATGTGGCCCCCAGTGATATGTTTAACTTTATCTGGTAAACATACTTATATCAGAAAATACATACATTTGCTTTCATAATTCATTTTTCAATTTCATGCAAAAGCCAAAAACAATTTGAATCATTTTATGGCCGAAAATAATGCAATGGGAAGTGAAATACGAGCGTTTCCTTTATTATTTCATGTTCTGGCACGCCCCCAATTCATATAAAATAAACAGGTATTGACAAAAGCTTGGAAATCAAGGCAGGGGCTTTGCCATTTCCCCTGAGTAAGAGGTACGAGGCATTGTGCTTTTTCAGCACGCATGCACTATCTCACTGAAAATTGAAAATGGCGAAGGGAAAAAATGGGGCCGCGTTTCGTTGCCTTGTTGTCTCTGGGAACAAAACGCTTTTCCGCCACGCTCCCGGTGTTGGGCCACCTAGTGGTGCATGGGTGTAATCGCGGGCCCGATGATTGGTTGCGACTCCCTGAGCAACCCACTCAGAGATTCGGCGTAAACAACACACCTTCGGCTGCCATTGGTACGCGGCCCAGACAAGGACGACCAGACCTGATACCTGTTTCCCCAGCAATGCCGGACCGCTTGCCTTCTCGCTCGCAATATGTATGTATAACACTGGGCGACGGATGGCCAACTCTCCGATCCGGTCTTGCTCTCAGCGGGCCTGAGCTCAAGCCCGAGCCAGAGCTCGTTCCTTCCATAAAACATGAAGTTTCGCTGCCCCTCGCATTAGTCTTAACGCTGCTGCCGCCGAGTGAACATCGCTGCTCCGAGCAAAGAAAAGTTAACTGAAGTCAGAATAAAGTAAAGGGGACTGCTGCGGACGGCCGACTGTGTGAAATTTTAAACGACGTCCCAATGCCACGCCCATTGAAAATGTCTTACGGTGATCAGAAGCCTCCATACTCGTACATATCATTAACGGCCATGGCCATTATACACTCGCCGCAACGACTGCTGCCCCTCAGTGAGATATATCGATTTATTATGGAGCAGTTCCCGTATTACCGGAAAAATACGCAAAAATGGCAAAACTCATTGCGCCACAATTTGAGTTTCAACGATTGTTTTATCAAAGTGCCCCGTAATGTGACAAAGGCGGGCAAGGGATCGTACTGGACGCTCCATCCCATGGCCTTTGATATGTTCGAGAACGGCAGCCTCCTCCGGAGACGCAAGCGATTCCGCGTCAAGCAGCTTGAGAAGGATCTATCAAATTGGAAACTAGCCGCCGCCGCCGCTGCCAACAACGAAATGGTGTCTCACTACATGGATGATCAGCTAACGCAATTGGGTTTTGTTGAACCGCCAAGGAGTGCTCCTCATCCTAACAGCTACGATCTCGGGAATGCATCTGCTCCCGCAATTTCAACCTATAAGGCACCGCCGCCGCCACCGCCGTCTATAGTTCCATCGCTAAGCCAATCGCCGCCGGTTCGTCCTAAACGTGCATTCACCATCGAAAGTCTGATAGCTCCGGATCCCAAGGGATTAGTGCATTTGGACTATGGAAGTACCATGGCCGACGGGTTGAAGAAGCAGCCACTGTTCAACTTGCCATTTAATTTCAACGAACTGGCCGCTCAGTACCACATGTACTTTCCCAACTTCCTGTACAATAGCCAATACGGCAATTTGCCCTGCTATCACAAAACACCGCCGCTCTTTCACAACGGCCCCTTGCCGGTATTTTAAAAGTTTTGAAAAGTGTTTTAAGTTCTAGAACCCAACTGACTAGCTGTCCATTATTATAGTCTTATGTTATTTACTTGTGTACTCATTTTAATTTAATATATATATATATATAAATGTAAACGATTGAATTTAGACGATCTCTAAAGTCAATAAAAAGAACTACGCGTCATATTAAACGTAGAGTTTGTGATCACTTTGTTTGAAGTCACTTTTTCAGAGGGTAAAAACCAGCTAAGCAAAAAGGTTTAGTGCTATAATTACAGTTTTGGCAGTGTGGCAGTGTCGGTCTTCACTTTCTGCAAAAACAGTGTGTGTACACAAGCACGAAACATCTAATCTGTTGTTTGTTACCATAGATAATTATAGCTCGAAAACAAACTACAGGTTGTAAGTAAATAGACCTCGATTAATTCGATTACAGGTCGAAAATAGGTCCGCAATGGTTAACTTGCCTTCCTACCTACCTCGTTTTGCAAATCATTTGCATCCTACACATGCACATACTACGCCCTGGAGTTGCTATTGTTTCCCATTAGCTGTCAATCATCCTTACGTACATATGTTTGACTTCAACCCCAGTCGGAATACTTGGCTCTTGTTACCCATCTACCATCCACATACATAAACCATAAACTACTGCAGCAAAGAAGAGCGGGGACTACGGTCGATACGGCGGCGAATGTTAGTTGTTATGTCTTACAAGAAAAGACGGCTAGCTTCAACATTCGATTTGGAAAATACCCTGTCAAAGGAAGTAAATGTCATATCTTTTAAAATACATTCAAAACATTGTGTATAACATTTTTAAACTATTATCTACACCCGTAGAATAGAGTCAAATCACTAAATAGTTAATTAAAAACTTGGTAGGATACATAGTAGTATCTTAATAACAATATAAGAGATCAATAACTTTATATACAAATATGTATGTCTTCATTCATTATCACGTTCTTTCTGGAGTAGACATTGTTTTTATTGGATGTTGAAGTAAATAAATACAATTACCTTACATTTAATAATACTTTAGTGTTAATTCATTAAGTTTAATTCATTACGATATTCTGATCAAACGTCTAGGTGTATTAGTATATAAATTTAACTAATATATGTTGGGCGATAGAATAATATATGCAAGAATAACTAATTGAATTAGTTATTGCTTATCTTATGGGTACACAAAAGTATTCGAATAAACAGGTTTTAATTATAAACAAGAAAGGAAGCTAACTTCGGTTCGCCGAAGTTTATATACCCTTGCAGATTGCAATTGAACTATAAAATTAAAGTCGAAATTCTGAAATAATAATAAGTGGTCAATTCCCAAATTTGATTAAAATATTTTGAGAAATAGCGAAACTCTGAATTTTGTATTATTACCCTGATTGTTCCTATGGCAGCTATAGGATATAGTTGTCTAATTTTCATGAAATTAAAACTAAGATTCTCAAACAATATTAAGTGGCCAAATCTCAAATTTGATGAAAATATGTTGAGAAACAGCGAAGTTAGGATATTTTCTATTATTTTCCTGATTGTTCCTATGGCAGCTATAGAATATAGTCGGCCGATTTTCATGAAATTAAAACTAAAATTCTGAAAGAATATTAAGTGGCCAAATCTCAAATTTGATGAAAATATGTTAAGAAACAGCGAAGTTATGATTTTTTTTATTATTTTTCTGATTGTTCCTATGAGAGCTATAGGATATAGTCGTCCGATTTTCATGAAATTAAAATCGAAATTCTAAATTAATAATTAATGGCCAAATATCAAATTTGGTGGAGTTTGGTTGAAAACTGACAAAGTTATAATTTTTTTTCGAAAGTTTTACCGATCGTTCCTATGGCAGCTATATGATATAGTTGTCCGATCCGGCCCGTTCCGACATATTTACGAGTGAGAGTATATAGAAGACTAACTGCAAAGTTTCATTCAGATAGCTTTAAAACTGAGGGACTAGTTTGCGTAGAAACGGACAGACAGACGGACAGACGGACAGACGGACATGGCTAGATCGACTCGGCTGTTGATGCTGATCAAGAATATATATACTTTATATGGTCGGAGATGTCTCCTTCACTGCGTTGCAAACTTCTGACTGAAACTATAATACCCTGCAAGGGTATAAAAAGAAAGGAAGCTAACTTTGGAAAACCGACGTTTGTATACTATTATTATTAATAAGCATATTGAATAAATTTTGTTCAAAATTAGGAGTTTTGGACAATTTTACAAAATTAAAAAAAAAAATGGGTAAATTTTTGTCATGGTCATGGTTAAATTGACTATTCTGTCGATGCTGAGCACTTATATATGTATATGTTTTATAGGCTCAAAACTAAACCTGACATAAATTTGAATACCCCGCATGAGTATAAAAAGCATTATATTTAAAATCAAGTTATCTTATAAACAAAAAATGTATAATATGTATATTTTCTTTCTTTTTATATTCTTAGATGATAAGAAACAAACATTTATAAGTGGTCTAGAATAAATGTAAGTTGTTTTGTGGATGGAATTCAGAAATGGTATCCATCAATATCTTGGAGCTTATATGAAATTATAGATCTTTACCTAACTTTGGAAAACCGTACATAGCGTATTTGCTTACCGTTAATCCAGTAGATCGACTTCTTAGTAAAACCCTCCAAACACTACTTTTCATTTTCCGGGCGAGTTTCCGTTCTATGGTTGCTCGACGCAGTGTGTTTTTAGGTGTTAGTATAATAATCCCAATTATAAAGGTGTGAGTAAGCCATGGCATATTTTAATGTCCTTTAATTTAAGCATATTCGACCAAATATTTACATATGCATGCATATACGCTTTTACATACATACATGCATAAATGTACATAAGAGGTTATGTATGCAGTGGGAAATGTTTTCGTGTTTAAGCGAGTTGTGAAGTTTAAACCCGGTTCAACTTTGGTGTCTATAAAAGAAGATATGTATTACATCGGATCCTCTTGCTAAGTTTACTTACCAAATTCTATAAAAGCTCCTTCCAGATGTACAATGCCTTCTAGTAGATTGATCTTCGTACATCTTCTTACATACACTCTGCAACTAGTTAATAAGCCTAACTCAGACATATAAAGGGCTTCCATCAGAGGATGAATATATGCTCACCGCACGCGGAAATATTGTTTTGAAACTTGTTAAAATTAGCTTTTTATTAGTAAATCCTATTAGCTCACAATTACAAAATTTAGGACCCGTTAGAATGATACAAAAGAATCATCGATAAGTAATCGCAATGGCGGAGTGTAATAATTTCCATTTTTTTGAATAAAATTAATTTAATTTTCAGGTAACATCGTATTGAGAAACTCAAACTATTAAAAATTTAATTTACTAATTTTGCTAATTATTATAATAATTTCATTGAATTCAACTATTTTCTCCCCGTTGCAATTCCGTTTCGTTCCCACAAAGTAGACTGTCGATTTGTTACATTTTCTCCTCGTTCCGCACACGGTCACACTTTAATACCGAAAGTTCCGTTGTTTTTTAGGGCGTTTTTGCCATTTTGCTTCTTTGTGGTTGTTTGCCTATCTACATTGCCGTTTTTGTAAATGTGAGTGTACCAAATTTCAGTAACACAATTTAACATTTAGGCGTTCGATTATGGTGAATCTTGTGTCCGAATTAAAAATGAAATGTTTGTCTTGTCACCTCGTCGCCTAGCCCATTGACAAGTTGCACACAAATAGCTCCAAATAGCGTAGCTCCGCCACTTCATTTGTCCTTTGTTGATAGTATCGCGCACCGAGAGACGAAACCCAAAGAAAAGAAAAGAGAGTCAAAGAAAAGAAAAGAAAACTTGCATTCCGTTGAAGAGGCATTCGACACTGAGCAGCTAGCGAGCATGTTCAGTATAAGCGAGCTGTGCTGCATGTTCTGCTGCCCACCATGCCCCGGCCCCATTGCGGCCAAGCTGGCCTTCCAGCCACCGGAGCCCACATACAAGCTGACTCCGGCGGACGACACGAACATTAGGTACAACCTGCAGCTCTTTGACCGCGCCGAGTGGCAGTATTCCGAGCGGGAGAAATCGAAAGTAGAGGCCTTCTTTACGCGCACGTCGCGTGGCAACCTGATTACCTGCATATATGTCAGGTGCAGCAAGAATGCCAAGTACACGCTGCTCTTCTCCCACGGGAACGCCGTGGACCTTGGCCAGATGAGCAGCTTCTACCTGACCCTCGGCTCGCAGATCAACTGCAACATTTTTGGTTACGATTACTCCGGCTACGGCATGAGTGGCGGAAAGCCGTCCGAGAAGAATCTCTATGCAGATATAGAGGCAGCCTGGCAGGCTATGCGTACTCGGTAAGGCTTGCATTTTTCTTTTTTATTTATATTTCCAGTCCTGACCACATTACTCTTAATCCTTAGGTTCAACATCAGCCCGGAGACAATAATTTTGTACGGTCAGAGCATTGGCACCGTGCCGACTGTTGATCTGGCTTCGCGTCACGAAGTCGGAGCTGTGATACTTCACTCGCCACTGATGTCGGGCCTAAGGGTCGTGTTTAGGAACACAAAGAGAACCTGGTTCTTCGACGCCTTTCCCAGGTGAGTGTCTGCGTCCGTTGATTTGCGATCAAACGCCATCTGATCTTATCTGGTTTCCGAACAGCATTGATAAGGTGGCTAAGGTGAAGGCTCCGGTTCTGGTTATTCACGGAACCGATGACGAGGTCATCGACTTTTCCCATGGCATCGGAATCTACGAGCGGTGTCCTAAGACAGTGGAGCCGTTCTGGGTGGAGGTAATTATGAGTATTTATTTGTATTCTGTGTTGATTGATTGCTTGCCCCAGAGCAACTTATTGCAGTTGTGAGTGAGCGTTTGTAATAAGAAAATTATTGTAATTAATTATGATAGCATGGCAGTGCCTCAGTGGCAGCAGCTTAACTATATTTATAAGCATATGAGCCTCATCAAAATAATATTATAAAATATACTTAATCTGTTATTTACATAAAAATGGGTATTGAGACTTTACCCATAGAAAACTTTTAAATTCGACTATATTGTATACTAAATAGTTTGACTTAAAACTAATCACTTTGATATTTTCAGGGCGCCGGACACAACGATGTTGAACTGCATCCGCATTATTACGAGCGACTACGCAAATTCCTGTCGGTAGAGCTCGTTAAATGACAATTAAAGAATAATGTCGATGGAGGCGTTAGCGACACTACTTCCGGTGTAATAACCAATTCGAACCCTGCCGCAGCTAGTGTGTCCCTAAGTTCAAAGCATCCAAATCCTGTAGCGGCTGTAGGCGGAGGCGGAGGCGAGACAAGTAAAAAAAATGTGGAATTAAATAACAAACGGATTGAAAACGATGGTTTGTAAATGAAACATATATTATCTAGTAGCTCACATTAATACATACATTCGAGAATTGCATTTTAACAAAGATTATACACATAAATATATATATACAATATATAAAACAATTAGTTGTGAGGAGGTTTGTACCAAGATCCCCATATATATATTTACAACATTGTGATCCTGGTCCCCATATTAATTCAATAAGCCTAGGTCATACATCTAACTTAAACTTGTACATTAAATTTCATAACATAATCTTCGGTAGAAGAAATCAAAAACAAGTTACAAAAACAAACGACATTCGGTTTGAAAATGAATATTAAGCAATACGCTTCATCAGTAGTATGGTTTTAATATGTAAGGACAAAAAGTTTGAATAAAGCAATCTTTTGATACTTTGAAAGTTTACCTTTTACTCGTAAGGATGCAATTTTGATTACAACTTTATATTATTATTATCTTGTTGCTTTGATTGATGGCCTCTTCTCTTCTCTTACGCTTCCTCCTTCTTTCTCTTATAAGCCCCCTGTATTTGGAGTTTATCTAATCCGTATGTTCGGTCTTTTGCAGGTGCCTCAAATTCCAGCCAGAGCTCTACCAAAGCTCTGGAGCAGAAGTTTCTTTAGCATAAACAGTCGGGCTCGTATTCCAAAGCCCAACCCTTCTCACCACAGCCCTCAAAAGTTGAATTATCAAACAAATCGTGTGGAAACAGCAGACATAACAAGCAAAATAGGAAAGAAGACCCACCATTAACTGATCTGAAGTCAAATGGCTTCTTTGTTTCTCGATTAAAACAACCAAATATCGCTCCAACACTTCCAGTACTCTCTCCACATTCACCGATGAATGCAAATATATATTTAAATAGCCAGCATACCCAGCTTTCCGGTCGATATTTGAATAATAAGGTATCCCAACAGACGGATGCTGTGGATAGTGTTAAACAAGTGGCATCGAACAGATCTCTAAAGGACAAAGGTCAGAACGTTTTATCCATTTCATCGACAACAATAAAGTGCAACTGTGAGAAGCCCCTTAAATCCAATGGATCCGAATCCGAAACCAACGACGAAATCAAAATCAAGTTCAGTTCAGAAACGAGTAACAGCTGTACAGATGATCCCAGCAGGGGCTGTTTGCAATTGAAGTGTGCCGTGTCTCCGAAGTTGTCATTGCATAAAAGTGGCTTTCAGCAGGCCATCATTATTTCCGATGAAAGCGAAATTAGAAAATCACCGCGAACAGCGCCCCATAATACGAAACAGCTCGCCAGCAGTGCAGACAATCAGTTTTACCGACAACTTACTCATAAAATTAGCAAATCCGAGCAAACTTCACCAAATAACGTAGAGATAGATAAGGCGAACTTTTTATACGAAATGAATAACAGAAGTACGGGCTGTTTGGTCTATCCTTCGGATCCTTGGATCAAAAATGCGGACATTAAAAACAACATCTCACCCAAAGCGGAAAAGCATTTAAACTTGCATCACAACATAGATCCTTGGGTAAGGCGGCATACTGAAGATGCCACCGTGGAAGCGGGGGCACGGCTTCCCAAAAAGAATATCTATCGCGAAAAATCGTTATCTTCCATAAACAATAAACTGCTGTCAACAAGGACTGAGAAATCCAAGTGCATTAAACCACAACTGAAGCATTCAAACACTGCAATTGATGATCCAACTGATGATCATGCGTTTTTAAAAGAGCCAGGACTGCTATTTGCCCCTTTTTCCCCACAGCACCGCAACGCATCGCATAAGGCTTGGTCTATGGATCAAAGCAAATCCGCCAGCTATATACCAGATAAGGTCAAGGAGATTTCCAGTCCGTTACCTAACCATGTTAGAAAATCAGTATATCAAAATAATAACAGCAACTTACTTTGTCCGAACGATTTGGCACTGCACTCTAGACATAGCTCCCTATCGATTCCCACGCAATCTCAGGATGAACTTCCTCTCAATATTCGCCGGTTGTCTGAGCAAATTCGTGAGCCACCGTTGGAGAGAAACTTGTCGTTGTCTCTCAGTGATCGGAATGTCAGTAAACTGCCATCTTCTGAAAGTGCTGAGCCACAGAAGACGAAAAAGCCAGATAGATTCCACGCGAATAGGGATGCCGCTGTGCAGAGTGTAGAGAGCCACCATGAAGACTTTATCTCCTTGAAACGAGCCCCCAAAGATTTCACATCTGTTAATAATGTAAAGCCTCTTACGACTACTTATAAGCCTGATCCTCTTCTAGAAACCACCTGTTAAAACCATTCGCTAGGAAGCCGACAGCCGAAAGCCGATATTCAAGTGTCTCTGCATAGCTCATTTAAAGGTCATCAAACCACAAAAACATATAGTATGTCTTATATATATATATATCAATCGAATCTAAATATGAATATAATAAAATATTAATGCAACTATTTTTAGTAGTACCTTAAGTTTGAAATTTTTACAGTGATTTTGCATTTATATTAAGTAACAACACGATAATCGCCCTGCCAACAATGGGGCTGAATTCTAGGCTTAACAACATTCGCAAGCATATATATATGTGTGTAATAGTGTATTTTCTCCTCATTTTATTGTCATTTTACATATTTGTTGTAATACATTTTATAGTAATAATAAAATCTTTATAAAGTGCTAAGTGAAAATTGTAATTCATCGGATGTTTTGGGGTTCCTCTGATGCATAATATCCGTTTTCGCAGCTGGTTTATTGTATTAGGTTGGACCTGTAGGTAAAAGCGGAATGTAAATAAATAAACTTTCACATTGCATAACAGAAACGATAACTATTTTTAATACTCTACCACAGAGTATTTCCATTTTCCAAAAGCACAAAAACTAGCATTTACAGTGGTTTATTTTTTATGAAGAGCTGTCATCTGAAGTGTCTAAAGTTTGGTGATGCCCACGCAAGTCGTCTCTATTAACGTTGACACCATAATTACAATCGACTTGGCCTTTCACCGAAATAAACAAATAAATAAATTAAGTTCGCTTTGAATTAAGCCAATATAGTGTTTATTGATATCACGAACAATTCAGAAAGTATATATTATATAATCCTCAACTCGTATAAAGGCAGTATGCCGAGCAGATAAAAGACAGTTGTTGCTGGCGTCTTGTGAAATACATTTATCGGATTTTTACGAAATGTTAAGCTTAAGAGTTGTTTTTGCCATAAATACAATTTTATTTTGTTGTGTACATGGACATTGTGCTCGGTCGGTACTAGAAGTAAGCAATGATAACTTAAAAAATCCCCTTATTCAAGCTCAATCGATTGGGAGAATCGTTAACCGTCCAAGCCATAAGGATATAGTAGACCCAAACATTGTACAAGCAAGTTATGGAAACGATATAACTCGCACTTCGAATATTGACACAGGGCATCCGTGTGTCCATGGGATACCTCAGATGAACGTAATCGAAAATCCTACTGATTTTGCAACCCAGATCAGCAGCCACTCAACGTTCTCAGCGGGATTTCCTATGCAAATTCAGAAGCCACGTCCAGCCCAGCACATTCACTACCATTACCTTGTTCCAAATGAATCTCCTCCAAGACCCAGCATAACTTATGCATCTCACACGGATTTAAATATAGAAAACAAACATTTTGTGGCTTCGGAAACACAGTCATCGCACATAAACGAGCATTATGATCACCTCCAACATAGCAATCACGAAGTTTTGCCAGGTAACACTTTATATTCCCCTGCGAACCATCATGGCAACCTTTACGATTCCCCGGACGAGCATCAAGCTCAAGGCTCAGAAAATACATCGTTTTATGAAGCGATAAGAAGTCCTACCGAAGTTTTGAGGGGAAAAACTCCAAGTCAAGCACAAGAAGCTATTTTAAATACTGTTAAGCCGGAAATAGTTGTGAAAGAGCAGCCCAATCAAAGCCAACAAGTAGATGTGCCCACAACTAAACCGCCAGAAGTGTACTTTATAAAAAACCACAGCAATAAAGATATTACCACAACGACATTTGGTTTGATAGACATAAGGTCTGGATTAGATGAAAGTAGCACCTTGGATAGTGAACATGAGTCCAATGAACATTCGTCATACAATGTCCCTTTAAATTAAGAACTGCAAAAATTTATTTAAGATATTGTAAACAATTAAAATTTAACAAAAGAAAAAATAATGTAATTATTTTTAAGGTTTTCCCAAATCGTTGTGTTTCTCCTTCAACAGTCCTGAAAGTTTTACAAAAGAGCCTTCCAAATCGTTCAATGGTGTGATATTTATGCAAGGAACATTTGGCGGGCAGCCGACGGATAGATCTCCCGCTTTCAATACCTCTAATTTATTGGCGTAATTCCTTGAGAATTCATCTGTATGGAGATATTCAGGTTTCTTCAGCTTTACAACTTCATTCTAAATAAAAAAATATAATTACTTTCACAAACAAATAACAAAGAAATGATCAAAAAATACCTCCTTTGAGACGCTTATGTACTGAACTAGAGGATGATAGCTAAAGAATTCATAGGTGCCTTTTAAGGTGGGAAGAAAGAAGCCTTTAACACAATATTGACAATTTTCGGGAATATTAATCACTCCGCCCACTGGCGAATTCATTATCCGATAAGCTCTCTGTGAGGTTTTAAGATTGTCTACCATTTCCTCGGCTGCTCTTTCTTCTTCGCTGTTCTCTGTAGCTTTGGAAACAATCTGGGGACTGTCAGCACTTTTGATGCTTTGACACATCTGGGAAAAAAATGTAACTATTTTTAACTTGAATGAAAAGCATAAACAGACTGCATTACCATTCTACTCAATGAAGTTTTGCTCTCCTCCAAAACTTCCAAAATAAATGCTGTACTCTCCTCATCATCTGGCTTGTCATCTTTGAACAAACCATTTTCATAATATGGAGTAAAAGCAAGTAGCAAATTTTCATGGCCACCACCACAAAGTCGAGACTTTTTCGAGCCTTTATTCTGTAAAACCACACATTATTTATTCCGTAGATAATATAAAAATCTTTACATACCCCACTCAAAGAACCATCATCGTCATCAATTTCATGATTACAGGACCAATCGGTACTGGCAGCCATCAAGTCCTCCGGTTTTGGTTGGAAACACTTGCACCAGTATGTAAACGGATAAATAATAAAGAAAAATACATTTACAATAAATATTCGAATTCTAGATGTGTAAGCATAATATCTGCCAGGTTGGACAGTCTCGAATCCCCATTTATCTATTGACTGAATACAGAGACCGAATATAGCTTTCAAAAGACCTGTGGAATAAGATCAATTTAAATATATAAATACAGTTTAAAAGGTTTTAAATAAAAACTTGCCAAAAATAAGCAACCAAATCAATAAAATTAATACAATGCATTGAATTTGATAAAAAATGTTAAAAGATGTCGTTTTATGGCTGCCAGACAACAAGTCCGTGATGCAAACATCATTTATTTCATTTCCAGGAGGGCAGTTATATATGAGTCCTGCCTCTTCCTCCGACCTGCGGCTCATTCTCTCGCAAATTTTGTAATTAATAAAAGTTTGTAACTTTTCCATGCAATGACAGCGACATCGTGCAATGCAGAAGCACCTTGAATGGACCATTATGTCCATGGGTCTCTTGGAAATAATACCGTCCTTTACGTCAGCTGTTTTCAAAAAAAAACTTCTATTTGAATTTTTCGAATCGGATTCTTTAACAACCACTGTAATTTTTAATAGAATCTAGTATTGTTTGAAAACGATCGTATTTACTTGCCATCACAGCTAAATTTCTTGTTCTTCTTTGCGCCGTTTATGAAGGGCAATAAAAAAGTAACAGTTTGGCCGATATCTGGTTGCAATTGCCTTCTGACACTAGTCGAGCTTAGGGCACTTTTGGACAGAGGGCAATTATAAACAAATATGGAATATTCATGTGCCTCTAGGCCCTTGTTAATAACATCAATAGTGATATGCAGGGCATCCTTTGTCGTAGCATCGGTAATAATGTTGGATATCTTTACCACATGCTTATCTCTCATCATAAAAGAATTCTCCCGAAAGGGGATCTTGACTTTTATACTGAACTCTAGGCGAGTAAAGAAAAATCGAGTTAAATAGATTACATTTCGATTTAAATAGTCAATACCTGGTACTCTTTCACCTCGAATGTTAAGGCAAATATTTTTGTCGTTGTGGGGGCACATTTGCAAGGCATTTATGGATACTGGGAAATATCCTAGGCTGTCAATACTTTTAATGGCATCCTGTTCGGAGTTCGTTATTTCACGAATGGAAACATCCTTCCTGCAACTTCCAATTAGAAAGCCTTTTCCAATGTTATTCTGCAATTCCGTTAACGCGTCCAAGCTCTTTGTTTCGGCCAATTGGTCATCATTTGGTAATGGAATGACAAGTTTGTGATCTAAAAATCTTGCAGATTTTTCCTGTCGCAATGTTCCAACGCGCGTAGAAAATATCATTGACATATTTTTATTTGCAAATATTCCTGATACACTGTCGACTCTGAAATATGAATGAATTCGGCGGTATACTTTTTTCTATAAATATATTTATTTTCGTAAAAAACTTACGTTACAATGGGAACAATTCTCCACCAAGTATTATGCCGTCTTCTGAAAACCCGCAGCTGAGTTGTTAAATACGGAATAGGATCGTTCATATTGAACACGCCATAATTTAAATCTCTCTGACTGAAAGTGGAAATAAAAAAACAAACTAATAAAAATTACGAAAAACCAAATACCTCTGATCAGGAGCTCTGGATAATTTGGAGCCTTCACAACTGCATATGCTGGGATTGCTAATGCATCCGCAGGATTGAGAAGCCAGGTTTCCGTCACGGTTTACTTTGCACTTTTCACATGGTATCATATCCTCTGGTGTTAACTTTTGACCAACTTCCATTTTTACCCTACGAATCTCTGAATCTAGACCGCCAGGTAAAGTTTTTCCCCCTATTTTTTTATTCTTTCCTCCACAAGTATCACACGGAATGACATCGTTCAGTTTTCCTTGTGCATTCGAGTCTTCAATTTTACTTTCGGGACTTTTTTGATCTGTCAAAGCACTGCAAAATATTGTTGGGGGCTTGTCACCCTTCTTTTTATTCTTCCCGCCACAAGTGTCGCATGGAACTTCTCCATTCTCTTCCATTTTTTGTAAATTAAACCCCTTTTGAGGATTGGGGTCATTTATATATTGAGCTGCACATTTATTTCTTATGTTCTGTCTTGGAGAGGAGCTTCGTCTAGTTCTTCTATAACTTCTAGGTATATATCCAAAGGAGTTAGTCTTGGAATAAGATGAAAACGGATTCTTCTGGGGAAACTTTGAATATAAAGAGGAGGGACCTAGGTCGGAATATAAGTCTGTGGGATTTAAATTAGTTGGCATACTTTTGGAACATTTCGAATTAATTCGTTGTCCATTTTTTAAAATATACATATCTGTATGAAAAGTTGAAATTGTAAATCAAATATTTAAATAGAAAACTACATGAAACCTACTTTCCGGATCTTCAGGAGTTATATTATTTGGCATATAATTTTTTCCATCAAATGTTTGATCATTTTTATAAATATTTTTCTCTGTTATGTAAATACAACATTTAAATTCAAAAGAAGAATATAAGGTATAATAAATCTATAACTTACTCTGAAGACTTTCCCTCATATGTTGGCTTATAATAGAATCAATATCTTTTTGTGCCAAAGAATAGCCACTACTATTACGAAAACTACTAGCATATGGATTAAATCTAAGCTGATCATATTTTTTTTTATATTTAACATCATCAATACCGGAAAAACTTTTCATAGGTTCATTGAAATTAAATTTCTCTCTTTCTCGGCTGCTTGGAGAATTAAGCCTGGTTATGTTCTCTGCTGTCTCTGAATTATAATAAATATTTTTTATATTATCGTTAGGACCTTTTAGGTCATATCCTTTATAAATATTATTCTGAGCTGCCTTGGCATTATAGTATTTATTTGTTATGTCCTGCTCAAGAGTTATTCCTCGTAATAGATCCTTTTCCTTAAAACTATTCTTAGAAGTCTTCTCATTATAATATTTATTCTTCCAGTCAAGTATATTATAACTTTTTTGTGGTAGATCACTTTCTTTATAGGTATTCTCAGTATCCCTAACATTATAATATTCATTTTTTCTGTCCAATTCAGGATTTCTTTGCTGTTTTATATCACTTTCTTTATAAATATTCTCAGTTGTTTTGGCATTATTATATTCAGGTTTTCTGTTATATTCAGGAACTGTTTTATCTGGTAAATCATTTTTAATATAAATAATATTCTCAGCTGACTTAGCAATATATTGTCCATTTATAATTTCATGTTTTGGAACTCCTTCTTGCGGTAGATCACTTGCTTTATAAATATTCTCAATATTCTGGACATTATAAGATTTATTTTTTTGGTCATGTTCAGGAACTCTTTCTTGCGGTAGTTCATTTTCATTAGAAATACTACTATCACTTGTCTTGGCATAATATTCATTTTTTCTGTCATATTCAGGAAGTTTTTCTTTTGAAAAATCACTTTCTTTATAAATATTGGCATTATAATATTCATTTTGTTTGTCATATGCAGGAAGTCTTTCTTTCGTTGAATCAATTTCTGAATGAATATTATTTTCTGCTGTCTTTCCATTATAATATTCATTTTTTATTTCGTGCTTAGGAACTCTTTCTTGCGGTTGGTCATTTCCTTGGTAAATATTTTCAGTTGTCTTAGCATTATAATATTCACTTTTCCTGTCATGTTCAGGAACTTTTTCTTGTGACAGATCACTTACTTTATAAATATTTTCAGATGGGTTAGCATGTTCAGGAACTTTATCTTGTGGTAGATACTTTTTAATAAAAATATTATAATTGCGTGTCCTATCTTTATTATAATCATACTTTCTGTCAAGGTCAGTACCCCTTTCTTGCGGTTGATCATTTCCTTGGTAAATATTTTCAGTTGTCTTAGCGTTATAATATTCACTTTTCCTGTCATGTTCAGGAACTTTTTCTTGTAACAGATCACTTCCCTTATAAATATTTTCAAATGGGTTTGCCTGTTCATGAACTTTATCTTGTGGTAGATACTTTTTAATAAAAATATCATAATTGCGTGTCTTATCATTATTATAATCATATTTTCTGTCAAGGTCAGAAACCCTTTCTTGCGGTTGATCATTTCCTTGGTAAATATTTTCAGTTGTCTTTGCATTATAATATTCACTTTTCCTGTCATGTTCAGGTACTTTTTCTAGTAACAGATCACTTCCTTTATAAATATTTTCGGATGGGCTAGCATCTTCGGAAACTCTTTCTTTTGGTAGATACTTTTTAATACAAAAATTTTCATTGCCTGCAAAATTATTAAAATAATTATATTTTCCTTTAAGGTCAGAAACTCTTTCTTGTGGTAGATCATTGTCCTTATAAATATTATTTTCAGCTGTCTTAGCATTATAAAATTCACTTTTCCTGTCATGTTCAGAAACTTTATCATGTTCGGGAACTCTTCCTTGTGGTAGATACTTTTTTATAAAAAATGTATTCGCGGATGGCTTATCATTATAATAATCAGGTTTTCTGTGAAGGTCAGGAACTCTTTCTTGTGGTAGATAATTTTCATTATAAATATTACTTTCAGCTGTCTTATCATTATAAAATTCGTTTTTCGTGGCATGTTCAGAAACTTTATCTTGTAACAGATCACTGCCTTTATACAAATTCTCAGTTGGGTTAACATTTTCGGGAACTCTTCCTTGTGGTAGATACTTATTTATAAAAAATGTATTCGCGGATGGCTTCTCTTTATCAGGAACACTTTTTTGTGGTAGATAATCTTCCTTATAAATATTATTTTCGGTCTTAGCATTATAATAATCGGTGTTTTTGCCATGTTCCTGAAATATTTGTTGTGGTACATAATTTTCAATGTTAAAGTTATTCTCAGCTTTCTTGGCATTGTTATCTTCATATAGTCTGCCACGATCAGAAACTTTTTCTTTTGCTAAATAACTTCCCGAGAAAATATTATTTTCGGTTGGCTTACCATTATAATATTTATTTTGTATTTCATTATCAGAAATAGGTAATAGGTAATTTCCTGAAAAATATTTATTTTTTATGTTTTCTTCACGAATTCTTTCTTCTGAGGGATAATTTTCGGTATAAATATTATTCTCAGCTGTCTTACCATTATAGTATTCATTATTATTGGCTTCTTCAGGAACTTTTCCTTGTGGTAGAATATTTCCAGAATATATACTATTTACTGCTGTCTTAGTATTATAGTATTTATTTTTAATGTTTTGTTCAAGAATTCTTTCTTCCTGTGGATAATTTTTCGTATAAATACTATCCTCAGCTGTTTTAGCATTGTAATATCCACCGTTTATATTTTTTAAATCTGTTGGAAGATTGAGAGGTTTCTTAAAATCATATCTGTAATCTTTCTTGATGTCTGAAGCATTATCTGAATCCAACAGAGTATTATAGGGAAGCCTAAACATATCCTGTACTGTCTTCTGTTCATCATCATTTATAGGAGATTTAATAATGTCTTTCGAATTAAAATGATGGTATTGTTCTCTCTCGTGTGGGAAACTCTGTAGACTTTGACTTCTGGTAGAAAAATCATTTTCTTTCGAATAACTATCAATAGCCTTAGGATGGCTTTCTTTTAGTTCTAGCATTTTAAAACTGGGCTTATAGTTTTTAATTTCATCTAAAATGTGTTTTCTTTTATCTCCCTGATCTGTTTGATCAAATCTAGGTACAAGGATATACAAAATACAATTAATATCCGCCCCTCAAAGTTTAAAAAGCATTATTATAACATGTAAACTTACAGCGTAAAGTCTTTCTCCGTTATACTATCTTGGTGGCTTTCACTTTTAAGGTGGTAATCATTATCTTTTCCTTCCTGGTAAAAGTTCTTCTTCGAGTTCTGTAAGTAGTATTACCAAATTTCTTATATTCCTTAGAATTGACTTCTTTTCTTACCTTGTTAAGGGGTTGATTATTCCAATTATTCATATTATACACAGGTACCTCTGGATCCTTTTTTATTTGCTTAATTTTACTCAAATCTAGTTCTGGCTTATAAAATTGATAAGACCTAAGTAAATTGTTCTTTTCGTCTTTATTTTTGTTATTTTTTTGGTTTTTGCTTTGAACTATTTCTAATTCTTTCGGGCTTTCTATCCGATCTGCAACTTTAAACGTTTAAGAAGATATTAAAGTATGCTAAAGATATATAAATTACCCTTCTTTAAGGACGGATCTTTAATTTCAATTAGTCCTAGGCTTGAAATGTCGTTTTGAGTAAAAAATGGTTCTTGCGGATTCCAAGTTTTGCTTTTACTTGGTATTTTTTTCAGAAAAGCAATGTTGAATCCTACTGATTTTTTGCTAGAAAATACAAGACCTTGATTTCTCTTCACTGAAAGTAAAATATCATGGTGACATAACCTTTTGGTAAATGTAGTATTGTTTTACTCACTTCTTAAAGCATCACTTTCACTTTCGTTACGAGATGGAAGATCCTGAAGGTTCTTGACATCATCTTTGATTGGTTGCTCATAGTCAATTTCTTTTAAATTTATATCGTTCCGCTTACCAGGTGGGGAACCTTTAAGGTCCTTACTTCCGTCATGTTTTTCCATATTTATAGTAGAGAGAGGTTCCTTAGTTTCCCCAGATGGAGCACTTTGAACTTCCTCGACACCTTCTTGTTCCTTTATATATATTAGATTCCGAAGATTGTTAGTCTTACTAAATTGACTCTCCTTGACATCATCTCCGATTGGTTGTTTATCTTCACGTTCGTTCAGGTGTTTTGAAGGACCAGGTTCATTTTTCTGACCAGAAGGAGAGCTTTCGACTCCGTCATCTTCACTTTCTTTCGAATATATTAAAGGGTTAAGTTCGTTAGTATTACTAGAAAGTGAGCTCTGACTGGACTTGACGTCATCTTCAGTGGCCTGTTCATGACCAATTATATTTGAAATTGAAGGACGTCCTTGACCGTTCTTGTCATCAATTCCCTTCATTAAAGGGATAGGTTCCATAGTCTTACTAGACTGGATGCCGTGCCTGGACTTGGCATCGTCTTTGGTGGGTTGTTCATCTTTCCTTTCCTTCATATTTATTGAATGAGCGTCTTGAGCGTCCCTGGCCTCGTCTTTGGTGGCTTGTTTATCTGCACGCTCGTTCATATTTATTAAAGGACGAGGTTCCTTGTTCTTATCGGATGAGGAATCTTGAACGTCCTTGTCATGGCTCTTTATTATTATTGCAGGGTTAGCTTCGACAGCCTTACCAAATGGAGAGCCTTGAACGTCCTTGACCTCTTCCCGTTCTTTTATATTTATCGATGGTCCAGGTTCACCACTTTTACTAGACGGTGAGCCTTTGGGGGGCTTGTCATCCTCTGTGGCTTGTTCTTTCCTGAACTCTTGATGCTTAATTGTCTGAAAAATATTTTTTTATTATTAACTCTTTATGTAAGGATATATTTAAATTAATACAGACTTCTTTATACTGGAGAGGATACATGACAACAGGCTCGCCCCGACCAACCACTATCAAATAGGGGGATATTATCTTCGAAATCGATCGCTTTGTGGGATCGTAAACTTCATCGAGTATCCAAGAGTCTTCCGCATTGTTCAGGTCGATGCTTGGGTTCATGTGAATATTAATAATTAAATGCGGCTCACTTGTATTATTTTCGCTGTTTTTTGGGGACTGTAAAAGAATTGCGTTTATGCCTTCAGACAAATTTGACTCGGGGTTAGTTTTGGCTTGTGTAATCCGAATACTTTTAAGAAGCATATAAATTATTACAAGAAATATTGGACTATCCATTTTATTTGCATTTTTTTCTTATTTTCACCTATTCAATTTATTTGTAAAATAATTTAAAAGGCTTACTCGGTTTCAAAATAATTACAGATGCTCGTTTTTTAAAATCTATTTATTTTCTTTCATCTATATTTGGTAAACAGTTTCAAGGCCGGGGTTCAAACATAAACCAACAGTTTATTAACAGTATATTTATGAAAAATATACATTTTACAACTTTTAAATAAAAACAATACTATGGTAAGTCCCTACGGCTACTATATTTTTAGCAGATGATTGATTCAGATCATAGACAAGGTAAGTAGTAGGTACTCTAGTCTCGGCGACAGACCCGTTTAAAGCACATTGCAGGTTTTCTGTACATTGATCATGGATCCCGATGGACACTTGAATACTTCAGTCGCACTCCCGCCTTGGGCGACGAGCCAACCCAATCTGAAATAATTTCAATTATTAAATTAAATCCTAATAAAAATGGATCAAGAGCTTACATATTATCAAACTCGGGAGCATTGGTGTCAATGCCCAAGTAATTCGATTCGGCGCAGAGCTCCTGAGCCGAGACTAAAAAGAAGATTTGTGTCGGCGTTAGGTTGAGGCCAGGTAGTCTCGCCATTCCCTTAATGGGTCCGGTTAGGGAGAGCATCGAGTGGTATGAGATCTGCATTCCTCCCGAATGTATCAGTATATCCATGCGACTATAGTTCGAGAATATATTCACAGAATGAGGAACACAGCGCATTGCCTTCTCGTCAAACGATTTTGTAATCGAACGCAAAATCTCCTTGGCAATGGAAACACCAACAGAGGCGTAATGTAAATATGGAGGTAACACAGCATTGAAATACGGTATAAGGATGACAGATAGTGGGACAACTGCAAATATTGACACCAAAATTATAAAATTTAAACGTAAGTTTTGTATGTATATACAGACCGATAGAATGGCTAAGGGTATCGTAGAATATAGTTGACACGATAGGGTAGGCCCAGCTGTAAAAATATAATTTTAATACAGGATATACGACTTAAATTGAAGCACTCACGCATCGTGGGAGCTCCCTCCATGCAGATTAATATCCGTTGGTACCAGCTTGTTCTTCTTATATATTTCCAGGATGTTTTGAAACCAGCACTCGGCGGTTATATCCAAAGTTTGAAGGGTTCTCAGTAAGTCCGTGGTATTTGAGAAACCATCCCATGTCTGCGACTGAATTTTTAAAGCAGATAGTTTCACCAAGGCAGCTCCCTTCAAGGAGGGCGCTCTCTTTAGGTGTGCTTTCAATGATTTGAATATGATCTCCGCCTGAAATAGGTTTAAAAATTTAATCTCGAACTTTTTCAAGTGATTCCTATTTAAGTATACCCTCTTTGTTATATCCTTTAAGTCATCCGATGAATGCTGAGCAATATACAAGGCCGATGACAATTCGGGCAAGGCCCACATCGTAGATCGCGTGCATACCTCGGGGCTGGGATAATCTCTGGGCAATATTTCCAAAGCGCTCAGCAATAGCAGCGAGTTATGTGCCACTCGGGTTGGATACTTGGTAAGAAAATATTCTAAGGCCTTCAGATAATCACTATTTCTGACAACGATGGGTCCACTCCAATTCGATGGTATTAAAAGGGTCCAATTTAGCTTTTAATAATAAATAAATAAATTTTATAAATATAATTTATATATTTCGTATTGATACTCACAACTGGGTACAAGTCTTGTAGGCTAGATACATTATATAAAACAGTGCTGTCCCAGAAGCCTCGGCGCGAGTGCTCCACTTGGAGCTAAAAAATATATTACTTTATATTATGTATTTAAGGTTTAACATTTATTTACTAACCTTGTTTAGGTCCTTAATAAATTCAAAAATGGTGTCCTTCTCAGACACTCTTTGAGCATACGACACAAAATATGGTAGAAAATTGTCGATTAAATCGGCCAATAGTTTCGGTAGTCCTTGTCGAATACGACTTGGTGGTGCTTTCGGGCTCATCCAACGTATTTTGCGCTACGGTTAAATATTTAGTAAATATTATTTGCTATACAAATTAACAACTACCTCGAGTATAGTTGACGATGTACTGGGTCCACTAATTATGAGTAGAATGTGCGGTCTTCTTCCATAGCTTAGATCGTAATATAAGTCCACCAAGGGACTTGGACCGAGATCATAAATTTTAGCTATCAAAGGTGCTATGCTGGAGGGACCCACTGAGCCAACAGGTATATATCCGCCCAAAGTATCGAATATGTGGTGCATAATAGTAGAGTTGGTTGTCTGCTGCAGGCAGCTTTCGAACAAATTGTGCAATATATTAAAGCTGCCGTTCATTATTTTGTTTTGAAAAAGATCTGAAAAGAAGGAGATTGAAAAATCTATGTCAAGATGAGAAATATCTACTTAATCTTACACAGCATTTGTGAATCGACACTTTTCTGCGAATTTCCCATTTCGATGAGGTTCGTTAAGTTCTTATTTCGGGTGTTGCGCCAACAGCTAAACTTTTTAAACTCGGTGCACGGATCCTTGTTCCAATTGAGTCTGGCTTGGATGCTGGAGGCAACAGCTTCGCAAATGGGATCCGTGCATTCGGGCGGTGCTGAGACGGCGGTCGAGCACCGATCCCCCTCCATATAACAATCTCGCGGCAGGGGAGACGGTGCGGTGCTTATCAAAAATAATATGGGCGATGCTACCAGCAATGTGGTCACCAGCAAGGTGGCCGATGTGATGGCCATTTTGTGCACAGCCGCGGAGGTACGCAGCCATATACACGGGGCGCAGCATATCCATCCTATAATACTATTCTGTAATTTACATAAATTTAAAATTTCAGCTATATAAAATCAGATTTTTTATATTTTCATATCTATTTATGAAAAGACACATAATTTGTTGTTGTAATCTCAATAGAACGAAACCGAACCATACCTTATTCTTTTTCCTTTAATGATAACTAAAATTAAAACTATAATTTCTATACTACTATATTTATCACTTCCTTTGTTTGTATAAAGTAATGTTTATACAACGACGTATTTAGTCTTAAATTAACAAATAACCGAGAATCACATTTCTTATTTCTGTGCACAACTGATTCACTTCATGAAAAGGTCAAAGTTTAAACTATATTTATTTTATAACGTCACATTTTGTTACCTTATTATACCGCGTATTGAAATTTTCGATGTTGGAACTGTCAATCATTTCAATCTCATCAGATTTGCCCATTTGCTTGGACCCCACTGGCGTCTTAAAGGACAATTGCTTTTGGAGCAGGGACGCACTGCTTCCGCCGGATGGATTTGCCGTAGTAATAAGATTTCGGCCATGACCGTTGTTGCCCAAGCCGGCAACGCCGTTCTTTCGGAATACATTACGTGCACTGGAATCAGCTGTCATTGTTTGGATTTGTTTCTGAAAATTGAATTTTCTCCTGCGGCTGCCTTCATATGAAAATGTCTTCACGCAGCTATCTGTATCTGTGCGGCGTTAGTGGGGGACTTCCTAATGGGTGTTGTTGCTACAAGAAAGCATATATCGAAAATATATATATTTATTTATTTTGCTGGAGAATTAATCAATACCATTTGTTTGCTTACCGCACATTTGTCTCCAGAGATCCTTTTAGCAGCGCATTCGTTCGTCTTTATTTCGAATTGACAGATTTATGTGCGCGACAGGGCAACAGGAAATTGTTTATTTTTAGTAATTACGTTTTCGTATTATTTGTGCCATTACAATTTGTCTAAGCAGAAGTGAGTTTTTCTGCCAAAAAAGGAAATGATGACCACTGGCAACACCACTCGCGATTGTTCTCAGGAAAGCTCCAGCCAGAAAGCTGTTCCTGTAAAAGCTTTTCCTCAACGCACGTAGCCACATGTATTACAAGTTGCCCATATTTAAATATTTTGGCCAAAAGTACACCCTGGAGTGGGCAGGGGAGAGGTTCTTTAAGTTCTCAGAGCTATTAATGGTATATTTTAATGAGGTTGTCAATAGTTTTAAGTCGAAAAACCATTCTTTCAGAAGTGAAAATTAAAACCTACACATCTTTAAGGTCAAGGATTATATATAAATAACTATTTAAATAAGAAAATCAAGATTCGGTTTCTCCAATACTTTATCTATGTAAATCAAATGTAAATATTACGTATGTATGTATGTATAAAACAAATTTAAGTTCCTAAGATAAAACCCGCCGCAGTTATAAAAGATACAAAAAATTGTCTTGTATTTATTGTCTAGTCTTGCAAAAGTAAGAATAATCTTTAAAATCCCTACTCGAAGCCTCCCAAGTAAATAAAATTCAATTACCTTAAGCTGGTGTTGGTATTTTGTGCATTTGTCGTTTATTTTCGAAGTTTCGTTTCCATATATCTTTGGCGTAGAAATTATTTTATTTGTTAAAGCTATGAGTTGTGTTGCAGGCAGAAAAAGTTGACCTTTTTTTTAATATAAAAGCTATTTCCTTTTAATTTTTAAAAAGCAGTTCAAAAACTACATTTTTGTATCCTATAACAGTTTGTGTTTCTGTGTTTAATCCTCTGCCTTAATGCGAAAATTTGAATACAAAAATAATTTGACTTAGACTGTCTGGACAAAAGCTTCGAAGAATTAGCTAAAAAGATTTTTGAGCCTCGCTTTTTGTGCACCCGGGCCTCTCTTACAGGAATATCTTCTCCTTGTCGCAGTTCTTGAAGTATCCATCGTACTTGCTAAGTTCCCTGGCCATGCCCGAGGTGGTCACCATGGCGGGAAGGGCTCTTAAAAATCCGTGCAAGCCGCACGGAATCGGAGGCGTTGGTGGCACTGACAGGCCACATCGATTGTACAGGAAGGGCATGATTCCGGTGACATTTGTGTGAAGAGTTAGCACTGCCTCCAGGTCGGACTCTTGTGCGTGCATCAGAAATTGATTGTAGGCACTGGATGGAATCATTCCGAAGTGATCAAAGGAATCCACATACGCCTCGGTGTCCCGCTTGTAGTTTTCCAGAAAGTCGCCTAGAAGCTTGGCTACCATGGCCGATCGGGCCTTGCTGGCCACCTTTAGGCTCTGCATATTCCGGAACACAACCGGCGGCTTTACGGCTCCTCCGAATTTGTTCAAAAACTTCAGGATAATTTTCTCGTGACTATCCTTAGGTTCCTCGGTCAGGCGGCGTAGCACCGACTCCAGATACAAGCTGAAGGTCTGTCGCGCCTGGAACTGGGTCAATTCTGATCCATTGGAAATTTTCTTGAGCATCACCTTGCGCAACCTCCGACCCTCCTCCTCACACTTGGCCACCGCCGCTTTTTTTACGAATGGAATCTCTGAATCAGTTTCCAGGGCCCTCTCATATTGGCCAATGCGGTTCTCCTCCGAGTTATCGTCTCTGCTATGCCGGCCTGCATCCTGGCAGTACAGATTTAGATGCAGCATTTGATTGTAGTTGTGTTGCAAGACCGGCGTTTGGAATGTCTGACTTTGGACCGTCGGCGTGGAAATAGGAATGCCAGAACTGGAGTCCAGGAAATTACCATAACGCTGCATGGAGTCGTCCGTGGGGAAAATACGTACGAATCCGCCACGGCGAGAATACTGTTGGCGTGTATGGCGCAAGATGCGCTGCTCTTCGCCGGTAAGTTGAGCCTGAACACTGGCAGCGGCTGCTGCTCCTCCCTTCTTTTTTGATTTTTTCGACTTCTGCGCGAGGGCGACGCCGGGATAAATGGTTGGCTGCCTTTGGCAGCTGGAGCTACGTTGGAATCGCGACCATTTCTGATCGTAGTGAGATCTCATTTCTGGACTATATGCCGGTATGCCCACACAGGTGAGGAGATCGGCCATTAGGCATGATTTAACCTTCGTGTCCAACGGACTGTCCACGCCCATTGAAGGCGACAGATTGATTTCCAAAAGCCATGGCTTCAGGGAGTTGTCTATTAAAATATCGAAGCCGTACAGCTCGAAGCAGTTGTTGCCGTTGGGCACGAACATCCGGCAGGCGGAAATGACGGATTGGGCACAGGCCAGAACGGCCTTTATAATCAAATCCTCTATATTTAGCATCAGTTGACGCGTATCACAACTCTGGAGTTTCAGGTGCCTCAAAAGGGCCGACAACGTCCACTTGTGGCCCACATCCTCGTCCTGGGCATCGGAGCTCCTTATATAATCGGAATGGTACTTGTTGATGCTATAATTGCAAAGGTGCATGCAGGGATTCCACAGGTTATCAGCATGCCGGTCGTATTTGACTGTGGCCAGCCTCACTATGCCCTCCTCGTAAAGGTAAATAATCAGGGGATCAAAGGAGGTTACTAGCACGTAAACGCGTAAATCACATTTGTGGCCGTCGATGCACAGCGGGTCCACAATATACTTGGAGACAAGCACCTGTTCGTCTTGCGGAATTTGGTCGGGCTGCAGAGAATAAATACATTATTTATTTAAATACCGAAATAATTAAATGTTTTTACTGAAATTACCGTATTTACTATAAATATTCCCCTTCCTCGACTAGATGCTGCTGGCTTCACTATCCATGGTCCCCGATGTTTGTTGTGTGCCACACACAGGTCCCGAGACTCTATGGGCAGGACAAAGGACTGAGGCACAATGTCAAAGTGTTTCATCCCACGGAGATGTTGCATCCGCTCAATGTTCTTGTAGAGCCTGTCCTTCCGCGTTAGCTCGTATGATCTGCATAATTTTGAAAGGATATTAGTATATAGTCAAGAGTTAGTTATATATATGTATATATATATATATATATATATATATATATGGTTACCTAGGAAAATGATTAACCCTCTGATACGGCGCCAGATTTCTAACGATGTCCAATTTCATGTGAACACCAGTCCAGAGAAGGTTAAAATTATTTTCACCCTGCGATTCAGTAAGGCCATGGACATTAAAGAGTTTTCTCAGCAACTTGGTTTCCGTTTGATGGAATTTGTACGTAATGTTAAGCTTAAAGGCCGGCATGTTGACGCCACATTCAACCTCATCCTCGCTTGTAGCCTCCGGATCTTCCTCGCTTGTTTCAGCCGTATTCGTACTGGATGGGGCAGGTCCCAGGGAATCGTATCCACTTTCCTTCGACATTTCATCTTCAGCTAATTTTATATTTATGGAATTCTGGCTAGTCTTAAGTACACGCGATTTGATTTCAATACTGCGCGAAGGCTCGGGTTCGCCTTCGCTGGAAATGGACGTATCACTCGAGGAATATTGGTTCAGCATCTTCTTAAAGGGGCTACCAAACTTTAATTTATCCGATTTATCACAATTTTGTGGTTTTTTAAATAAAAAGGTATTTTTCTGCGTGGAGCCGCCGCTTAGAGCTTCGTTGCCACAGGCTGGCGCAGATGTTTCTGCTCTTCGGCACAAAACGTCATCTTCCCTGTCCTTGGTCTCAAGCAGCGCCTGGGCGGAGGACTTCTCGGATAGGGTCTTACGAGTCTTCGGATTGAGTATGTTAGTTCTGAAAACCAGAACTGCTTCGCGGGAGCCCAGTTTTCCACTAGTAATCCAATCATCTTGCTTTAGATATTCTAAATTGGATCTACAGCACCATATACACCGAAACAAATAAAGAATTATTGTCAAATCGAACAGCAAGTTAGTGAATGAAACATTTATTTCGTGCCACAAGTTAAAGATGCATTTTTTTTATTTATTTTGTTTTGATTAATAATATTATAAATTTATCGCTTGAAGCTACAGAATATGTGTTTCGATTAAAAATACTCAACTTACGAAGAACTTGTGAGTGGTTCACACAAGGAAGAAGGCATAACGAATTCTGAAATTGTGAAATAAATATATAAATATTGGTGGATCAGACTAATTTTTTTTTTACTAGACCTATTATGGTTAGTGCATATTGATCAAAGGTACGTTTTTCTAAGGAAAAGAAGAACGGTTTTAAGGTAGTGGTGCCCAGGTAATAAATTCGACATTCTAAAACTGTATTAAAACTTCTTGCATACGCCACATGAACGCACCCACTATAGGCCTGAGCAGAAGCCGGGGGAAGAAATACAGAAGGTATACGAAGATGTAACAAAATTCTCCAGAACCACGCCATTAACGCTGTTGCATTATAATTATAATTAAAGGGAAAGTGCTATAAAAATGGTGGCTCGTGAAAAATATTTGAAGGGATCACTACATCGATTTATCTTTCCTTCATCAGTTATAATGTAAGCAAATATTTAATTGAATTCGAATTTATGATACTGGCTTTCGTTCTTAGTAAAATATGCACCTTATCACCTATTGAATCCACTGAGAAATATAATAAATTTAGAGTCGGATTCCACACTCACTGTTAAAGTCCCTGATAGAAAGCTAAGAGGACAAGATAAATACAAGATAAACTTTCGGTCAAGTAAATCGGTTTTGTAATATATCTAAACGTGAAAGAATGACGGAGCGCTAAAAAGCACAATTCAAACAATTCACGCCATTTAAAAATGGTGATTTTTTTTGTTGCTTCATATGGCTCCTTGATATTGGCTGATATTTTGCCGATTGTTCGCTGTCACATTTACACGCTAAAAACTGCATTTTTAGGGCTTTATATATGATAGAAAACTTAACAGTAAGCGTAGAAACCGTCCCTTAGGCTTTAAAAATGTACCAGGTTATTAATTTCTGCACTCGAATGAACTTAAAAAATAAATACATCCAACATGATTCGTACCTTTTTCTACAACATAATACACCCCATCTCTGGAGGTGCCGCTGGCTTTGAAGCAAGATGCAGAAGATTGATCTATAATAAATACAATATTTAGGAGCGAAAGATGTTGGGTTTTGATTCTAAGTATTTGTAGCACGACTAAAACATCTAAGAACTAATTGGCGGCGAAATGGGGAGATCTGAGTACCTTAAAGTGTCCCCAAACATTTTGGCTTGTTTCATCGGAATTCTGTGAAGATATTTATTGAATCCATTTTATCCGTGACTGTACAAATGAAGGTTTACAATTCATTCCAACCATTGGAGTTTAAAATAATAGCTGCGATTTCGGGGTTCTGCTCCATCTTTAAAGCATCGTGACTATGCTTTTTCGTTACAATCCTCCTTACAGTTGATGTATTATCCAGGTGCTGCTTAATTTCAGTTTAGACTTAAGGACTATAGAGCCTTTTTCCAGCACATACATATTTCTCCAGCCTCATTTTTTATAGATTCTACTAAAGCAAGTTTTTTTTCGAGTAGAATTTTAGCTTTGTTTTGAAAAATGATTAAGGTTATATGTTGTGCCACTGAAATCAGGCATTTTTAAAAATATAGTTGTACTTAAAAACGTTTTACTTTTTATGATTTATAGAATAAATTTAATATTTTTTAATAGTTTAAAGGGAAGTTTGTTTTTTTTTGCCTAATTAGCAGGCGACTTGATCTAGACGTGTAATTTTTCGTTTACAACGTTTTAGAGCGGTAAAATTCTAAGGTAATTTTATTTCTGTCTTTGGAACGATAGAACCAAGTGATAATAGACATTTCATTTTAAAAATAAGGAAGTGTTACTTTGGCAATAGCATATATTTACCATTTTAAAAATGACTATAGGTTTCGTAAAAATTCATTATTATATCTATCACCTTTTATAGTGTCAATCAATCTGCCTAATTTCGTTGTTTTTGACATATTATGCAATTTATTCCTTGCACTGAAATAAATATAATACACCACAATTACATTTTACAATAAAAAATTAAAATAATTAATATTGTAAAATAAGAGAGGCATGTATATTGTGATTTACGAAGTGAGTTTGTATGCTTGTATGTTCCGCTTGTATGTGATTAAACAAAAAAGTTTGAAATTATGAAGTTTATTTACATTACATTGTTGAAATGTTGTACAAATTTTCAATGTATGTAGATGGTTTTTAAATGGCGTGATTACATCATTATAAAATTATAAGGATAGGTGTTCGTTCATAATTCTAACTGTTATTTATGCTAACATTATCATTATTATTTAGAAATTCCTGCGGCTTGTGTTGGTGTTGTTGTACGATGGATTCAAATTGGTATTGAAGTTGAAAAGCGAAGAAGTGCTTATATCGTGCCGCAGAACGCTGCTGGTGGGATTCATTGCCGGTGTTCCAGTGCCGAAATGACCGCTTTGATAGGATGATGATGACGAGAATACGCCGGATCCAAACGGTCCACGATCAGCCGAAAACGCGCTTGAGTTGTTAGCTATGTTGTTAGTGTTTTGATTGTTAAAGCGAGCCACATTTGAAGGATAGTTTTGACCAGTATACATACTGGTCGTATTGCTCGCATTGTTCGCGACATTTAAATTTCTAGCCGAGTGGTGTGTCAACAAGTTATCATTGTTCATTGGGTTTGAGATTATGGGACGTACTGGGGACACAGAATTTCCAGAGAAATTGCTGGAATAATTCCCAGAATCTCTGGGGAGTTGTTTTCCTGAGTTGCTGGAGTGATGATTTCCCGTATTGCTTGTGAGATGATTTCCGAAGTTGCTTGAGAGATGATTTCCCGAATTAGTGGGTTGCTGATTTCCCAAGTTGCTGGGTAGGCGATTTCCCGAGTTGCCGGGAAAATGATTTCCCGAGTTGCTTGGGGCATCAACCACATCCTGACGTTTCTTTTGCTCAATCATCGTATAAACTTGAAGAATCTTCTGCAGCTCTTCGCGATTAATGGATGTTTTGCCCTGGGATACTAATGACGATGCCAACTTGGCTGCCAATTCAGTTTTATCCAACGGCTTTTCGACGTTTTGCTGAATTCGGTTTAACATTTGCGGCGTTTGCTTCTCTACAATAGGCAGTGCGCAGACATCCTTAGCATTGTTATATTTGCTAGCCACTTCAAGCAAATTTTCCGTATCACTAATTGCCTTCTTTAAAGCTCGCTCCTTCGTGGGATCATAGATCTGCGAAATCAAAAGACCAGTAAACTTTTCCTTGGCCGTCTCCAAGATGGCACAATTCTCGGCTGTCAGTGTCAAGCTATGTATTTTCTCTGGATAAAGTTTCTGGACCTGCAAGGCTTTGGCCAGCATTTCGGTAATAAAAGGTCCCAAACTACCAAGGTAATCCTCCAAGGCAGTTAAAAGACGCAGAACATGGATAACATTGGGAGGAGCTGCCGGTTCCTCATCGACTGACATTTTCTGGACGTCTTTATTACCTACAGGCTTGTTGTTGTTCCTTACAGGGGCAGCGGCTGCCTCGGAAACATTGACATGATACTTTTTGTTACTCAATTCGTTATTAGTCATTGGCAGGCACAGCCTTTCGCGGCATTTTACTTTGATGTTCTCAATATCCTGGTCATACAGTTCTTCAAGGCGATTGTTAAAGAATTGAATCCATTCGCTTTGAAAGTTGTATGAACGGTGATTGATCCCGGCGAGTACAAGCTCGTCCTTGCGGCGCTTCCAGAACATTTGCCACTCGCTCTGATAATTCGGGTGTTGCTCCGGATCAGACTTGTACGTCACGAAGGAGTTGTTTAGCTCACGAACCTTCATATCGACCATGTGCCGGTAGGCCTGCCATATGTCCCCATCTCGCAGTGGAGACACTGACCAACGGTCGAGATTCCATTGCTTGTTCTTCATGGGATTTATTGCCACCCTCTTCCTTTGATTCGGCGAATTGGACCGGGAACGCTTCGAGCTGCGGGACTTTTGATTGTCCCCCGAAGATTTCCTAGTGTCCCGGAGGAAGTTCTCGACCATTCGCTTGTGGGTCTCATCATCTACGGTACTCGATGGGGCACTGCTCGGTACATTCATGTTCTGGTAGCCTACAGCATAATTCGAGGCTTGAGGCTGGGACCCGAATGTTGGACCCATGTAAGGATTTGGATTTTCCATGTTCATCACGCAAGACGTATTGCTTCGAGCATTTTTTATTAGCTCGTCAACCTCTTTGGAGTCCACGACATGCGTGAACGTAGGACCCACCTTTTCTGAAGCATGCCAACGATTAAAGGCCTTGGAAATCAGAGACTGACGGTCTTTGGAGAAGAAGTGCTCATAGCACTGGAAGGGTGTCTTTCGGCCATGATGCGTCTCGATGGCCAGGGCAAGCTTGTCAAAAATGGGGATCATTATCTTGCAGACATCGCTTTCCGGCACATTGGCCACATACTGGCGGTATTGGCGCATTGCAGTTGGATAATGCTTGTCAAAGTACTTTAGACGGTGGTTGTATCCCAACAAATGGTTCTGCATCGACTGCTCGGTGACGGTAATATCGCACAAGCAACATAGATAGCGGACATTTAAATCGTTCAGACTCCTCACTATTTTCAAAACATACTCAACTCCAACCAGCTTCATAATTTCGTCTTGATGCGAATTTGAATCAAATGTAAAGTTATGTGGTTTATTCGATGTATCAGCATTGGATGGAGCTACACGAGGAGTCCTTGGACCGCCATAAGGCGTGGATGTTACTACCTTTTCAACGGGAACGGGGCGAGCGGGACCCAAGGCATTCTTGCTCGGCAATCTCTGGACAGGAACAGGATATCTTGGCCCTGCTGAATTAGGAGCTGTTGGCTTCTGCTTAGGTCCTGCCTGATTAGCCATAGTGTTCTTTAGAGCCCCTTGATTGGGGATATTTTGTTTGGAAGCTGCTTGATTGGGCATAGGTTGCTTTGGAGCTGCTTGATTTGCAGCAGTTTGATTTGGATTAGCTTGATTGGGTTTATCGTTCTTGGGACCGGCCAAGTTCTCGTTTCCCTCTGCCGGCTTATCCTCATCTATAATGATGATATCGTTGTTGCTAGCATCATCTGATACAGGCTTTGGGGCGGCACTGATTAGATTTGCCAGAGGAACACAGGATATCTTGGTGGCGAGGGGATTTTTCACTATGTCGGGTATATTCTTTAAGTTAGATTCTTGCCCCCTAGCTTGGACTTCTTGTGCTTTTTGTTGTTGACCCTGTGGGGGCTTAGTCTGATTTTGTGGAGCCTTTGCTTTTTGCTGAGGCTGTGCCCTCTGTGGCTGGGGCTGTGCTTTCTGCTGGGGCTGTGCTTTTTTTTGCCCTGTATTATTCGAACCTCCCATATTCTTATTAGTGTTTGGTGAAGTCCCCATGTTGGGTCCCTTTTTAATTCCTGGAGTCTGAAAAGAGTTGTTCGCTTGGGTATTACCACCTCCACTAGCATTTGGGGTAGTTTTCTGTTGAGCTGGCTTGGCCACGGTGTTAACATTTTTGTTTAGAGTCTTATTATTGTTGGGAGAATTGGGATTCTTCGATACGGAAGGAGAGTTGATTTTGTTGTTATTACCAGCGGCTTGGAGTGGCTTTGGAGCACCGACTGCCTTAATTCTTATTTGCAATTGTGGAATACTGATCAGTAGTGCGTTGTGTTTCTTACCACTCAGGTGGCTGAACAGGTTTTTGTCCCCATATTGTACGACATTGCAGAAGTTGCAGTGATACCTCCTGCCATCATCTTGTTGAGACACCATGCATTCCCATTTCTGCGACGGACTGTGGCGAAACTCAAATCTGAGCACCTGGTTCAATGATACTGTTGACAACAACTCAAGAAATTGCGTCCCATCTATGGGTTTATTGGGCGCAATGTTTTTGGTATCCATCTTGTGTGCTCCTGATACCTATAACATTAGGCGCTATTCATGTGGCTCGCAGTAAACTAACACTTTTGGTTTCGATTTGGTTATTCGTATCGACAGATACTAATGTGAGTTTTGATTTCAGATATTGAGTGGCTATAAAATTGAAGGAAAAAAAGCTTTTATATAAAATGAATACAAGTAATAGCCAAATTTACTCTTAAAAATATTTTTCGTTTTGTTTTCTATTGATCTAAAACATTAAAAATTATTATCTATATTTCTTAAGCTAACAGGAAACAAGAAAGCAGTTTTTGCAATTGAAAGATGCAGAATATACCCGTTGCTAAAAACCACTGGAATATAGTGAGCATTTTTAACCACCAAAAACTTGTGGCAGGCATATAATATTTACATTATATGTCGGTGAGCAATTCCAGCTAAAATTCCTATACATTGCATGCACATGTCCCATTATTCTTTTGAATGCAAAACGACAGTTTACTAGTAAGGGTATCAACAGCAATTGGATAATAGAAGCATTTGAATGGTTTTCCAAAGAATGGGACCCAGGAGGTAGCAAAAGCTCATTTGAGGCATGTGTAGAAAAGTATTCGCTCGTTACGAGGAATATATTTGGGTATATATGTACGTATCAACAGCGATTCGATCTAGATATATTTTATTTATTTAGATCTAGGTATCTTATAGTCTTATGCAGATACAAGTCGTGGTATGCAGATCCATGTAATTATCTAACTTTATGCTCACAAGAGCAACTCTATTAATTTTTCCTAAAATATCATTGCATACAATTTACTTCTGCTACCAAATTATTCATAATATTGTAATTTTTTCTTTTCAGTTAACAAAAATTACTTACAATAAATACAGTTTACAAAGTTGTAATTTTATATACTAAATAATTAGGATATAGTAAAGAGAAATGTCTTTGAGCCACATTTCTGTTTAAAGAGCAGACTAAATCCTATCACAATTGATTCCAAAAAATGAATCTAGATAAGATGAGACAGTCCGCCTATTTTACTTGTGGTATTCCAATTTTTAACATGTAAAACAAGAAAATATTTTATATAATAGAAAATATTATATAAGATTTTATATCGATCGGACAGCAGTAAACAAATTATTACAAAGCTCAGCACTTACAATAAATATTATTAGAAAATAAGTAAAAGTATGAATAAGAATCATAAAAATAGTAAAACTACTACTAATAAATAAATTATAGTTAGTGCAGACATATTTCAAAATCGTACACTAGTATAATTTTAATCAATTAAGTTAAGATTAAGAAATAATGGAATATTTCTTTATCCAAAGCAATGAAGTGCGAAAAATATATTTCTCAAAATATATTTCTAGAAATATATGCAGAAGCGTACTATTATTTAAAGGCGAATAATGCCTTTAGTTTAAACAAGGGTGAGGGAAGAAAATCTCAAAATTGGCTGCGTTCAGCCGAAAATGCCAGCCGAAGGACTCATGCCGAAGCTCAAGTTTTTTGGCCTTTACTTATTATTAGTAAAATCGCAGTAATCTCAGTGTGGAATGTGGTCTTATTCAAACTTAAAGAGACTTAACCTTGGCTGTAGATTAAAATGGTGTACCTACTCTAGAATTTTATACCTCTACTTTTTAAAGATATTATATAAGAATTCCAGAGAGGCATGGGGTTTCTTTTATTAAAAAACCAAGAGGCTTAACAAGAGTCAAACACCAAGATTTTAACATTAAATCTTAATTAGTTTGAAGTTGTATTTTTGATAATTCCAACGTTCGTACACATCTTTGAAATATATATAAAGTGCAATATTATTAAAAACCAAATTGTCGTCACGGCGACAATGGTTTGCCAATAAATTTAGCTGACCTTGCTTTTTTTCAAATGTATTATTTTTCTTTTTTGTCCACTCCTTATACAGCATGGAGCCTCGTCTTAATGTGCATTCTATTCGGGTTCCCATTTTCAGATATCTATGTTTTTTTGTTTTAGATATACCGAATATGGTTGAGGGTGTAAAAATAGCTGTTAGCCTGCATTACTTGCAAGAAGGGGTGGCAGACAACAACCCCCGAAACTAGAATAATGAAAAGCTAACATATGCAGGTAAATGAAAAACGAGGCCTATTGCTGACATGACCTTATTATAATGGTGGAACTGACGATTTGTATGCGACAAAAATCCGAAAAAGGAGTGAAAACGACGTCAGGAAATGACATCATGAATGTGGCTTTTAAGGCCTTCACTTTTCCTCTTAGAAATTCGTCGCTGAAAATTGTTTTTGCAAATACAATCGTAGCGAACTGAGGTCAAGGTAATTTGACATCCATGCAGGGAAACGTCATAAAAAAAGGAAACCAGAGCTTACATAGCTCCCCGAAAATAAGACAATAAACTGCATGTCGCCATAAAAGCGTGGTATTGATTTTTTTGTTTATGCATGTGTCCCGGTCCGTGTTCATGTGAGGAAACCACTCGCAGGCACACGAGCGAAGCACGCACTTAAATTAGCCTTATGAATAACTTACTCTATATTGGGAAGTAGACTATCTTATTTTAGACTCACCGGCGAAACGCTTTACCAATTGCGATTACTAGATGCTAGTGCTCGTGCACCCAATCCAATGGCCAGCCACTCCAAGTTCCCCAGTACCTCCTCTTTGCCTCTCTAAACGCTGCGTCGCTGCTACTCTGCTCCGCGGCTCCTCTTCTTCTCACGCATATGCAATGGCGCCAATTAGCGCCGGATTCGCTTACAAAATTACAAGGGAAATTTTCGCTCACTCGAATTTGTTACTTGCATTAAGGCTGAAGAGGACAGATAATTTCGATGGCAACGCACCAAAAAAAACAAATGACAGTTGTTTAGTACGGGTAGTGCTGGCAAAACATCGGGACGCTATCGATACTATCGATTGTGGGAACCATTTTTCAAAACATCGATTTTTTTGCACTATCGATGGTTTGAAACATTTGTCTGTTTGTAATACCCACATGCGATGTTTTCCCCATTTCTAGATAAAAATCACAATATCGACATAAATGTAGTTTTATTATTCAAAAACTGGTAAATTAACTCTCGGTCCGACGCACTTTTATCGAATACTTTTAGCAGAGCTCAGAACCAAACAGCGTGTCAGAGAATTTGCAACTTCATTCGATTTTCAGGTGTCCAGCGATTTCGGCCATCGAGTGCGCTATCGATTTTCTTTCTTTCGTTTCCGGCGAGGTGCGTAATTTGTTCTCCGCGTTTTTGCAAACCTGAACCGATTTTCGTTACAACCGATCCCAGCCGGCCATGTGCGATTAGAAACGCGCACTCCCACCGAGAAAATAATCATAAATCAGCTTACTTGTCACCCGCAGACCATTTACAATATGGATAATTCAGGCAATAACCGCTACGAGCTGTTGTTCATGGACGACGATGCCCCGCCACAGATTCCTGTCGCAGCCGTAGCCGCTGCGCCGGCCAAGAAGCCGGAGGCGTCGGCTCCCAAGGCGCCGAAGAGCAAACCGGAGAAGGAGAACAAGCCGGTGGGTGCTGCTGCGGCCAAGAAGGCTAACAATGCGGTTACCAAGAGTGCCGGCGGCTCCAGTCCAGTGAAGGGAGGCAAGGCGGGTCCGCCTCCGCGAAACGGTAATGCTCCTGCCGGAAACGGCGAAAGAAACTTCAACGCCAGAAACAACAACCAGCGTAGCTTCGGCGGCAACCGGGATACCGGGGAGTTCGGCAACGAGCTGCCGCAGCGCCATTTCAACAATCGTGATAACAGGGGACCACCACGCTTCCGCGCCGGCGAGAAATTCGGCAAGCGCGAGTTCGATCGCCAGTCGGGATCCGATAAAACCGGTAATTACACCCCACCCAAGAGTCGCGATATACAAGACCCGAGACCCAGGGCTGTTTTTTCTTTGTTCTCTCGTGTTTACATTGCTTGATTACTTGCGTCAAACGGCGTTTTAACATTAACATTAACCTGCAATGGCGGCATGCTGCAAAATGTAGAAAAAAAATGGGAGCACGACGGACACTTGGTAACAAGATTACAAAGTGCTTGCCCACCGCGCTCGATTTACACGTGACTTTGTCAGTCCACAATTCCAGAAGATTCTAAAATATGAGTAGGAAATACGAAAAATCTATATTTGTGTAAATTATTCCTAATCTTTTCATTCAGGACTAGCTTTGTGTTTATGTTTAACCTGTTTATATAAAAAATTTGTTTAATTTGCATACTTTTTCTATCCAAATCTGTGAGCGAAATATCAACCTGCAATGGCGGTATGCTGCAAGTGAGAAAGAGAGCCAAAACACTTGGCAACAAGATTACGATTTGCTCAAAATACAGTTCTCTGTGCTCCACGTGATTCTTGGCTCTCAAATACTTAAAATTAAAGAGGCATTAATGTAAAAGTGTTCAAAGTTGTGTTACTTAAATAATAGCAAGGCAACGAGTGTAATAATGTCCTACGATGGCTGGTTTAATTTGTTTGATTGTTTTTAAAAGGTTTTTGTTTCTTACCTCGTACACTTATTAACTTAAATACTTTGAAACTTATATTAACCCCATGACCGCTAGACCGAGCAATCTATAATGTAAATCTACAAGTCCCTTACTGAAGCATTAATTACTCGCAAGATTTGCAGGTTTCTGGTGATAACAGCATTTGATAATTCGATTTTAAATATAGATTTAAATGTATTTAAACAGGAATTGACTTTTAGATAACTTAAGACTTAATTTTTAATAAATCGCTTTTATAAATAAGTTTTATCGCAAAGTACAGTTAAAAACGTAGAAGCTATATATAAAAAAGTTCCACTAATAATTGACTTCTTCTAATTTTCCAGGCGTCAAGGCTATCGACAAGCGCGATGGCGGCGGTGCCCACAACTGGGGATCCCCCAAGCAGGACATTGAGGATCAGAAGACCGGGGAATCGCCACCGCAGGCGGACAAAGAGGACTCGGCAAACGAGCAGTCGGCTGATCCCGCTATCGTCCCGGAGGAGGACGAGTCCAAGCAGATGACCCTTGACGAATGGAAGGCCCTGCGAGACCAGCGCGCCAAGCCCAACTATAACTTGCGCAAGGCTGGCGAGGGCGTTGAGAACCCGGAATGGAAAAAGATGGTTGTCTTGAGCAAGAAGAAGGAGAGCAACAGCGAAGATGAGATGGAGTACGATCCGTCGCTGTATCCACAGCGCGTGGGTCGCCTCCAGCGAATCGTCGACATCCAGTTTAACTTCAATGACGGACGCAAGGCCGGTGGCTTCCGCAAGGGACCACGCCCGGGAGTTGGTGGTCCTCGCGAAGGAGGTTACCGCAGCGAGGGCCCTCGCGAGGGAGGTTATCGCAACGACGGGCCACGCGAGGGAGGTTATCGCAACGAGGGACCCCGCGAAGGAGGTTATCGCAACGATGGTCCTCGCGGTAATGGCCCGCGCTACAATTCGGGGGCCAGCAACGGCTATGACAGACAGGACAACAACAACAGAATCGGGGAGAAGCGCCGCTCGGGCCAGAAGCCCCTGAAGGTCGACGATGAAGCTCAGTTCCCCACTCTGTGCTAGGAACAGCGACGGAGACGGAGAAGAATAAGGTTTAACATTTTCACGTATTACATAATTAGTAAGCAGCTCCGGTTAACGAATAACCTTTAGATTTTCGGGCGTAATCTATGAAGCTTGACGACCGATGAACGAAATAAACAAAACAAACAAATCAGCAGCCACGCTTAATTCATATTCCTTAGTTTTAAACGTATCAACTTTTTGGATTATTTCACCCTCATTTATGCATTTAAAATAACTATTAAAAATAGTTGAAATGTTGAAAAATAAATTTTTACTTCACTTAAAAACCAATTAGCAACATTTGGTATTTATTTTAAATGTATATTTAAATCCCTGTCTCCATCCTTGAGTTTTTGGATGAAAGCGCCCAGTTCCTGGGCAGAATATGATTTCTTTCGCATCTTTTTTGGGAGCGGCGGTGCCAGCGTCGACGGAGGCTCGAGATTGGTCTGGAAATAGATTTAAATATTTATAGAATGCAAATGGGAGATGGGAAAATATATTTACAAAGTGTCTATACTCCGGGGATATGGACTCTAGCTGTAGGATTCGGTCTTCCACTTTTTTGATTCGGCTAAAAATGCTTTCGTCGCTGTGAGAGGCGGCTAGGCCCATGTATAATTCAATTGTTTGTAAACGTGAATTATGCAGCGATTTTTTCATTTCAGTGGATGGGTCAGTTCCGAAGTCACGCGATCCCATTAGTTTATTAAGCTCCAGCTCGTAGTTGGGCCGGAAAGCCATTTGCTGGGGTCCAGAGCGATTGTTGACGCGTCGAACTGCGGTAAATTGTTTGTACTATTAATAATGCTGATTATCTACAAAGTAGTTTACTAAATAGGGCGATTACCCACCTTTCAAATGACAATTTGACTTTTCCTGCTTTATTATGGAGCTCTGCGTTCGGGCGCAAGAATCGCTCAGGTCTTTATCTTCTGCCTTGAAGTCAATTACGTTTTGTGAGTTGATTTCGGCCCGTTTGCTGTTGATAAAACACTCTACGCGCTTGGCTAACTCGGCATCATTAACTCTAATTTGCACCAGCTTTTGTGGAGCAGTTTCGTCAGGTGACTCCTCGACCTTGCACGGGCAGGCCAAGTAGTTGAAATTACTTACTGATCTTTCTGCAAAGTATGATGAACATATACAGAGGAAAAAAATAAAGAAATCATTGCTAGCTAATTGTATTTAAGGGAAATGTGTGTGTAGGTACAAACTATAAAGAATACATGTCATGGTGGCTAATTACTGGTTCTTACTGGGCCTGAATGACTCCTTGTTCTCCTTCCACTCGCTGTTGTGATCGCCGTCGTAGATTTCTTTCTTCCAGATGGGAACCCGAGTTTTTAGCTGATCGATGGCAAACGAGACGGACTCCAGGGCATCGGCTCGGTGTGGTGAGGAAGCGGCTATGACTACACTGGCCTCGCACACGGGTACAATTCCTAATCGATGATGTATAACTATGTGCCTTAATTCTGGCCACTTGGAGCGGAGGTCCGAGCAGATTTTGTTCATTTCCTTGAGGGCCATGTTATCGTAGGCCTCGTACGCCAATGACACCACCTGAACATAGCCGAAAAGTAATTATTAATCAACTGCCTTGATTGATACCTGGCCGAGAGATAGGAAACCCACCTTTTTGCCCTGAAAGTTATCGCGGGTGGTGCCCACAAAAACCGAAGAGGCACCGCAGCCCTCGTCAGCTAGCAATTGGTGGATGTGGGCGATGTCAATGGGGTCGTCAACCAGCTTAACGTGATCCATGATGATACGGTTATCCTCCACTCAAAGGCGGGATAATTGCCAGTTCGTCTCCGTCCTTAAAGTGAATCTTATCACTCAGATTCTCTATGTACGTTTCGTTGTGGGCCAAAATCAAGTTGCCCCGGATGGAAGTCAGGTCAAATTTGGCCACTAGTTGCTCCAGCAGCTCCGATGCGACGATCTGGGCGGGCACATCCACCTCCGAGCGGGGGGTTCGGGCTAACTCGCGGGATTTGGCAAAAAACAGCACGTGGACATTGACAACAGGGCCATCAGTCGGCATAATCTTGTGAAATAGTTCCGTTTATAAAAACCACCTTTCGAGTTTCGCTGATAATGAATAGAATAGCCGAACATATGGTGATAGAGGTGAGAAGCAGGTATTTTATCGCTATGTATATCGATGTCCATAAAAACGCTAAGACAAATTCATTTAATTTGCATTTATAACAAGTGTTTTATTATAACTATAACTTTACAAATTCTCTATTAATTACAATAATTACATAAAGAAGTCTGTTTCATGTTTTAAAAATGAAATCTCTTGTGTCCCAATTCTACCGTTCCAACATCGATTAACTCAGCTCGACAGTCTCACATCTCTAATACAACCGATATTAATTTGCTGGGCGAAGAATACAATTTGTTTTCATTCTTTCTTTTTCTAGTTAAATTTATTTGCTTGTCTATCCTGGATAGCGAGTTTGTTAACACTTAATTATAAAATATATTGTTAACTGTTACCGTCGTTGACCGTGTTGACATCGTCAACTAACGCACTGGAGCCATGAAGACACGTTTCAATACCTTTGATATAATCTGCGGAGTCGCCGAATTGCAAAAGTTCGTGGTGAAATACACTGTTCTGGAATTCCGGATTAATCAAATTACTTTTCTTATTCCAGGCTGGTCGGCTGGCGAGTGAATCAGATCTATGACGTGGATAACAAGACGTATCTGTTCCGAATGACAGGAACCGGAGCTGTGGAAAAGGTCACTCTGCTGATTGAGTCCGGCACCCGGTTTCACACCACCCGCTTCGAATGGCCCAAAAACATGGCCCCATCGGGGTTCAGCATGAAGCTGCGAAAGCATCTAAAGAACAAGCGTTTGGAAAAGATCCAACAATTGGGCAGTGATCGTATTGTGGACTTCCAGTTCGGCACCGGAGATGCCGCCTATCATGTTATTCTGGAGCTCTACGATCGCGGTAATCTGATTTTGACCGACTACGAGCTGACCACGCTGTATATTTTGCGTCCTCACACGGAAGGCGAGAATCTGCGCTTTGCCATGCGTGAGAAGTATCCCGTAGAACGTGCCAAGCAGACGACGGAGGAATTGCAGCCCCAAGCTGTTGCCGAACTATTGGAAAATGCCAAGAACGGCGATTATTTGCGGCAGGTTCTGATGCCCCATTTGGACTGTGGTCCAGCGGTAATAGAGCATGTTTTGCTCTCTCATGGCCTGGACAACCGTGTGATTACCAAGGAAACAACTTCTGATGCTCCTGAAGGGGAGGAAAAAACAGACAAAGCTGGGAAAAAACATAAAAAGGGCCGAAATCAACCGAAACTAGAGCAAAAACCATTTGATATGGTTAATGACCTACCCACTCTGCAGCAGGCTGTAAAGGTTGGTACACAGTGGTCTTATTTAAGCTATTTATCTTATCTTTGCTAATTTTTCCTCACTCCTAGAGCGTCCAAGACCTCATCACTGAGGGTAACAGTGGGAAAACTAAAGGCTACATAATTCAAGTGAAAGAGGAAAAGCCAACTGAAAGTGGAAATGTGGAATATTTCTTCCGAAACATCGAATTTCATCCGTACCTGTTCGCCCAGTTTAAAAAGTTCGAAAATGCCCAGTTTGAGACTTTCATGGAAGCTGTCGATGAGTTTTACTCGACGCAGGAATCGCAGAAGATTGATATGAAAACCCTGCATCAGGAGCGTGAGGCTTTGAAGAAGCTATCCAATGTAAAGAACGATCACGCCAAGCGCCTAGAGGAGCTGACTAAAGTTCAGGATGTAGACAGAAAGAAAGCAGAGCTGATTACGTCCAATCAAAGCCTGGTTGACAATGCCATTAGAGCAGTTCAGTCGGCTATTGCCAGTCAATTATCTTGGCCTGATATTCACGAGTTGGTGAAGGAGGCTCAAGCAAATGGCGATGCCGTGGCCAGTTCCATTAAGCAGTTAAAGCTGGAGATGAATCACATATCACTTATGCTTAGCGATCCCTATGAAAACGACGACGATAACGAGACACCAGAGGTGACTGTTGTGGATGTCGATCTGGCTTTATCGGCCTGGGCCAATGCCCGTCGTTATTACGACATGAAGCGTTCGGCGGCTCAGAAGGAAAAGAAAACAGTGGATGCTTCGCAAAAGGCGCTTAAGTCAGCCGAGCGAAAGACTCAACAAACGCTCAAGGAAGTCCGGACAATATCAAACATTGTGAAGGCCCGAAAAGTGTTCTGGTTCGAGAAGTTTTATTGGTTTATAAGTTCAGAGAATTACTTGGTTATCGGAGGCAGAGATGCGCAGCAGAATGAGCTTATTGTTAAGAGGTGAGTTTAGTTTTTTTAAATAAATAAATACAATGTTTCTAATAACATGCCAATATTTCAGATACATGCGTCCAAAGGACATTTATGTGCACGCGGAGATCCAGGGTGCCTCGAGTGTTATCATACAGAATCCAACAGGAGAGGAGATACCGCCCAAAACCTTGCTAGAAGCCGGCTCTATGGCCATTTCATACAGCGTGGCCTGGGACGCCAAGGTGGTAACCAATTCCTATTGGGTAACCAGCGACCAGGTGAGCAAGACTGCGCCAACCGGAGAGTACTTGGCCACAGGTAGCTTCATGATTCGAGGAAAGAAAAACTTCCTACCATCCTGCCACCTCACCATGGGTCTGAGCCTACTCTTTAAGTTGGAGGACAGTTTCATAGAGCGACATTTGGGAGAGCGCAAGGTGCGAAGCTTAGATGACGATCCGAACGAGCAGGATTTCAAGGAGCCTGAGGTTACACACGAGCACGATCTTCTGTCCGATGAAGACGATTCAGAAGCAAATCCGATTGCGAATGTATCGGAGCAAAGCTCCAACACTGACACATCTGCTTTTCCCAATACGGAAGTAAAGATTGAACATGACACGGGTCGCATCACAGTGAGGGCCAACTCCTTGAATGGCGAAAACGATGAGAACGAGGAGAAGGTCAATGTCATTGATAAATTGCTGAGTAATAAGCCTGCTGATGAGGAGACCACCATCATTTTGGCTGGTCCCAGCCGCAAGAAGCAAGTCAGTGCCAAGAAGACAAAGGAAGACAAGGCCCGAGCTGCTAAACAGGAAGCTGCAAAACAAGAAGCCGCACCAACAGCGGATACGGAACCCAAGAATCCCTCCCAGGTCAAGAGAGGCCAGAAGGGAAAGCTAAAGAAAATGAAGTTGAAGTATAAGGATCAGGACGATGAAGAGCGGGAAATCCGAATGATGATTCTTAAGTCGTCGGGCAAAGAAAAGCCCCAGTCCAGCAATGAAAAGGTGGTGGAAAAAAAAGTGGCCTTTAAAGAAGATGCGACAAAGCCGGCCAAAAATTCAGCTCCTAAGAACGCCGCTGTCGAATTGGAGGATGCCGATGAAGTACCCACTGGCGGCGATGTGGATATACTGAACAGTCTGACTGGGCAGCCCCACGAGGGAGATGAGTTGCTCTTTGCCATACCAGTGGTGGCTCCCTACCAGGCCTTGCAGAACTACAAGTAAGTTTACTTACCCTTATTTATCTTAAATTCCTATTTATATTATATTCGTTTTATTAAGGTTTAAAGTAAAACTTACTCCCGGCACCGGAAAAAGAGGAAAGGCTGCAAAATTAGCGCTGAATATTTTTGCCAAGGAAAAGAGCTGTAATACTCGCGAGAAAGACTTACTGAAAAGCATAAAGGAGGAGTCCCTGGCAAGGAATATACCTGGAAAAGTCAAGTTATCCGCTCCGCAACTACAAAAGTATCACAAATAAATTGCATGCTAAATAAATATTTATAAAAAGTGTTCTAAATACTTAAAAATCACGAGAGATACATCAAGAGTTGTAATTATAAAAGTTGTTCAAATAAAAGAAAATGCCAGGTTATTTGATTTTTGATTCTTATCATTTTTTGCCACTTTAAAGCGGGATATTGATTTTCGTAATGGTGGAATATCCCGATTAACGATAGACCGGTTGCTGGGCGAAATCTCAAGCAGCGATTTTGGGACGCCTGCGCAGTGCGTGGAGCCCGAGTTTGCATGTGTTTGTTTACTTCGGTTGGCTGTGTCCAAAAGTGGTGTTGTATAAGTAGATATTTTGGTGCTAAGTCGCCTGTTTTGGCATTTTATGTACTAAAAAGTTCTCCAAGTTCTCGTCATCGTTCGATATATAGATGGAATCGCATTAGTAGAACGTCGCCTTGCCCAATATCGTGAAATATGTGAAAATAAACCATAGATAGACGAGAAGAGTGAAAGCAAACAAAGCCGAGGAGGCCTACAAATCACGCAGCAGCTCCCCAGCAAATACAATATCACGGAAAATGTATCTTTCGGGCAAAATCGGTGTGACAAATTTTTTCAACGCCACAATATCGAGTGCGTAAGCGTCTTCCGCAGATATGTAGATACACTTGGACAGTTTCGGAGAGCTTCCTTGCCAAATTCAGCCTTTCGAAGGAATATAAATTGAGTTGGAAAGGCGGCGATGGCTCGGTGAAAAACTATGGCCTTCAAAGTCCCACCCAGTTAGAAGGATTCGTTCGTGTGCGTGTGTGCCCGTAAGTGAGTGTGTGTGTGCTGTGCGTGTGTGTGTGTATGCATACATACATACATATGAAAGCCTGTATTGATTAAGGACGGAGGACTCTTTTTTTCCCGTGCCATGTGAAGAAAATTAACATATAATGTTGACGTGCCTCCAATTATAAAATAAAAGTTATGCATCTGCTGACACACTTTCAGTTCGCATTTAAAGTTTACCATGACGCACATTAAAAAAAAATACATATTCATAAGTACAGATGTTCGTATCGGTATGTATGTGCATGTATACCCCCTATTTCACCTGCTTCTAAATACAAAATCCATTAGAGAAATTTCTCTAGAAGATTAACTAACTATAATAAAGACTAAATAATAACAAAATATATGTTTGTTGCGTAGGCTTTGATATATGTATATAAGGATATACAATTTCAACCCCATCACAAGAACCTCTTAAATTGTGTTTGTTTATAACCACTTATGGGACACGTTTCAATAAGTCTAAAAACTTTTCTAGTCAAAAGCATTTAAACTATTTAAAATCTTAACGGTTTTTAAATTATTTAATTGATATTAATAAAAACCACAACAAAATATAAATTCGTTGTTCCAATTTTAATTAAAAAATCTTTAAAAAATGCTAGTTATTATGAAGTATTTATAAACAAACCTTATATTTCAGATATGCAATTAATAACTAAAGTCTTCGAAAATGATGGACTTTTGTGAACTTATCACAGCTGCCAGCTAAAATGAGGGTTATCCTTTTTGCTCAAATAAAACCCAGGCGGTGATGACAGCAATTAAAATTATTTGTTAGAGTTAAATACAACATGAACTTGTAAAATTGGTGAGTAAAAATATTAAAAATCTATTTTTAATGTAATATTTATTTATGTTCCTAAAAAAATGATAATATAAAAAAAAAATGGAATGTCTAAAAAAATTGAAAAATTTCTGTTTTCATTATGGATTTTAAGAAGTAAATAATGTTTATTAGTTGTATTAAGTTTATCAATTAAATTGTAAACAATTTTCTGTATTAAGTACTTATAAATAAAAAAAATTAAAGTTTAAAATACGATTTTTTTCCGGTTTATTCTTTTGAAGAACATGGAGCCAAATCATTATTACTGCCGGAGTGCTATGCAGCAGACGTCGACGTCGTCAATCCCACAACATTCGTCGAACAAAATCAACTATGGGATGAATGCGGGGCAGCAGGAGTATGCGGCCTGCGGCTCCAGTCAATCGCAGTCGGGATACAACTCCAAGGACCTGGTGCCGCGCAGCGGGAACAACAAATCCCTCGGTGGAAATGGCGGCGGAATGGGAAGTCCCTATGCCGGCTCGGTCTGCAGCAACAGTGGCCAATGCAGCAAGAGTAATACTGCCAACGCAGGGAACTATATCAACATAATGACGGTTCCACTCGGAACTTTGCAGTATAACCGAAAGAAGCTATCTACTCAGGACTACGAGTGAGTAGCATACAATTATATGTAATTGGGATAATGAACTAATTGGGGTAACCCTTTTCCAGATCGCATTTATATTACAACACCACGGATGTCAAGTGCCGCGATGATTACTATATAGCCAACAATTCGGCAGGAGGGATGCCCCAACACCAGGGACACCAACCGCAACAGCACATGCAACATCAGCAGCAGCAACAACAACATCAACAACATCAACAACACCAACAACACCAGCAACATCAGCAACACCAGCTCCACCAACAACACCAGCAACAGCAGCAGCATCAGGCCAACTTTCTCCACATCCAGCAATCGCTCCAACACAGCCACCAGCTGAGCCACCCAGAACCAATACATCAGTTGCCGCAATTACAGGCCTCGCAGGTCGCCGATCCGCCAGATGCCTTTGACAACTGTGCTTCAATCTTCCCCAGCGCCAGCGGCAGTGGTCGCGTGGCAGCCACTCAGACTCATCAGAATAGCTCCGGTGTGGTCACGTGCGGCGACCAGCAGACGCCAGTATCCCTGGGCTCCATGCCAGTGCCCCCGATCATGTACACCGTTCACCGTGTGGTGACCACCGCCCAAATCCAGACGGCGGTAGGCAGCACCTTCGCCTCCTCTGCCAGTGTCTCAAGTGTGGTCAGCACGGGGCAGAACGAGGGCGACTGCCTGTCGCCGGCACAGGTGTCCTCTGCGATGGCCGCCTCCTCGAATGCTCCGTGTCTCGGGGGACTCGGCGACATGGGGGCCAACATGATGAACAATGCAAGTGCACTTTGTCCCCTGTCTGACTTGAGAAGCCCCTCTGGTAAGAGTCTGCTCAACAGTCTTGCTTTCGAATAAGTTTCTTAATTAATTAAAATATTTAAAAAATAATTTCAGGCGTTCTTACCAACTCCTCATTCATGCCTGGACACCATAAATGCAACAATGGCAACGATGCCCAATCCAATCCTGCAATCCAAAAGCGCGTGATGGCCACAAGTTCAACTTCCAACTTCGCAAATGCTGGCAAACCTGCTTCTAACCTGACCCGGGCTCTTCAAAATGTAATGGTCCTTATCGCAGAATGAATAATGAATAATCATATTAACCTTGAATTTATATATATTTCTTAGGTAATCCCCACTTGTGTGTATCTTATGTCCCGTGTGGCGGTTCACATGGAGATCGAGGGCACTTCCCAGTGTCCATCGCAGGTCATGTTAGCCGCTGCTCTGGGCTGCGAAGAGCTGGGCATTTCCAACAAGCTGCTGGCTCAGAGTGTGTTTGGATTGTGGATGACAAGTGCTTTACTAGAAATGCAGCTGAAGGCCCATCACTGTCCCTATATAGTTAGGGTGGCGTGGCCGAATCTGCTCCAGAAGTTCAGCAATAGCAGTCCCAGTGATAGGAAGTTTGATGAGCCCATGATAGTGTTGAAGAGGAATGTGTTCTTCTCGAAGAGAGATGAGGAAAAGATAAAGTAATTTTTAATTCTCCGTTTGTTTTTTTTAAGAAAATTGTTTTTAAAATATTTTTAATATTTCTCAGGGATCATCGAATCTTAGAGCTCCTTTATGAGGAGGCCAGAAACAATGTGCTAACAGGTAGATATATTATGGAGCCAGTGCATTCGCTGATGCTGGGTGGTATACAGGCTCGTATCGAACTTGGGCCCTATAATTCGCATACCCACACAATAGGCTTTTTTCGGTGAGTTGATAAATAAATTTAATAATAAACCCCTTTTATAATTATTATATTTTGTAATAAAGGGAAAACCAAGCTCGTTTCTTGCCTCCTCACGTAGCCAAGAGCTCGACTTGGTTGTGGCTGCCTATAAGCCAGAAGAATTCCGCGGAGGTCAAGCTGTTGGAGCAGTTTAAGCGGGTTCCTCAAACAGCTACTACAAGGAAATTAATGCGAAAATATCTGGAATTTTGCTGGGCACTGCCATTCTACGGGTAAATCAATAACAATTAAGCAAATTTATAACTTAATTGCTTATATTTTCTTATTAAAATGTCCAATAGAGCTGCCTACTTCCATGGACAGATAGAGCAGCCTGTGAGGGGGATTATGGCCTTGGTCAACCAAAAGGATATGGAGGTTTTAGTTGCAGTTAACGAAAAGGGAGTGTTTATCATAGACCCGTATGAATGCGTAAGTATCTTACAAAACCACGTTATTATTCCTTAAATTATATCAATTATAACACTTGCAGACTCTCTTGCTGGGCTTGCGTTATGAGGATTTATCTTGGGATTATGCCAAGCCAAGTGCCAGTGATGATCCAGAATGCCTGACTTGTATATTTCTTCAGGTACTTGAATTTAGGCTCTATAATAAATTGAAATTAAAAACTTAAACAATTTTCTTGCAGTTCGATGCTGTTGAGAATGGAATACAGGTTTCGAAGCTAATGCAAATATTTTCGAAGCAAGCCGCTATGATAGACGCACTTATATCACATTTTACGGATCAAATACGAAACAAAAAGCAGGAGGGAAACACTCAAGAACCTTTTCACGATGGTGAGTTTAAGATTTAACATTATTTTAAAAAGATTACCCGAATAATTAGTTAATGAAAATTAAAATAAGATTTGGATATGTTAAAGTTGTGGAGTTTATGGAGTGAAGACGAATCTACAATAATATAAGTAAGCTCTTTCAACCATCAGGGATATTTATTTCATTTTCAAAAAATAACTAAATTGTTATTAGAAATTTAACATTCTTATTTTACTTATTTCAGAGCCAAATCCTATTCAGAATAATGGAAATGGAGTGTTATGCAATAAGCTGTCTCGATTGACTTTGGCCACCTTCGACGAGGAGGGAGGTCGCTGCATTGGGCAAATGGGATCATTATCTATAAGCTATTAACAATTGTTACTAATGATAAACTAGACTTAAGTTACAGGGGTGTTACATTAAAAGTTTGTGCATATATTCATGATTGTTGATAAATTCCCATAAATATACTCACAAGCAAAGTTTTAGCCAACGACACAATGAATTCCATTAAATTTAATTGTTTTCTAATTTTATCAACCGTGATCTGTATCCGAATTTTTAATAATACATATATCAAGTTTTAATCACAATTATATTTTATTTGATTACCTTATGATAATTCGTCGGAGATCTCTTTAAAGTCTACTTCCACTTGACTTTTGTTAACTTGCTCAAAACCAAGATAAAGCATTTACATTTTTGTACGAATTAATTTGTAATAATTAACTTTAATTTACAATTAATGCAAGTATTTACCAAAATGTCCCCCAAAAGTTATATGGTTTTATTTACCTTTAAGGTGTAAGGCATGTAGCATATAATAAGATAAATACATATATCGGTATGTGCATTTGACGTATGCGTTCAGAATTAGTTTAATAAGCCTTCGACTGAAACAAATTATGTACATAATAACAATAAAGTGTATGTACAAAATGTAAGGGCAGACTGCCAACATAGGTTATGTATATATTTAAATTTGTATGTATGTATAAATTGATACTTAAAATAAATACCGTTCCCTCATATTTATACAGCAAGTATATAGAAGATTACAGAAATATTCAATTCTTGTGTTTCAACGGCACCACACTTGTGATTTGTAATAATTTTATTATTGTTTATCAAGAGCAATTAATTAGCCAATTTACATTTTAAGTCATCTTTATTTGTTTTATCCACCACGCCTTAATAATAGTAATAATAATAATTATATTTCAATTCGCAACACACCTCTGTTCCTCTGTTGAGGAACAATACATTAGGATTCTTTTAACAGAAAATTACCTTAATTTTGAAGATAAATAAAAATTGTTTTAATAATATATATTTAATAAAATAGTTATAATATACGACAACACGGAAATTAATCAATACATGTAGGTGTAATCTAATAAATTATAGTTAATAGACAATTTATTTAAATATGTGTAAATCAAACATAAATACTAAAGGCTACTTACTTTCTAAAATGTGTCTTTTAATAACACAATAAAAAAGTATTAAAAAGTAAAAGGAAATTTTGTGTCAGTCTGGTATGGTGTTTTTTGTATAATAAAAAAATAAAATTCGAATTTTGTTGGCGATTTTTCCTTTGGATTGCGTTTGTTAGAGTGGGGAAACCCATTAGTAAGAAGGACATCCTCAGTAGGACGATAGTATCACCATATATCGATAGCTGCGTATCGAAAGTGTCCTGTAGTGGTCCTGCTAACTTGACCATCTTTTTAGCGCCCATTTAAAAATATAAACAAATAGGTGACATGGTATCACGTAATCGAGTTTTAGAATTATGGTGATAAGATTGATAAACTTTATAATTTGGTTAACAAGAATAAAGTGGTAATTTAATATAATGCGTGCCGTTGAGAAATGTGTTTTCTGGTGGTAGAAGCAAAATATAATTTACTTAGGATCCATATATATTTATATATGTATAACGAGTTCTTAATAAAATTTAATTATAATCATAGTGTTAGAAAGTGTGTTAGAAAGGGGTATAAGTAATTTTAAAAATTTGATCTGTGCGCTACCTAAATCACTAAATTTTGTAGCTAGTTCTAGACTTTCTCTGAGATCTATGTGATCATGCATTTGGAGGGACAAAGTAAGATGGTAATGGTAATAAAGGATTTAAATACTTTATGGGGTCGGAGATGCCTCGATCTGCCATGTAAAAGTACATCCAGAGAAAAAAAAATAAGTTTAATACGTTAGAAAATCATACGAAACGTCAGGGTCTCGGTATAATTATTATAAAGTTGCTCTTAATAAATTTCTAATTGATTTTATTTCAGTATTTGGACGATATTTTACTATATCTATAAGATCTGAACCAATATTGATATAATACAACAAGGCGATTATAATTTAGAATTATAATTTATGGCTCTATAATTTGTTTTTTTTTCCGGGGGTGAAAATTGATGAAAAAGTAAAAAAAGAAGAGCTTTAATGTATCCATTTTTAAATTATGATTAAAAATAGTAATTAAATGAACTAAAATCAAATTACTTAAGCAAATTAAGACCATTATGCCTAAGAGCAGATTACAAATTCTTAGTTAACAAGAAATTTAATGTACCCTTTCAACATTCTTACGATTCAAACAAAGAAGATATGTCAATTAACTTCTCTTGTACCCCAAGAAGTAATAGGATAAATACATTCAATCTTTCCTAAAATTGCTTTAAGAAATTTCAAAAACAAAAGTATGTACATGTTTGATATGTTAAATTGGGAGGGTCGCAAGTTCTTTTTCACTAAAATTGCAAAAATTCAAGTGAAAAATGTACTGTCCTACAGAATAAATATAAAATAATAAAGGAGCCATACCTTTATAAAAATAAATGAAAATTGAAGTGTAAATAATAGCTTCTGTTTGCAGGGGGAAAAGAGGACCAGCTTCAAACTCTTACCAAAGCAAATATTGACCAAAGAGTAATAACGAAATTAGAGCAAATACGGAATACAAATAGTCCTAAGTGAAACTGTGTTATTGCAAAAATATTCGCGACTCAAAAGTGCAGCATCCGCCGTTCAAGACCAAGTCCAAATCCAAATCCCAATCCAAATCCAAATCCAAGTCATATCAGATTCGCTCACGCACAAGCGAAAAGGTTGACCAAACACACACACTCTGGCACACTCGCGAGTGTTTATGGGAGGTAAATAACTGGTTTCTATATAAACACACACACACCGAGGGGCACGTGCAGGAGAAGGCCTACCCGGAGACAATTTGGAAATGTGCATCCACGGCCACTACACTCCACCTTACGTACACACACACACACGCACTCATCCCATATCCCGTTCGCGAAGAGGGACGGGACGGGACTCTCCACACCAGATGTCCTGTTAAGAGAGCGCGCCGCCCGCAGAGAGCAGCGTTGTCCTGGAAGAGAGCAGGCGCGTAGCTTGCCGAGTAACAAGTGGTGGCGAGAGAGCCTTTCTGTCACTGGATTGGCTGCAAACGGGTTCGCGTCCGTCCAGCGTTCTCTTCGCCGCAGATGCGTCGGCTCATCTCGTGGATTCGGAAATTCGCTGTGCCGCGTCGCGGAATCGGACTCTGAATCACATCCTTCTGCGATTTCGAGGAGTGCACACCGGTGGTCGCATCCGCAACCGAATTCGCATTCGCAATCGCCTCCGTATTCGCAACCGTAACCGTAACCGCGCTCCGATCTCTCCAACTCCATCTCAAGCCATGGATATCTCCGCCTACCAGCACATGAACATCCGGATGAGCACGCGCGGCAAGCGCCCGCTGCGGAACCTCACGCCCAACGACAAAGTTCGCGCCATTCAGCGCATTCACAATGGCGAGACAAAGGCCAGTGTTTCCCGCGACATCGGAGTGCCAGAGTCCACGCTCCGGGGCTGGTGCAAGAACGAACAGAAGCTGCGCTTTATGTGCCGCCAGCTGGGTCCGGATCACCTGGGCCTAGTGGACACACCGCCCGAGAAGCGGGCCAAGTTCGAGCTGCAGCTCCAGCTGCCGCCCAAATTCGTGGGCCTGCCGCAGAACTACGAGGAGCTGGGCTTCGGATCGCTGCCCTACCCCGCTGGAGATTATCCGGGACAGAGCGACAGTCTGCTCGAGAAACTGAGCCTGGTTGAGTTTGTGAAGAAAAACGGCCTGCATCCGGAGATGATGCAGCAGAGCAGTGTCGGCGTGGTGGACTACTCCAACAACATGCTGCATCAGCTGAATCTCCTGGCGCTGCTCAACTCCAAATTGGCCCCTCCTCCCCAAGCACCAGTGGAACCAGTGCCGCCAGTAGAGACACACGCACCGAAGACCGAGGAGGAGAACAAGGTGCTGCTAGCTTCGGAGGACTACGCCAAGAATGGACAGCCCTTGCTGAGTGTGAAGAACTGGGCCAAGGATCCGGCCAAGCGAGCCAATCAGCCAGAGCAGGCCAACGATAAGAACAACAATGCCTTGGATGCCAACACCCAGGGTGCTCTGCAAACGGAACAGGCCAAGACGCCCATGTTCCCGGATACGACGACAGTGCCAGTGCCCACTCTACTGCCAGCTCCCTTCCCGACTCCCGCGGATCTAGCGCCTGTGATAGCACCACCACCACTGCCGCCCATGGGTGCCGCCATAGGTTCCACCACTGGCAGCAGCACCACACCTCCGGAAGGCGAAAACCAGGGAGCCGCCCTGCTGGACTGGTGCAAACTCTTCAACGCCAGCTTAAATTTCCTGGCCTTCGCAGCTGCCGCTGCCTCCATGCAGCCCGGCGGAGGCGGAGGAGTGCCCATCTATAATCCCCATGCGACGGCCACAGCGAGCTCCTCGGAGCCCGACCTAGAGACATATCCCTTCAACGAGGCCCTGATGAAGCGCCTCAGCCCGCTGGCCCACAGCGAGGCATCCAACGAAAGCTACTGTGACAGCGAACCGGAGGACCTGTCCGTGAGGTCCTGCGCCTCCAAGGCCTCCAGTAGATCGCACACCCCGGACAAGAGCAGCGGGTCCAGCGATGCCGAGCAGTAGAGGTCCCGGCCCAGTTCTTAGTCCTTAGTCCCTAGGCCATAGTGTAAATACCTCCATTTTGATTGTTAATAGCCACCTTAGTATTCACGAACACGACTCATTTTGCGAGGCAAATACTATTTGCATTTATCAATTTACGCATTAATATCAACGCAACAGGTATTAATATATAGATCGGCGTACTATAGCTAGTATTAACTAGGAATATCGACTGTGTGGCAACTTGTTTGAAAACCAAATTCGATTCATCTACACGTATAATAATAAATACTAATTGTGTTAAGTAGCTTAATTATTTGGCCCGTTCGTCAGCCATTCCAATCGATTTGTTTTCGTACTGCTGTAATCTCCGTAACTCTTAGTAAGCATATAAACTAATTAATAACGAAGCGAATAAATATTTATTAACAACTGAAAAATAAAATTTAAAGTGTCAATCTCTCAAAATTAATTGCGTTTGCTTATTTATCTTACTGTTTCGTCATTTCAGTTATTTGGGATGATGTGTGTGGGGCGATTTGGTACACTAAGATAAAAAAGATAAAAAAAACTTTCTAATTTAAACTATAAATTTAAAATTACGCGCAATGCTTTCACATAGGAGAAGGGTTATTTAATTGACATAGAAATTTCTAAAGGGTTTCCTAAAAATTCATTCGAAATTAAAATTAATCAAAAAGGTCCTACGAGTGCTGCGAAAATAAGAAATTTGTCAAGAGTTTGGCACACTTATGAACTAGTTTTCGATGGATTTTAATTCCTTACCGATTTCTGCGACACTTTTTAGAATTAAATTGTTAATACAAAACTAGAAGGGGTATACATACATGAATAGCAATATTTAAAAAAATCAATTTCATGCGGAAGAAGGGATAATCTGGACTGAGATAAGCCGATACAGTATTTGGTTTGTTTTAATCATATAAATATAGGTGTATTTAACATATTTTACATACTTGTTTTTAGTTTTGTTTAGTTTTTAATTGATGCAATTGAATTTTAAAACCAATTTTCGTATACGTAGGAAATAAAATATATTGGATATGAATAATAAAGGTACCTAGTCCTTTTTTAATAAAATTCGAACTTAGATTGACATGCATTTGTCACAATATTAATTATTGGCGATTGTGAAAGGTATTTAATTCTGGGATATTTTCTTAAAGTCCTAATAATAAAGTCATCCTAATAATTGAAGTCTTTAATAAATATAGAGTTCAAAAAATTATCAAAAAAAAATTTAGAAAGTAAAAACGAATTCGGTTAGAGCTTTATAATTAAGTATTATTACCAGGCCACGTAAATAATCATTATTTATTACTGTTTACTGTTAATATTTTTATATACAATGCATGTTATTATATTAATCGTGTACTATGTATTAGATTCAATTCAAAAAAACTTTTTTTAAGGCTTTTTTTAAGAAGAAGGCTGTGTAGATGTGTCGAGAATATCATAATCGTGAACTTCTCTTCTCAAATGGCTCCAATAGTGGCTAGACTTCGAGTTTGCAGAACTTTGTCTGGGATACGCTGAGATGACCACACATCCATTGATACCGGGCCGCCTGGATGGAGGTCAGCAGTCAGCAGTCTGTCTTGGAGTCCTGGCATCAGGGCGATGCGTTAATGAGTTTCTCTTTCTACCAAAGCGTTTGCGGAGGCATCGGTCAAGCCGAACACGAAAAAAATGGCACCAGCAACCGCCAAGGCAGTGGCAGTGGCAGTAACAGCGGCGGCAGCGGCAGCGGCATGAAGACGAATTATTGGTTCGCCTTTTGGAAAAATTAAATATCGCGTGTTGGTAATTTCCGCTTGGCTTCCCATTGCCGCTGCCATCGGCTGAAGTTGAGGCGAATTATTACGATGATTAGGCGACTGACAGTGCTCCCAGGCATCGGCATCAGCTTCGGGATCGGCATCCATGTCGACCATCCGGCCTGCCAGCCGTGATCCGCACTGTACGAGTGAGTATGCATGTCTTCCCATTCGCATTTCGCATTCGCACTCGCATTGCATGTGCTCCGCGCAGCACAGCGCAGTGCAGCGCAGCGATCGGTGGACATCTTCGTGGCATTCTGGTTCTGGGCGAGGATTAAATTACTTAAAACCGAACCGAACGATCCCCCCGGGCATATCGACGGATCCGCTCCAGCCGCTGTCAATATTGTGTCGCCTCGTAACCCGCACGATTGCAACCGATCGCGGTGTTCTGAGGCATACACATACAAGTGGCCAAAATAAGTGGGTATCCAACACACAGGTTTAACTATATATTGTTTTTTCATCGGTTCGGATTTCTATACTGGCTTTACTTCGGTTCAGTTATTTTTTTAATTATAATAATATGTTGGTATTGGGGAAGTATTAATAAGGAAAAGCAGATATTTCTGTGACTATTTTAAAATCATTATTAAAATCATTAAAATTTTATAGGCCCATCATGATTTGTGTTATTATTATTTATTTTCTTAAAATAGTTCTTATATATTATTTTGTACATTATTCCTCCCCCTAAAAGTTCAATGTACCTCCAAGATCCCAAAATGAAGCTTGACTGACATCTTTTAAACATATGATTGACAATGGCAACAACGGCTACGAAATTACCCTTCGGAATGAGAGGATAAAGCTGCCAATATCGATACCACATCCGCACCGATGGCGGATGGCGGAGGAATTTGCGTGAGCCTAATGTGGATAGCATTCAACAAGATTTTTGGAGTAATCGCAATATTCCCAATATTCCTGTAAGCTAAAAATTATATATACCGAATATATGTACATATATGCGAATATATAGCACTTATGCATTTTTGATTCCCGCCTAAAGCCCATGCCGGCTGAAGTCAATTTATTTGCTTTCTTATCCTCGCGTTTGAATAATTGGCTACCAAGTTACCTTTACGAGATCGAAGCGAACCTTCTGCATTTTGCGTGTTCGTTCGGCCGCTGTGGCATCCGCATCCTCGTTCTTGTTCTCGTTCTCTAGCATGCCTCAATTACAATCAGATTAGTTGCATGTGAGCAGGAACCCTTTGATGGAAAACGATCGCGCAAGATTAAGTCGCGGAACCGAACGGAGGACCCACCATTCTTCGCCTGCCATCCGGCACGAAACTCAATGTCCAGCGGCAGCGTGGATCAATGGAAATGAGAAACAGAGGCTCCATGGGGGGAACACACTGTGGATTGCAAACCCATTAAAATTCATCTTGGGTTATTTTTTAGGTCAGCAGAAAAGTTTGTTTATAGATTATCCTTTATTATTACCTTTCAAACGTCTTAAAATCATTAAATAAAATATGGTAAGTTGCAAAACTATTAAAGTACATTTTTATAATATTATTTATAATTAAGAAATAAGTGTGATTTATTAGTTGTATACTTATAAAGATATTATCATCTTTTCTTTTTCTATGTAATTATTGACTATTAAAAATACATTTGTGTTAATTTGTATTAAATTTTTTATAATTCATTTAAGGCCTGCAAAATGTTAGTTTATATTTTTATGTCTGCCCCCACTTTCACATTTTACATTAAAAAGTTGCCTGTGCAGTTGAAATTACTTTTATCCTTCCTTCCATAGCGATGTCCTAATATATATATCCTAGAAAACCTACAAAGATTTGTGCACTTTTGTATAAAGCCTCATAATTTCGGCTCGGGATGATGATGATGAATACAACTTTTGATATAAATTGCAATTTATTGTGTCTTCTGGTGAAAAAAGTGTTTTCTTTTTTGTTTTTGTTTCAATAGTTATTTTTTTGCTCTCTTTTCTGGGCATTGTTTTCCTTTTGTCCTTGTGAACATCAAAGCTGAACCAGAGACTTTGTCATCAGCCTTCTCTCTTTGCTTGTTTGTTGTGTTTTACTAACTTGTTCGCGTTCAAGCGATATTCTTGGAAAATTCTGATTTAAAAGTCTGCGTAAGAGAACTCGAAAGAGGATGGAAATTATTTTTTTATGTTAATTTAATTTAATTTGTATATTTATTTCAGTTTGGATGCCAAATACTTCATAAATGTCTATTATATTTAATTTGTTTATATTATTTAAATAAATGGACATTTAATTTGTTTACAATTCTTTTTAGTGAACTGTGAAATTGTAAAGGTAACAAAAGTTTTGATCCCTCGTTTGTTCCTGAAATTATCATGATTAATACAATATTATGATGACTACCTGAAGGATGTTGTGATAGCATTCAGAGAAAATGCCACTGCTTTTTCCACAGGAACTTATCTCGCCGCCACGGTTTTAAAGAGCCGGAAGGATATTCATCCCTTTTGATTAGCGCGTGTAAGTCAGTCAGGCTGTGCTGCCTTTGAGTCCTGCGGACCGATGTCATCCTGAGAAAGGACATCCTAATGAATATGTCATTGTGCGCGATAAAGTTTTCACTTTATTGTCAGAATTGTCTCGTTATTAACACGAGTCGAGTTGATCAAACGTGGAAAGTGCGGTGATAAGAGGCTTAGCTGGGGACTAGGGACCGAAGGGATTCCACAAGACAAGCGAATTGGCTGACATTCGCATTGTTTTCGAGGAGGCTACTTTTATTTTGAAATCTGGAAAACCGGATTTCAGCTGAGGTGCTATTATATTGCACACATTCTGACACGCAAAGGGTTTGTTTTTTTCCTCTTCCAGAAGACCTCAAAAAGCCTTGACCGCAAAAAGAACTTTTTGCGAAATCTTGAAAGTTCAGAAAGGGATTCTGTGGAGCCAGAAATAAAGTAAAGGGATATTTAAAGATTTTAAATATTTATAAAAAATAACCATTTCAGTTTAAAAAGTATTTAATTTAAATTATTATAGAGAAAATTATTCGATTCTTTGTTAATTATTGTTGCTAAATTAACAAGCAAATCTGATTTACTCTTAAAACTGAAAACAAAGAAAATGCTAAAATTCAACAAAATCCCAAATAAATATTAACAGGCTCTACTCTACCTCATCCTTTTCTCAACTATTGTTTTTTAAGGAGAACTAGTAGCTCAAACATGATGACCCTGACCTTATTTATTTTTAAAAACAATAAAATAAAAACCCCTATATACATATATCTCATAAAACATTTAGTGTTTGCATATATAAAAAGCTGGACTCTTTACTTAGTATTCAAATCATTGGTGAAGGCCTCCTCGAGAGCCCGGCCCGATTTGATATGTTTATGTAACCCTTATTCTTGTCTGTGGTAAGAGCGGAACTTATCACCGGCGCCTCAATGGAAAACTGGATTAAAGGTCGCCGGACTTCGAGCCCTGTCAACGTTCGTCCCATCATCAATAAATCAGGCGCTTGGAAAAATTCCGTTACAGGACACGGCCATCGGGTTTCGTGAGAAAACGACGTATAAAATATCCCAAAGCGGAGATGTTTTTACTTTCCATTCACGCTGTCCGGTTAAATGACAGTTGCTGTGTCCGAGCATCGTGCACCAGGAATTTCGGTTCCAATCAAAATACCGGTTGTCCTCTTGCATCTTTTCTGACTATACTTACAGCTAGCAGCAATTACCTGTCCTGGGAACGGGTTCCCGTGAGCGCGCAAGGATATCCGGATATGAATATTAAGCAGCCGTGCGGGTATTTAGCTAATCTTAACAAATGACTTGATGTCGTCGTCACCGCTGTTAGCTAGGACATCCAGGACATGCAAATAAAGTTTTTTCCGCAAAGGTATTTATCTGGCGGGTATTAGTGTCAAACTTTTCGGCTCGTAGCATTGACAAATCACCGAGAAATACGGTAATAGGAAATGGGACATCCTAAAATTTCAGCGCTTCCGGTTTGGGAGGAACCTTTTCGAAAACTTTTTGTTTTATTTGGATTTTAAGGAAAATAGTTTAAAAGAAAATATTTTTAGAACTAACAGTTATTAAAGTTTATTTCTTCTTAAGGTTTAAAAGGTGAAATCAACAGAAGAAGCTTATTTTGATGCTAAAAATTAAACACATTTTACAAATATTCCAGTCTTTTTTATATCTTTAAAACGATTTCATTGATCTCCCCTGAGAGCTATTGTATGTAGTATAGAAAACTAGTATAAAAAAATGTATAGGAATCCCTTAACTGAAAAATCCATGAGCATCAAGCTTCGCTGAGTCCTCGAATAGCACTTCAAGGGTTAGTTTTCGGCACTGTCCATAGTAAACTGGGCAGCATCTAATGAGTTTTGGCACTTTTTAACGACCAACATTGTATTCCTCTATAGTCGTTATTATAATCACAAAACACACACAGTCAGGCAAACACCTATATACACGGGTAAGTATGTATCTCAGGAGTATGTGGCTTGACATGTAAATGCCTATGTGCATCTCTATGTGTTTTTACGGTCTTATATAGCATACTAAATGTAAGCACTAAGCCTAGTCCAAGGAACGGGGAGTGTGGAGGTGGCTGCGGCATAAAAAACAAACCCCTTCACTTGTTGTTAAACAAACTCTTGCGATTTCTATTTTTCATCGCCGGTCACTCTCACTCCCGGTCTTTGAGTAGTGCCGCAGATGGTTCTACACTTGAAGAAAATTTATGAGATGGAGTCAGGGTTCTTGTAAACATTAAAATAATAATATAATTAGCTGTAGATATAAAAATAGTACTTACAATTTCTGAATTTTGTCAAAATATAGACTTGGAAACGTTATTTGAATTAATTACTATAACATGTTTGAGTTTATAATTTAATTACAAATTTAATAAATTGACTAAACAAAGATTTAATTAATATGCAAAGAGCTAGAACTTTAAATTAAACCGATTATGAAAGGTTTTTTTTCAACTAAGAACCCATTGCTCTGATAGTCAACTATTTTTTAAATATTGTCTAGACTTTTATGCATCGAAAGCCACTTAAACTCTTTACATTACATATATTAAATATAATTAATTAAGCATCCATAAAATTAATAAGCCAATTTAAGGTTCTAAGCTCCTTTAAACTTTCAATTGTAATTTTAAAATAAATAAATACTTTTAAGTCATCTCTAAGTTGAATTGATTGTAAGTCCTTAGCGATTCTTTAACAACCCTTCTCAAGTTTGTTTATAATTTTAAGTACAGATTTCCTTCAGTGTTTTCCGCCTCCAAAGTGGACAGAATTTAACGTTCCAGAGACTCGTTTAATAATTGCTCAGAGTGCGTGCGGTTTGGGCGGGGGGTCGAAATGGGTCGAACATCGCCGTCGTCCGTCGTCCGGCGACCGTCAACCGTGTCGCTAGGCCTGTCGTACGGGACAGGCCCGTAACGGACTTAACCGGACCCAACCGGACGGGTCTGGGCTCGGCTGGACCTTCCCAGGACCTTCCCGGGACCTTGCCGGGCACTGCCGCCATCCCGGGCAGGCGAAATTTGTGATAGATGCGGTTTGCGGAGGCTGGGCGATGGGGCGCGAGGTGTTACACACACACTGGACACACTCACACACACAGAGAGGCTGTAGCGGACACAGATACAGATACGGGATGCGGATACAGATGTAGAGTGGACAGGACCTTTTGTAGCCTTAACCCCTAAGTGTCCAGAAAAGGGATGAAACGGCTGAAAAATGCTTACGCCGGGTTTCGAAAATGTTATTACGAATATATTATGCGCACATACATAACTAAACTTTTACTTTTGTACATATGTATCCATATAGTATGTACTGCTGGTGGCTTTTATATATATATATATATATATATATATATATATGTAGATTCAAAATTATATGTTACAATGGCGCGTACATAGTTTTGGATACATGGCCGAGGTGGTATTATATATGTGCGTGCCCGGGCAGTGGTCAACAGATTTGTGATGGTTGGCACAGCCTACGAATGTCCTAAAATAAGGTTATTACGCAGGACACTAGAGGCCGGTGATAAAGGCGTGAGTCCATTTGCCCCGGCCCCAGCAGACCTTTGTTTAGTTACCTCCATATAGGCCAGTAGTGTTTTCCGGCGAGAGAGTGCTGGTGCGAGTGCTCAGTGCAGAATTAAAAATTGACATACTTATGCGTTTTACAGCTTACACGTGGCGCTAAACGACAACCGCCCCCGATGCCGGGGATGCCTGATGTGGATCTGAATAATTCGGCCATATCATTGTTTTTATTTCGAGGCTAGAGAATCCCAGCTTGCCGGACAGTTTTCCCTGTCTGATTTATATTAATCACACCCACTCAACCACCCATTGAGCTGGGGTAAGTCCAAGCACATGTTGCCACAGCTCTTTGCTCTGCTCTGCTTCCACATTTAATAATAGTTGCATAAAGAAATTGCCAAGTCACGAAATTTTTGTGACCTTGTGAACTTTGGTCTTAAAAAAGAATTTAACTGATGCCAGACGCTTGAGGAAAGTTTTTCTTTGCAGTTCGGTAGCATTGAGACAAGAAGTCTGGCCAAGAAGTTTGGCTAACAAGTGGGACAAAGGGCCAATTTAACCTGTCATTACACATATGTACATTCTGCATGCTTGGAAAGATTCTTTCAAACTTACACATTTGAGTAAATGAAATCAAAGTGATAATTATTTTAATGTAATTTGATTGAAATTAATTTTACTTGAAGTTTATCCTAGATTTTCATGTTTTCAAAGCCTTTGTATTATAGCAGCCACAGGAAAAGTTTTATAATTAAAATATAATTACATCAAATAAGAAGATATAATCAAAATATCATTTTTAAAATATTTCTTATCATTAGAATCAATCCCGATTACTATGTCCTTTGTAAAATATAAAAATAAACCAAAATCAAATATTAATTCTCTTCTTTATTTAATCACACCGCCTCAAAAAAATATACTAATAAAAAAAAATATCCAGATATTTGAAAATATTTCATAAATTATATATTTTATATTATATTATTATTATATTATAAGGTTTATAAAGCACCTTCATTTTATGGATTCACTTAACCAAAAAAACGGAGCTCGTTCCTCAGGTGCATCTTCCTTTATTGACTGTATTGCCTAAATGTCAGGTGCTGGTGCTTGAGCCGGGTTTTTTGGCAAAATCGCTGTTCCTGTTTCTGGCAGCTGGCCTGGCGGCCTCCGATTTTTTCCCTGCATATGACACTCCATCGCGAACGAGCTGCAAACAACGGAAAAAAGCGAATGGCATTGAATTACGGCTGGAGCCATCAAAATTGCACCATATGGAAATTAAGTTGGCAACTGCCGTGATACCGTTGACGCCACTGATACGAGAGGAGAAGTCGCGCAAAAAATCCTGCAACCGTGTGTGCAAAGGTCAAGCCGGTGGCATTTCTCTGCTCCTCTGTGCCTACACAGAAATGAATTTTGTAAGTCGAAAACTTTGAGAAACCATGGCTTAAAGCATTATTTCTTTACCAACAATTATTGAGTTAATGTTAATGTTTATAAATATAATTATATTATAAAATTAGGATCAAGTCGCTGAAAAATATCAAGCTTTTAAGACAACTTTTGGCAACAGCCAAGTGCTAATCCAGCAAGTTTTGACTTGGTTTTTTTCAAGAAGAGTTTTAAATTAGTGCCTTATTCTTAACCCATAAAGGTGAATCTAATTTTAATCTATACTGATTTTTTACCAGTGTGTTACCTTTCGCCAATGCGCCAAAATTGCGGTGAAACAAAAACGGCACTTGGGCCGAACGAACAAGTGCAGAGTGCAGAGGGTCCAGAGTGCAGAAAGCTGAGTGGCGCTGCGAAAAAAACGCGCCGTTTAAGGGGATTAGGCAGTCAGTTGGAAACCGCTTGCTTGTTTGCCCGGTGGCATGCAGCTTGATGCACTTGACCGCTTTTTTTCTGCGATTTCCCAGCTCCTCCTAGCAGCCAGGACCCGGCGTGCAGTTCGTTCTTTATGCCTCTGAATGTGGATGTGGCCGTGGATGCGTAGGAAAATGGAGGAGATCCCGGCTTGTTGCGGTGGCATGCTATGCGATACTGTCGCCGATTAGGCGACTATAGACGGGAAAAGTGTTTTCGGGCTTGTGTTTTCGATGTTTGTTGGTTTTTGACGCCGCGTAAAAAGCGCAGTTTTTTCCCAGCCTCACCAGCCTCTGCAATTTTTTTCGCATTGAATTGCTGCCAGTGACCCCAATTTTTGGTCACTTTTTGGGCAGTTTTGACGGCTTAATTGGTGAACATTGTTCTGTAATACTTCACGGCTTCTCAGATGAATAAATAAACAGGATAGTAGTGGAAACAAAAATGGGAATTGGGATGATTCGTTACTATTGGTTCTCTGGAGGTAATTTACTTAGTTTGTGACTAAGTTATCCCAAGTCCTTTGACTTGCAGCATTAATAAGATTTAGAGAATTAAAATGAAATAGAAAAAAATAAATATTTGTTATTGAAACTATTGTGAGAACTCTTTTAAGGGCACGTTGCAATATTCTTCAAAAATTACTATTACTTTTCGTAAACTAATTGATAGGTATTTTAAATTTTATATATTGATTTCCACTTTCCCTTTATAAATTTATAATAAATCGTGATGAATTATATTCATTATATTATTCTTTAGAGTTCCATAAAAAAAATTCCGAAACAACAAAGTAAGGAAACTCTTTAAGACAAATGCCTTTAATTTATAAGACAAAGGGGTTTTCTTTATACATATTATACATTTTTATTATGTTTAATAAACTAAAAATAAGCTCTGAATACATGTATCCATAATAATAGATACAAATAGTCGGATACGAGTAATGCAAAAACATTTTTAATTACAATAATAGTATTTGAAATTGAAACATCCCATTGAAAGCCTCCCTTCCCCTTATATTATGCAAATTTTGGTTCAAATTACTAACACATATTACGAATAGCTGTCCTTAAGAATGAAGTATATCCATGTAATATATCAATATTGGTATCATATTCACCAAGATTTCTTCCCGATTAATTTATGCCACTATGTTTGGGTATCATCTTCATTCTATAATTAAGTGGCCACTTCACAAAAGACCGGATCCTAGGATTCCCCCGAGGCGACTTTAAAATATTTATTGATAAATACCAACTCGAATCCAATAAATGCAATATAATTCTATCACTTTGTGCCGAGTAGCCAGCAATTACAGGTATCTCTGCACCCGAAACTCAGTTCAGCAGTGAGTTTTATTGTTTTTGCCGAGTCTGCACTATTATTATAATATTTTGCGATATTGCACATCTATTGTTTTGCGACTGCTAAGCGTTAATTGGAGAGGCGTGTGCGTAGTGTGTGTGTGTGTAGTGTCTCTGTGTGTGTATAAGAGCATGTACAGCGAATGGGAAATGCGAATGCAAATGCGTTTTCGCAAAGACTTGCATCCGCTGGATGGCCAGGAGCAATCGTTCCGTCTTCATACAGGACAAGGACCACATATTCTCGTACATGGATGGCCGCTCCTTCATTTCCAACCGCTGTGGATGCATAATTGCTTACGGTGCAGCCCGCCGCCTGCCGAAGGGTTGGGAGGGATGGTGTCCTGGAAATAGAAATCTGAAGTAAGGAAAGATGCTGGACACGGCAGGACATCTGGCATTGTTCGGCTATATGCGTGTGTGTGTGTGTGTGTATGATGCTCTGCGCGTTGTGTATTCGAGTATATTTGAATTTTCTCCTGGCGCTGGGCAGACATATATGGCATATATCCTCAGCCCCAGTGAGTGGTGGTGGTGGGGTAAGTCGACTCCGTCTTGCTGTCAAATCTAAAACGCGCCGCTGCCAGAGACCAGAGACCAGAGTCCTGAGTCCTGAGTCCTCGGCCTGAGCTGAACTGAGTCTAGAGCAACGAGTCCCTACTCCCTACTCTCGAGGTCCGAGGTCCGAGTCCAGTGTCCAGACATGCACAACTTTCGCTCCATACAATATCAGCAATTTCCTTCGTTAGTCATTCGTTTCCTCACAGCTCACATCTCGCATCTCACAGCTCGCACATCTCTGCCTTGTTGTTATGGCTCCCACCGTTCTGCGAATTTGGGCCCGTCCCATTAGCCAGTTTCACTTTGATGCAGAAGCTGCCCATGGGGTGGGGGCGGTCGTGGTCCCTTCGTCTGGACTAGCAACCAGAGGACATCTCGACGACGACAACTCCTAAGCTCACGTATATTCCGCCGCATGTGTGTACGCCGCACATACCGGACTCTGGGCTCTGGGCCTTCGTTCTACGTTCTCCGTCCTCCGTCCTCCGTCCTCCGGTTACCGTATTCCGGGTCCCCAAGTCCAAGCAGGCATACTCATACATGGACACATAATGTAAATGTCCGCAATTTCTTTTTGGGCATCTCTTAGCTGCCGCTGCGTTCTTGCCATTTAGACTGGGCATCGAATGCGAGGACGAGGACGAGGACGAGGACGAGAATGAGTACGGGCCTGAGTACAGGCAAGGGTATGGCATCCTCCACACCGCAAGAGCAGCGGAGATTGCTTCTGCTTCATCTCCGGCTCCTGCTCTGGCTCCTGCTGGCGCTGCCTTCGTCACCACTTTTCCATCATAGCACCCAACCACCTGGCGCCAAAGGCAAGTCGATCGATAATTTCCATAGTTGACCACTGCTGTGTATGCGAATTTTGAAGCGGACATCTACACAAACACATGCCCGACCGGCGGATGGCGGACGACGGACGGTGGATAGAGCGGGCGGGGTAGGAGAAGGAGCCGGGCAGGAGCTGGAGCCATCCTTTGGCCACCGAACCACCCCAGCTCCTCGCCGACATACACACATACTGCCGCACACTCTTAGACGTTACAGCGGCGAACTGAAGGCAGAGCCAAGCTTTCTAGTAGCACACACAGACAGTTGAGGTCACAATAATAGATCGGAGAAATGAATTAAAATATTAAAATGAGGTATTGATTAATAAATTAAATTTCGTTTTTGAAACTAAATAAAAGAGGTTATATAAACGTTTTTGGGCTTAAAAGTTTGTCATCAGAAATTGCTTCCCAATTGTGCCCTGAAAAGTATGCTATAAAAATGATTCACGAAGTCCTTGCTTGTGTTCTTTAAAGTTTAATTATTTTATCTTTGTTTTACAGAGATATTTATTCAAGAAGTTTATTTATACGTTTTATAATAATAAGTTTATAATTCTTTAAATTTTCATTTGGAAATTATTACTGTCTGTAATTTTATTTATAAAGGCCATTTAATAATATTTTTTTAATTATTTCAACTTGATCTTTAGACAATTCTTTTGATAATTGGTTCGAGATTAAGAAAAGAATAAAATAAGCAATGTTGTTATATTCAAGAAAGTTATGTATTTAGTTTTTTTATACATTTGTGATGCTACTTTTTTAACCCATGCTGTGTACAGCATCTACGTCAACGTTTCTGGCCAGCATGGACATCAGGCTATCAGGGGCTGAGGAGGGCGGGCCGGGAATTAGAAGGACGAGGCCGGTGTTCAGTGGGCGGGGTGGCAACTACGGCAACGACTACGGCAAAGGCAAAAGCAACGGCAACGGCCAACGACTACGGCAACGGTGCTGGTCAGCCGGCCCCACAATAAGTAAGGGTCTGCCATGAAGATAAAACGAAGACCAAGGAACGAACTGTTTCTGCAAAATGTTGTTTGCATACGACTTGCGACATGTGAAAAGGATAAGAGTGAATGTGTGTGTGTGTGTGTGCGTGTGTAGGATGTGGGGGTGGCTATGGGAGGCTGTGGGTGGAAGAGTGAGGGGAGGGATATATATGTATGTATATGTATATGTGGATTTGGATGGACGGGAAAAGCGGACGTTGGCGGCAAATACGTGAGTGGGAGTCCGGCGCGTTTGGGGACCTCGGACTCGTCGTGGGCAATTGCCACGACCACCGGAGTGGGTGGCTCTGGAGGAATGGCGGCGAAGTTAGAGGATTGCTGGCTGGCCGAGGCCGAGGCTGTAGCCGAGGCGGAGGCGGAGGCGGAGGCCGAGGCGGAGGAGTGGTCAAGCCACGCGGCTGGGATAGACGACTTGATGGTTCGAATGGAGATGGAGTGGCGTGGCATGGAGTAAAGTGGAGCGGAGTGGAATGGAGGATGTGTAGATGAGGAGGTTGGCCGGAGCAACGGCTAAGGTTTTCGAGCTGCACGGAAAAAAATATTTAACTGGTTTATTTAAAAGAGAAATTGCACAAAGAAGCTATAAAAATGGGATTTTTACTATATATGGACTATTTAATTGTAAAATAGTTACATAAGGTAAAATATACAGTCAAAATCTGTATAATAAATCGGTATCATACTTACAATACTTAAACATTACTTTGATAACTTAAAAATGATTAAAAAGTAGGCTTATTTAAACAAAGCCAAAAGTTCCTATATATTGTGGAATAAAGCATTTCCCTCTTAAAGCATTTTCCTCTTGAGATCATTATTTATTATCTTCAAAATACACTAAAGATTGTTCCTTACATTTAATTAATATTATGATGTGCTAAAGATTGAAGACTTCGCTTATTAAACTTTATGTATTAATAATAAAATATCTGCTAAATTATAATTATTATAATAATTATCATATCCCACACAGATCTTTTTCTCAGTGTGCCTTTCGGCCGAAGTGGGCGGCTGGGCGGGTGGGTGCTTAGACGGTTAGATGGTCGGTGGGTCAGTGGATGGCTGGATGGTTTGGTTGCTCGGATGGGTGGGCGGGTGTGTGGTGGTGAGTGGACGCAAAGATGTACGCTAGGCGATTGTAAAATTTCACATTTTAGAGAATTAGACGTTTACTGGGATACAAACACACTCGCACACACACACACACTGGCACACACATGTCCGGCCATCTATTGCTTAAATTTAAGAATGTGTATATGCATGTATTCGTATGTACGGACCTGTGAACAATATACGTAAGTGTGGGGGTCCTTCGCATATGTATATGTATTTTTGGGTTTGGCTCTGCGAAAGTTTGGAATCTTGTATATAAGTAAGCAGTAGATGCTGTCCGCTGCCTTTCGGGCATGTATAAAATATCAAAATTTTGCTTAGACATTAATTTGCACACGCACACACAGTCTCCTACACACGTATACACAAACACACTCTTTGGTATCGAGCTTATACCGAGTTTTAATATTTTGTGATTGTTGTATATTTAAGATTTCAGGCAGACGTTGCCTGCTCAAAGTCTGCCGCATCCTGCATCTTGCAAGGCAGTGCAGCAATTCATCCGTCCATCCATCTATCCAGCCTTGCAGGTCTGCATCTGTAATACGTTTGTAATTAGTCTAATGCATCTTCCTTGTGGTTGCAAAGGTCCTCAATTAATTTCAGCATGCGTTATTCTTGCAGCCAGCCTGGGTTTGCTTTCAATTTCCCAAAGATTTCTTCATTTTTCTCGGAGAAATCCTATTAAAAGATATAGAAAGACTTTTGGTAAATGATTTTTATTAAAATTAAATTAAATAATTGAATAAGAAACACGAAAGATGACGACTTTGGTGTTTGTAAAATATAAAACGAAAAGAAGTAAGAGGTTCTTATGCATAACTTTAAACTAAAATCAAGTATTAAATCTGTTAACAAAATGCAAGCAAACTCCAGCTTTTTATGATTTCTTTTTATCGATTCTCGAAGGTCGAACAAGTCGCCCTAAAACGTCAGAAGGTAATAACATTTCCGTCAGTTTATCATCGCAAGTCGAACCGGACCCTTCACATAGCAAAAAAAAATGTACATAATGCCTTGAGAGCTGTCGTTTCAATTTTATGATGCTTCTTACAGGGGAGGATGAGCGTATTTACATATATTTACGATCTTGACACCCAATAAGGCAGATAATAAAGTATATGGGCGATTTGCCAACCTTTATATGTATTTTTTAGTACTAACTTTGACTAGTGATTTGTTAAAAGGTAATTATTAGTTCATAAAAGGATTAATAAAATAATAAAAACAAATATTTTTACTGAATCAAGGCTTGCAATGTTAATATTTATTGTTATTAAGGTTAGGGAAGGCTTTAATTTAATTTAATTTAGAATACAATTAAATTGTTTAGAATTTAAACGGTGTAAACAATTTTCTGAGCAAGGCATATGAGCAAAAGGATATAAGTTCATTTATTGTTTAAGAAGTAATTACAAAATTATCAAAAGTTAGTTTAGTTTTCATTTGAGGAAGTCTGCTAATAATAAAGCTTAAAAAAAATCTCTTTGAATGAAATAAAATCAATAACGTTTATAATAAAATGATTTAGTATCATGCACCTTAAAAATTGCGTATACGTCATGTTGTACCGAGCGAATCAATGGCAATAAATTACAAGTCCTGTAGGCATAAAATTAAATACGCCTAAATATGCCTTAATTAAAAACACAAAAGGGGAGTTCATTTCATTTAAAAATAAATTGTAAATTATTAGTCATAATTACATGGACTTATAGTTTTTGGACTCAAATGTTTCCCGTAAAATGACTTTTTGCTAAATAAAATAGATAAGCCAAGCTGCCAGCAATTTTTTTCTAGTTGATTTTGTAGAAAAACTTTAGCAGTTAGTCATAAATCCATAAAAGTACCTTTCATTCCCAAGAATCCTTTATTTTTTTGTGCACTAAATCGAAGTTTCTGCAAAAAAATAACTGCTTAAATCCTTATGATGGCCTTGAAATGGGGGCCGTTGACGCCATGAATGTGTAACATCCTCATCGGTGAGGTTCAAGGTTATGATTATTTACGACAAAGTATGTACTTCCGTATGTGCCCGGTCGGTGGCATCCCCCCAATCCCTATGTGCTCAGTGCCCGTATGTGCATCGGGGCACGCACATGCCTATTTATAACTAAGTACCTACTTATGAGCCCCCGCTGGCGGAGGCCGGCGAGCGGGAAACGGCATAAATGCAGCTGAATGCAGCTCATTATCATTTAAATACGCAATGTGCTGGCCTAATTTGCAGAGTCCGAGTGTGTGTGTGTGTGTGTTGGTGTTTACTTGACTATTTATGAGCCAAAACCTACAGGCCTGCTACACACACATGCAGACATAGATGCCGGCTCGCACATCCTTGATCCCTGTACATAAATGCAATTATAAGGACATAAGTGTGTACATAATTATAATGCACATTATAACGTCTAGCCACATAGCACAATTCGCTGGGTATATAACTACTATACCATATATATACTATGCCTTACTATACTATACTATACCATGCGTGTCCTTACAGGAAGCCCGAATTAGGCAAGTAAATAAGGCAAGTACATGCTTAAATGAATGAATTGTTTGATTTCATTGTCAATCGAAAGCTCTGTGGCCTTGCAATTAAAATGCAAAGTATATAATGCAGAATTATATAGACGTAATAAGTCATTTGAATTATTGTGTCAGACTTAATAAGCACATTTTCATAGTCATATTTGCAGACTTGAATGACTAAATGACCTGTTGGGAAAAATTAATAGTGCGGGTATTAAAGTGATTAAGTGGATAAATGATTTAAATGTATATTTTGACTGTTTACGATTAGGTTTTAGAACAATATTACAGTTAGAAGATGAGAGAGAAATAAGAAGTAATTATATGCTTTCATGAGTGTTAATTTGGAGGAGGCAACTTGGCTTTTGCTAACTATTTTTATCCTGAAAGGTTGTTGCTAACTATTTTTATCCTAAAAGGTTGTTTATATTTATTTGATTACAAAGCACTCGCATTTAGAGCGTTCAAATAATGAAAATTACATTAGAAATAGCAAAGAGCAAACAAAACCGAGTACGAGTTTGTAAAAACCCTCAAGTACTTTATTATAATTAATGCAAATATTAAACGTCTTAGGGAAAATAGACACAAAAGCCTGCATGTCAAAGCAATTACTTAAAGCGCCTCAGGACTACTAAGTGAATTTTGCCTTAAACTAATTTATTTACTGTTCTAAAACAAGCTTTAGTTTCTTTAAAAATCAAAACACCAACACACTCAACAAAGCACTAAAGAATTATAAGCATTGGGTAAAAATGAAAGCGTTTTCTTTTCAAGTTTTCACTCTTTTGCCAATTCCGCAATGTTTTTTATTTTATTTGTCGGGTTCAAAGTACAATTGAACGAAATCGAAAGTATTTTTTTTTTGCTCTTGCTTACACTTATACACTCATATGGCCAACTAACAGTACATAAAAAGCCCCATTTGAGCGAGGGGGAAGTACCACCACCTACCTACATATGCTTACTGTTTGTATGTGCATGTGTGCAGCAATAAAAATGTTGGATTTAAATTATTGCTTTCACAGCGAAGAGCCGAAAGAGAGAACAGTGGCCGATCCGACCGCAGGAGGATGTCTGCGTCTGGCCAAGAAGTGGGACAAGACTGGAGAGGACCGACCAGGAGGACCGGAGCACCACCTTTTTGTAACCTACTCCCACTGTCTATGTGTGCTCCAAGAGGTCCCAGCTCCGAGTTCCGAGCTCTGAGCTCTAGCTTCCAGCTCCCAGCTCCTGCTCCCTAGTCCAGTTCCAGCTGAAAGCTGCTCTGCTCTGCTGGAAAAATAATGTGATTCATGTCCTTGAATCATAAAACCAATTTTTTTTCAACTCCTCCCGTGCTCTCCAGTGTGTGTGAGTGTGTGTCTGTGCTCCTTATTTTTTCTTCCTTCTTCGGTTTTGTTTGTTTGCACTTTTTTTTTGCGAGCAGACGTTGTCTATATAAAAATATATATTCCATGTCATCGTCGGGTGCGGAGCGGTGCCTGCTCCAGTGGTAGTTGCTCCAGTCTGCTCAATGCCAGACACTGGATCTGGGCTAGACGAAGCCAAGCCGGGCAATATCCATTTAGGTGACTCAATGCCGGTCGAACATGTACATATGTATGTGTCCTGCCGGCCGGCAGAGTATATGTATTAGTGTGTGTGTGTGTGTGTGTCTGGAGCAGGGCATCAAACTTTTATATTTGTTTTTATATTCAATTCAGAAGTTCCAAACACAGTTCTAAACGTTCTGCCCAAACCCTAAGCCCAAGCCCAGTCCTTAGAAAAAAAGGGACCTCCTACATAACGTATATCTATATCTGTTGCTTCCTTACAGACACACACACACACTGCGATGATGGGTTTGCATACTTAGTGGGATTTTTTCCGATTATTTGATACAGAATCCCCATTAATGCATGCACGTTTACGGCCGTAATATTTGCCAACTTGGAGGATCTTGGTAGACAGTTGTGCCATTGTGCCCATGCCCGTGTGCCCTTCACCCAGACAGATTCCGTTCGGTTCAGAGATAGAGATATATGTTATGCGTTTGGTTCTCCAACTCTTTGCACATGAGTCTGTGGGTATGTAATGTTTTATTTTATTTTTTTTCTTTCTTTTTGCCAAACACATACTTATGGGCATGTGATGAAATCCTTGTGTATATTTGATTGTGTGCAAGGATACTGGGGCACATTCGGAGTTTTTATTCCATCGCTGCCTGGCCAAACATGAGAGACATTAGGGTAGGTCAGTGTCAGACTACTTAAGGAGAAAATTTGTTATGCCTTTGCTTTATTTAATGCGAATTCCTGTGCTCAACTTTGGCGAAAGAAACTTTTCCCAAGGCCATTTTGCCCCCCAAAAAAGAAACTAGTGAAAGTCTCTGAAAGAAAATAGTGAAAGTCAAGGGAGTGTAAATGCTCGGGCAGCCTTTATATTGAACTTGGGATAATGCAATTACCTGAAGGGGTGCCAATAGCCTGGGCTTCGATTCTTTTCCTTGCATCTCATCAAGGTAATCAGATATGTTTGCTGCTTTTACCTATATCCCGTGGTCTTTTTTATCACAAGCCTTAATGCAATGGGCAAGTTATCTGAGCCTCAACGTTACTTTTCTAATGTAATTATCCTGTCACGGCGGGTAGAGTTGGAGTTACTTTTAATACCTTTGCTTAGGTACTTTTATTAGATTATTTATGAATATCAGAGAGTCCATATAGTGAAGCTATAGTTTCTGTAAAAGGAACTGTAGGAAAAGTATTGAAATATTAAGTACTCTTTTTTACAGATCTTCATTTACGATTTGTTTAAATTTAAAAAGTCATGCTACGTTTAAGTTTATCGTTTAAGTTTACTTTAATAGGTATTTTATTCGCAGTAGAAGATTTCATAATCAAAAGAAGCTTTTTTAAATAAAAAGTTATTTATTTTGATAGCAATACATGTTAGTTTATTTGTTTTTTGTATAAAACTTTAATTATTGAGTTTCCATAAATAATTTATTTATTGTTATTTATAATAAAGTTATTCCCCAAAAATAGTTTATGATCCAAAAGTCAATGCCCTTTGATCTTACTTTTTATTGAATATAAAAATAATATAAAATATTGCCTGTGAATTGTCTAAATGATATTTCGTCATTAAAGATGGAAATGAAATTTGAAAAATAATATTATATTAATAAAAGCTAATTAACAATAAAAATAAATTTTAAAGGATATTAACTCGGATGAAAATGATTAAGAATAACAAAGCAAAACTACATCAAACGAAAAAAAAACAAAACATAAACAAAATTAAAATAATAAATTAAATAAATAAATAAATTATTTATTAAAGAAATACTCAAATGTTTTACCCCTTTTCTTCTTTTTTATTATTAAATCCCATCTTTCTATACCTTTTTATATTTCTATATATATTTACTTCCCTCGCCTCTCGCAAATTCTCCTAATTTTCCGTTACCTTTTTTTTTAGGCCAGGTTAAGTTCATTTTATGAATTGTTCCTGGGGATTTTCGCCACTCATTTCAGGCAATCTTGAGTCGCGCACCAGCGGCGGTGGCTCCCCGTCTCGTAATTAAATACTTGCGAAGGACATCTCGGGACAATGTAGACGGTGCCCGTGGATTCAGGCAGCCAGGAGGTACCGTTACGGTCAGCGGCGCCAAATTAAGCACACAATTTAGAGACATGCTGGCTTTAATCGAAACCCGATATTCTGTCGCTTCCTGAGGCCGTAGGGTAATTAGCCCACGCTTGATTTGCCGCCGGCGCTCCCGTGTATGCTCCCAGCTCCAGACCTGGGACTCCTTCACGCTTCGCGCAGCTGATATATTTATATATACTTACGGCAGCGAGGGCAATCCTTCAGGAAGAGCTATAAAAAAGAAGAAACAACGAGGCAGAGGCAACTCCGACTAAATAAAAAGGCCAAGACAAATAACAAGCATTTTTATTTTAATACCGACACTTAATATAAACCTCATGGAGCCACAAAATCACGCTCCATTTGTTCGGCGAGGCGAGTGCAGGGCATAGCATCACACTGGGCAGGGAGGAGCAAGCGAGAGAAGCTCCAGGACCTTCAGGATATAGCTACAGCTCCTACTCCTGCTGTAGCTACAACTCCAACTCCTTTCTCGCCGTCTCATGCACTTGTTGATTTTTATTAAATGTTGTAATAAAATAACAGTTAAGTTGTAACTTTGAGTGGGGCACAAAATAAAAAGGACCGCATCAGCACTTGCACCGTTGACATAGGAAGAAGCAGTGGAGAGACGAAACGAAATGGAGAGAAAAAAATATACAAACACAAACATAAAAAAGCTTTAGCACCATAGTCCTTGCCCGTCCCTCTATCCGGATGGGGATTCCCCGGCAGGAGCAAGCTCATGAGCGAGCAGAAATAATAAAAGTTCATGAATAAAAATTTGAATGGGTGAATACAAACAGATATCTGTTGCTTTTGGCTTTAAAAACGTACCCTTTGACCGACTGATAACCGACTTCTCGACCTATCCTCCTCTTCCTCCTGAAGGATATCGCTTATGCACACTTATGCCATTTAAATAAAACAAACAATTTTGGCCAGAAGGAGGTCAGTTTTTAAAGTGTCCCAGATCCAGGATTGTTTTTATATATTTTTTCAATGGGAGATGAAGATGTAACGAAGTAAAAACCACTTTTAAATTCGTAATAAAGAGTTGGTTTCTGAGATAGAAATATTTTCCATTTATGGAAGATCCTTAAAATCAAACAGAGTGAATTTCCCTTCTCCTATTTTTTCATGTTGAGAAAAGCGTGAATAATTCCATTTCCCGTCGAAGTCTAAAATTTAATTCTGTGCTTAGTGGACCTTGAGTTGGTGCCACCTGCAGTTGGATTAGGGAATCGTTTGATATCCTCCGGCAAATACACAAATATACAGGTAGTACAGGCTGAGGTACAGGTGTACAGGTAGCTAAACGCAAAAGCGCAATTCAATAAAAACCGAGGGCGCAAAAGGACTACGCGTCCTGCTCGCTAAAAAGGAGTAAAAATGAAATGAAAAATAGAGAAATGGGGAGAACCATCAGCATCTGACGGTCAGGTTAATGGTTCGCTGATTCACAGGCTCTGGGAAATGCCACCTTCGAAAGTCCGACGGAGTTGCAGAGCCCAGATTCCAGCGCGGTTGTGTTTTTCCAAACTTGAGAACATGTCCAGATCAAGTTGTCGGAAAAAGCGACTATCTGGGCCTGGGCTCAGCACCGCAGCCCGGCTAACGAACATTTGCTAATCCCCCCAATTCCGGGTCCACTCTCTAACCCTAACCCCATTTAAATAAATACATACACAAACTTTCGAATACATATTTCAGTTCTCAGTACTCAGTTCTCGGGTCTCTGGTCTCTGGTCTCGGACTTGGCTCAAGGGACTCCGACTCCATCTACATCTCCAACTGCGACTCCGACTCTGGCTTCGGCTTCGGCCAATGCGTCCAGCGAGCCCCGTCTTTGCGTTGGCCGGTCTGCCATAACTAATACTGCAGGCGATGAGGATGGCAGGAGCAGGAGCTGGAGCAGGAGCGGCTAAGCTAAGGACGTGGATGTGGACGTGGTTGTGGATGTCGCATAAGCAATTTCTGGCCTCCTTCCTTTCGATTCCCCGCGCCGCAGTGCCTCCGAATTCCAGCCATTCGAGTTGGCCGCGGCCGTTCGGTCCAAAAGGACATGGCAGCCCAACCAACAACCTTTTGATGTGTGCCTGCCTGCCTGCCTGCTTCTGCCTGGCTGTGTGGGGCGGGGACTGGGGAGTCCTTGGCTGAAAAGACGAGCTAGGATGAATATTTCCGCTGAATGCTTCGCAAATGCAGAGCATTCACCCATTCCTTTGGTCATCGCCATGGCCGTTGTCGTTGTCCGTTGTCCGTTGTCGTGGAGGCACAGTGTCCGTTGCACACAAGGGGTCTGCGGAGAGCGAGGGCCAAGCAGGACGAAAGGACTTCTACCACGACGACGTCGACGACGACGACGACGACGAACAAGCAGTGGTAATTCGCAGGCAACTTCTGGGCAACCGGGCCCCGAGTGTGACAAGCTCCTTCCAGCATCAGGCACTCTACTCCGCTCCAGCTCCTCTGCCATCTCAATCTGCGCGCCTTGGCATATCGGCCGCCCCCGAAATCCAGTTCGTTGGCACTCAGGACCCCAACATCGCCCATCGCACATCGCCATCGCCATCGCCATCACCATCCAACGTCGCCCAAACTCCCGGGCAGCCGCGTGTCCATCATGCTGCCTTGCCTTGCTTCGCCTTGCGTTGCCTTTCCTTGCTGCCACCGCATCCATCGCCCGACCACCTGACACCAAAAACAAGTCGATCGATAATTTCCATAGTTGACCGCTGCTGTATATGCGAATTTAGATGCGGACATTTACACAAACACAAACATCGCAGCATACGTAGCACTCCGTGGCCCTCAGCATCCGTATCCCCCGTATCCCACATACACTTGGGGAAATGTCTTGAGAAATACTAAGTCCTATTCATTTTGATTAGATGGAAAATCGTTGGAAGCTTTATTGGAAAAGGTAATATATTTATTTTATGGGATATATATTGGGTAAATATATTTAATTTATTTTGTTTAGAATCAGCAATCACACTCAAATTTCGATGCTAAAAACACTATCAATAAAATTCATTGTATCTTCTACTAACCTCGGTTCTATATAATCACTTTAATCATTTCTTTTTTTATATTATAAAAGGAAAATTTATATTTATTTTGAATATTAAAGAAATTTAATCTATAAATTGTACAGGCAGCTAAAGGACGGTCTCAAGCTCTTTGGCAAAGTATCTGCAAACAACAACGACTTTTGAACCAAATGCAAAGAAAGAAAGGGGAAAACACATAAGAGTAAATTTTATCTGTCAATCCAAAAGTAGTTAAGATACAGACCTTAAAACCTAGAGTTCCTTTATAATAAAATTAACATAACTGGCACTTATAATACTCCACAAACGTGCACAAATAATACACAATTCTCAGTTAATTCATCTTAAACTAAACATACCCAACCCACGAATAATTGAAATGTAAATAATATTAAAACTTTAAATAATAAATTTAAGCAAATAAGCAAAATCCCCTAAAAAACCCTAAAGAGCAAACCAAATTTTTCTCCTCGTGCAGCTGTGTGCGCGTGTGTGAGTGCGATTGCTCGGACATCAAGCGGGCAGCAAGGAGTAAGGAGCAAGAAGGCCTCGGCACGAAGGAAGGCCAACGAAGTCGGGCAGCAAGAACCTCCAGACAGTAGCTATGTAAAATATTGTTTGCATACGGCTTGCGATTGCTTGCTACATCGGCGGCTAAAGCTGATGAGGATGATGGCTCCGTGTCCGGTGGTCCAGTGTTGCTGCTGCTGCCGCTGCTGCTTCTATTGGGGGTTGGAGGCAGTGGGGGACAAGTGGCAGGAAGGGTTGGCACAAGGATGGGCCTTTTTGGGGGTGGAGATTTTCTCTGGTCCACTGGCGATGGAGTCTATATGGGGTACGCTCTAACCGGGCTAGGTCACGTTTTGCTGCGTCGCCATCGTCATCGCCTCGCCTTGCCTCGCATCGCATCGCATTGCCATGGCCAGCACTGGAATCGGGTGTAGAGGTGGAAGCTGAGGTTGAGGCTGAGGAGGATGCTGATGCTGATGCGAAGTCCAAGTGGAAGCAGCAAACTCTGGCTGGCTGAGGTAGTGGCGAGTGGCGCGAGACGTCGGAACGAGATGGCGAAAATTCGACTTTTCAAGTTGCTCTTGCCTGGCCTGACCAGCTTGCTTGCTTGCTTGCTTGCATATAGCCCGGTCTCAGAATGGTGGACTTGTGGGCAGTGGTCTGTGGGTGGGTAAATTAATACACAAACACACATGTGCATCTGCAGAGCGAAAGAGCTAGAAACGAAAGACGGAGACGGCGGAGCAAAAATCCAGCTACGGCTCCATCGCAGTATGTACGAAAGTTGGCTATTTCACGAATGCCGACGACGTCGCAATTGACCAAGACCGTTGCCGTTGCCGTTGCCGTTGCCGTAGAAAAGGGCGTGAGAGTGAGAGCCACCACCTCATCCTTCCTCAGCCCTCGATTCTCCACCGGACACCCACGGTCCCACTTCCCATTCGGCCACTTGAGTCTCGGTCCTCGGTCTCGGGAGCTGGCATTTGCATATACATTTGTTTGGTATATACACTCGCCCAAGGAGCGCAGTGCTAGAACTCCGCTTGAGAATAGATAATAAAATTACCAACCTATGGACCCATGTATATTGCACATTTTAAGCCCGAAACTATACATGTTTGTTTTTGGCTAAAACAAAAGCTAGAAATTATGGAAATTTAATCAAACCAAGACATGGATAATCTACATTTAAGTCTGACTAAATGCGTTTTAATTGTATATATATTAATAAATTCAATATATGTTAAGGATAATTTATCTTAAAATGATTAAAAACTGGGTTATGAATAAGTTTTATTTTTAAAAAGGATTTTCATATAATTTTATTTCAAATTAAAGGCGGATGAAATCGAGAAATGATTTTTATTTCCATCTTATAATTATTTCGAAATAAACTCTTGCCTACCTTAATTAATAATTATATAATATATATAAACATTTTCACAATTTACTTATTTTAAACTATTTTCATTTTTAATCTTACATTTGCGAAAAGCTTTGCTACATTTTCCACTCAAAACTTCGCTTTAATAATGGGGAAACCCAAATAAATATTTTAAAAATTTTTAATTAAGCTTTTAATAATATAGTATATAAGCTTTCAATGAATCGAGTTGTATTATAAAATTACCCTTACCATTTCAGACTCTTATGTGGATAATTTCCTAACAATACTCTCTCAAGATCTTCTGGGTAGAAAGAACCCCTTCAAAGACTCTCCTCTGAAACCGTATTCCCTTAACCACTGTGCCAAATCTTATCGTACATTTCGGTTACTGCTGGTCATCCGTGGAGGTGGACGGCCAATGATGCAAAGCACACCTACCCGATATGATATATACGTATATATGCCGACCGCCGTGTGCTCGCATGTACACATCCACATCGACATCAGCAGCCACATCCACATCCACATCCACATCCATATACGTGCTAACTTCTTCCTGGGCAGAAAGTTTCGAGCTGAGCTGAGCTGTTGACCGGCAAGGCAAGGAAAGGATACGAAAGGATATGCAGAGAGAGTGGAGGCAAAGTGGCATGCCGTGGAGTGGAGTGGCGTTTCGTGGAGCTGCTGCAATAAGGACAACGTAGGAGCAGCCACATCAGATTTTGCGCCTGAACGGATGCCCGACTGGATGGCCAGGCTGCTCATGTATCAAGACTGCATCCTAGCCATCTGACGACCACGCCAGGACTCTCTGACATACAGACTGCTCTGCTGGCCAGGACTATGTATCGACTGGGTGCTGTGGCAAGGTGCGTGTGTTCGTGCGTTCGTTTGTGTCCGTGCTCGCATCCTGAAGACTTTCAAACGCTGGACATTAGAATTAGAACGAGACGCACACTAGCGCAGGCCTCGCCTCGTTTCCTTGCATCCTTGCCAGCCTCCCTCCCGTTTCCTCGGGAATATGCATATTAAACGAGTATATAACTTTCATTTGCCATATACCGAGAATACGCCTAAGTTGAAGAAATTGCGCGTGCCTGCAATTACATCTGTGTGTGTGTGTGTACTGAGTGTGTGGTGTGTGTGTGTGCTGCATTTGCATAAATGCATTGCCTTGCTGCGTATATTGTACGGCTCGCCACGAAGGCATAAATACTCAGGCTCGAATAAGGACGAACGCACTGGCATCTGCCTGTGCGTGTGTTTGTTCTTGCCAATTGGCATCTCGCCTTTTTCGTAGAGATATGCGCCATCGATAATTTTGGAAATAAATAAATTATACCGTTGCCGCAGACATAAGAATATTTTTTAGGCAAATATATATGTACAAAGCTTATCTTGGGCATAAAATATTATTTTGGAGTGTTTATCTTAATTGGATTTCGGCGTTTTAGAGTACTTTTTGGTATGTATTACTAAAGGATAACGATACAAAATGTGGTAGAATTGAGTTACATCAACTTTACTCATTTTCTTATATTATTATCGTTATTAGGGAGTAATAGAGATTATAATTAAAACAAACAATCTTTTAACTCAAACCCCTTTTAATGCTATCCGAAGAGAAAGCAGAATTAAAGAACTTTTTATTTTTAAGGCGGAGATAAATATTCAAAGCTTTTTAGACAACAATTTTACATGCTTGTCTTAGTTTAATAATTAAAGAAGGTAATTCATTTAAATTTTATAGTGAAATATAATACTTAATAGCTTTAGGTTTAGTTTTAGGAAGACATGTGCTTGGAACTGCGAAAAACTTTCAAATAAAAGTTTCTAATTACCAGAAAAGTTTAAAATCAATTAAATTAAACTGGTAAAACGTACACAAATTTATTTTCCTTTCAAAATACCGTAAAGATTTCTTCAAAAATATCTGCAGCTCCTTTTTAATTTGAAACATATCACAGCAGACCCTCAATTGGTTGTGGAAACCCCCTCTTTTCCTGGCAATTAAAATCTTAATAATTACTAGACTTTCCAGGTGACTTTCTACAACAATCAATTAAGTTGTCAGAAGTGCGAACAGAGAGAATTATACATAGAAAGGTCACCCCGTTTAACCACCTCAGGTAACTATCCTAATTAAATGCTTACAAACAATTTTGAACAGTTCTTCTAATTGATGTACGACCGATATTATAAATAATGCAATGTGCATTTGCATTACATTCATAATCAGAATGGCACACACACCTCAGACACACACATATCATATTACACACACTTGTGTAATGAGCTTGAGCTGCAGCCAGAACACTTTCGCTCACAGGCTCATAAGTAGATGGGCTCACACACAACCGATGGCATGTATCCAGCCATAAATAGCTCATTATCATTAAATTAGGAAAACAAGTTGTTTAACCCAATGCTTGTGGCACTTTGCCTGGAATTTGCTCCATTAACACACAGGCACAACAACAACACCCAAGTGTGTGTGAGTGTGTTGTGTGTGGTATGTGTCGGCAAGTACAATCATAAATAAACATTTGTTGCCATTATAATGAGATGAAAGTCAATGTCAATGCAACTCACTCGCACCTGAGAGTGAGCGGAGTGCACCTGCCTAGTACATGGCCTTGCCCAATAATGCCATAATGAAGTACATTATGTACTGGCGCCTTCCTGCTGGGCCAAATGTATATTATAGTCGCATCGCATTGTCTGGTGAAAGTTTAATGAACCCGATAATCAGGCTAACTAATCCCTCAATTAGAGCGTACTTACTAGCTCATTATCATTATCCCAGTACATAGGCGTTAAGGGAAAGTTATTTCTAAAGTTATTGTCCTGTTTACTTTGGTTAAATAATTAAAAATTAATATAATTGGAAAGCTAATAGTTCAAGTTATATAGTTAAGAAGAATAAATTTTATTCTTAGAAGTAAGACTCATATTTTCTGTTTTCTTTTAGAAACTTTTAATGAAAGCTAGAAATAAAGAAGCATTTATAATCACTATCTTTAAATATTAAAGGTAAAGAAATTGATTAATAAATTCACAATTAAAAATATACAATTTATTTTATTATTTCGTATTTCAATACCTGATGAATTATAAATTGAATATGAATGAAAATGTATACAAGAACTTAAGTATTTGTAATAAAATAATAGAAATAACCCATTACATGTTACTAGTATGACTTCTAAGAGTGAGAATTAGATAAATAAAGAAATTAAACAAATTAAAATCTTTATAAAACAATATTTAAAATTCTTTAGCTTATTTATGATTCATGAAGATGCCTTTCAAGACCATATAAAAGTTTACCCACGCTCTCCTTGTGAGCTATGTTATTGAGTCCTTAATGAGGAAATTAATGTCATTAAAAATAATAAAATAACCGAATTAAGACATCTTGCTGTATCCAGAGTTCCCCCTTAGCCCATTTATATTAACGTAATGTACTAGCAAACTCAAAAATCCTTGTCTCCTCGCTTATCTTTAGCAAATAAGCGAAACCTAATTGAAAACTAATTTCCTCACACGCCCACCGTGTGTGTGGGGAATAAAACGCGAATTACATGCGAATGGCCACAATATGGGCAATAAAACATCGGAATCAGTTTGCTCGCCGTCTCAAGGAACAAGAGCAGCCACATCATGGCTAATAAAAATTTATTGGCGCCAGGACAGGCTCACGAGCAGTGAGGAGCGGAGCTTGGATATAAATAAAATGGGTCGTAAAAGGGACTTTATGCTGCAGTAAACACGTCATCAACATATCAACTGGGCACAGATAAGCAGTTACCAGTATCAACTTCTGCCGAGTCTTGGGCAATTAGAGTCATAAACTGGGCTCTGAACGCGGAAGAGGCGTCGACGGGCACGTCGGTATATTAGCACTTGATGGAAATGGCCGAGGCCATAACAATCAGCAGCAGCGGCAGGTGTATGCTTCGCTTTTCAGCGGTTCATCATGGCCTTCACAAGGATCATAAGGATGCTTACTGACCGCCACCGAGTAACTGTAACTGCCCCGTGTGATGTTCGCATAAAATCTGGTACCATTAAGTCAAACCGGGATATGAATTTCTCACATGTAACGTTAAGCCAGTTCATAAAGATGTTATTTGTATGTCTGGATTGAAAATAAAATCTTCATAAGCTCGAAACTTTTATAAAAATGAACTGTGATTAATTGTTAATTCTAATTTGGTTGATTTAATCCACATTCTTCAAGTTTTGCCAGACATTAACTCAAAAGTAACTTAGAAAGCATTCAAATTCAAAGCATATGTATATTTAAATATGAACAGGAAGGAAACCTAACTTCGGAAAGCTAAAGTCTGTAAAAGAAATCCATCATAACTTAGACAGCAATGCATTAATTCCAATAATAAATTAGACGGGTGCTTCAGCTAAATTTAAATCTAACCACGGTAATATTTTCTACAAAATAAAATCTATTTAGAAATTAATGAAAATTCACATAAAAGAACATTTAATGAAAGAGTATACATATATTACAAATTCAGTTTTCTAAATAATACCACGATATTATACAAGGTTTCAGCTTTGAGTAAATATCATTTTCTGAATGTAAAAATTATGTTTTTAATGTAAAAATCATTTTGTTCTTATGTATGATTTAAGAATAAGCCAATTAAATAACTTAAAATGTATGTACTATATATTTAAAGATAAAGAATGTCGCAAAACATACATATAAGACCAGGCCTGAAAGCAAACTTTGCCATGTGGTCACAGGCCATGCTCCCCATCCCCAAGAGTAGGTTTTTCTGCTGCCTTTTTCCTCTTTTTTTTTTGTATTCGCCAAGACGAACTTCTAAGCGGAGAAAATGAAAAGGTGAAGGAACATTTTTTCCATCATCCTCGAATGTGTGTATCGTGCAGGACGTCGCGCAAATCACCCAAGTGAATTCACGCCATTTTTCAGCGTCCGTCGCTTTGTCCGCCGTCCGGGCGAAGGCCCAAACACACATACCGTACTCACAAGGACCCCGGACCCCATCCACATCTCAGTACTTCCCCCTTGCGAGTCCAGTCCCATAACGGGCTACCCCACTTAACCGTCCGGCGACCCGGCGAGGCCGCTGATTCTGCTCCTGATGCTGATGCTGACACGTTCGCTGTCCGTCGCCGGGCGTTCGAATACAAAATAAATATCCAATATATGCCCATGTGGGTGTGTATCCTGTTTCTGGCATATATTATAAGTGGAATAGAAAAATAAATGCGCCGAGATAAAAGTTTTCTACCCCCCCGACGCCGACGCCAACGCCAACAACGACGACGACGACGGTCTGCGTGTCCGCAGGACCTTCCTCTCCCACTCGTCCAATCGTCCACCCATTCACCCATGAGCACGGCCGGGCCGGGCCAGTCCATCCCAGAAGCATCCCATTCTACCCATTCCACCCACTCCACTCCCCGCTCAATTCACCGCGGCGCAGCAGCAACATGTCAGCGGCGAACAATAACAACAAGCTGAAGAACGGAGCGCGACAAAAGCAAAGGCAAAGCCAAAGGCAGCGGCGGCATTGGCATCGCCAGCAGGGAGCAGGAGCAGGAGCAGAAGGCCCACTTGCAAGTCGCCGAGCCTTTGCAAAACGGACGCGTCACGAAGCACGTTTGAAATATTGAAGGAAGGACATTTAGGAATAAAATGAAAGGATCGCACCCCAAAGCGCCCACCCCTTCGGCAAACGTGTGTCCTCGCACACATATGCACACATGGAAAAAAGAGCGGGTGATTTTTCATGTTTCATGTTTAAAATGTGACCAGTCTAAGGGCAGGTATGCAGGATTAAGGAAATAAACTGGATATCTCAAGGATGATAGAGAAACATATCTTCAAGATACGTAAAAATTTCCCAAAGGTTCAGTACAAAATGTTTTGCAGCAATCTAAATCAATCTGATCATAGATAATACAATTTTATAGAAAGCTCAGACTTGAATATGATGAAACTTTACTTATCCGCACACCTAAAATGTATTTACTTTTTTTTTAAATTATCCATAAACAAACTCCCTTTTAAAACTATGTAAAAAATGTCTAAAATTACTCCCATTTTTATTTTGTGTGCACGTAAAAACTCACACACACGGACAAAGTCTACAGCAGCCCGTGTGCAAAACCCTCGCGTTTCCCCCACCGCTGTCGCATGTCCTGTTTGCTTCGGCAAGAACCACTTACACACTCACATACTCGCCGGTCACACACACACACACACGTGCGCCTGCATGTGTGTGTATACTTCGCGTAAATATTGGGAGTCCTTGACTACGCGATGTGAATGATGCTGATAAAATACAAATTCTTGGGCCGCGGCGCTGGCCGCTAGTGTATTTACACAACTGTACTTATGCCCAGCCGGTCACTGGCGGCCAAGTCCGAGGCGAGGCGAGGATGCGATGTCCTGGGGGAGAAGCGGGGAGCTCCGGAGCAAGTCCCACCACCGCGGGGGACGACGACAAGGCCCACGACCGACGACCGACGACCCACGGCCCACGCCTTGGCGCACAACATTGACTAGCCGCTATTACAGGGTCCCGCGACTCGGAAGTCCAAAAGAGACACTGGGAGAATTTCGTACATATTTGGTGTTAACACTTAATAAGTTCTTAAAAAATGTATTAAAGAAAAAATAGCGTGAGATATTCAGGTTATTAAAGAAAGAATAAAATGAGCCCGATATCACAAGGAAGTGGATCCTAAAAATCCTAAAAATAGTAAATTTCCAAGAAGTTCCCTTTAAATAGTTGTATGTATTTTCTATTTAATAAAAACTCTCAGTTGTTTTAATTATGTAAATATTACATTAACAAATCCTACAAATCTTGAAAAATTAATTTTTCAATAACAAAGAAGCTTCAGGACCCTATAGAGGTTTCTCCTTCATACTTTCTAGCAAATTGATATCAACCCATCAGAAGGACAAGTTCTTACCCCATATTTTCGCTGAGTATACGAAATCTCCTTGTCCAGTTAGCGAACAAAAATCTGCGACGAAATTACGCCACATGTGTTCATGCCACGAGCAAATTTTCAGCGAAGCTAACGTACGGTAGGCGGACAAGGGACAGCACTTTCATCTTAGGACGATTCTTTCAAGGGACGAACCCAATTTCGCCGACCTAATGGCGGGGTGGGGGTGAAGTGGGTGGTGTTTTTGGGGGTGGCAATGTAGAAGGGAGGAGGAGGAGGGTCACGGACATCATATAAGTTCGCTGAATATGTGTGTGTGTGCGTGGGTCCTGAACGATTGTGTGAGCGCGCCCTTCGGTGGTGTGAGTTCCGCGCTAAATGGACAGCCGCCCAGCTTAGACATTCGTGTGTGTTAAAACACTGAGATTAAAATATAGGTAGGTTTTTTTATAATATTCTAAATTTTGTGGTATAAAATCTAATAATAAAAACGTATTTAAATTAAGATATTAATGTATCTTATAAATATTTGGAAAACCAAATTGATGCCCACTCTTCAGGTGTTATTTTATTTTTTTCTCTGTAAATCAATGAGTGTGTGAGTGTGTGGCACGGATGTGGGTTCGGTGTATGTATGGGTGTGCGGCTCTACGGCTGTGCGGCTTGTGTGCCTTGGGCGCGGGTCCGGTCCGAACACGGCAGCAGCATCAGCATCAGCAGGAGCAGCATCAGCCACTTTGTCCAATTTTCAAACGGTCACTTTTTGGAAACGAATTTTCCTCGCCGTAACCCCGAACCTCTTCTCGGAACTCTCGTCCCCAAACCCCTGTCCAACCGCCCTTAGCGACGTTGTTCGCGCGGCGGCAATGATTCTAGGCCATGAAATCGACATCCGCATTTTAGAATCCACTCAAGCGCCGCAGGAAGAAACTCTCAGTCGGTATCTGCATCTTAAAGGCCAGGCTTTGATTTTGATTTAATCAGTGGATACCATTTGAATGGCAGTACTTAAAATACAAGCATCAGGACAATTAATGGGATAATTGATTTAGTGGTTTGTCACCACAAAAATATAGTTGTTTCTTGGGGTGGACAGATATCTTCAAAGATACAAATCTTAAGTTAAAGGAGATATATGAATTAATGATTTTGAAATGAAGAAGAAACTCAAAGAAATTGATTATTAAAATTTATTAAAAGATGATTTATTTATTTATGAATAATGTGAAAACATTTATCACTTTGATTTGCATTTAGAGATAATTATAATTAAAATTAAAGGGACTTTAAGCATATTTCCCAATAAAATATTTGCCAACTTCTAAACTTAACTTTGTTAACTTTATTTTCTATGCCAATATCTCTTAGATTTTTAATTAAATTGAATTAGTTCTATCCCTCCGTGGTCTGCTTGATCATATCTTCCTTCCTGAGATTGAGTCGCGTATCCTTGAGCAGCGAACTCTTGACAATTTCATATTTCTTCTGCGACTCCTCATGGGTCAGAGTCAGGCGCTGTTGAACCATTCTTTTATTGAGTTCCAGTTCCTTTAACTGTTGCACCAGGCGCTTGTAGTCATAGTTGTTGAATTGATTTTCGAATTTGTTGAGGAAGCGATTAAGAGACTTTGACTCCGAGGTAAGCTGTTACAAAAGTGTAAGTAAAAGTCAGTTTAAATAGGGATTTAATAGAGCTTCACACTTACGTCTTCATAGTTTCGCTGCAGGTTATTCAAAAGGCTGACAAACCTCGTCTTCAGGTCATTCAGACAGGAATTGTAGGCGTACAAAGATTGCTCGGGCGTCAGTTCACCCTGGTAGGGCACCAGATAAGGAGCCAGGAAATCAGCAGGTTTACTAGCAATTTCTTTCTTAAGTTCCTCTTCCTCTTCGAACTGCAAATATATTTATAAATATATCGTTTTTTTTTTTATAGATTAACTTCCCACCTGTTTCATCCTTATGGCTCTGGCTGCTCCATTTCGCAGTGGATCAAATATACTGAACTTCAACTTGGGTTCAGTCCTTTCAGACTTGCGCACATCGAATATATTGTTGATGTCGTCATAGATTTGCTGAAAGTTTTTTGCCAGCTGATCCTCGTAGTGGAGTTGTTGACGTAGGAGACGGTAAAGCTCTAGATTAGTGCGAGTGGGATCCAGAGGATTGGCCTAAAAGAGATTTATGCCTAAGAACAGTTTTGCAAAAGTCTAAAATAATGTCTTTACCTTGTATATCTTGGTTAGTTTCTCATCGTAAACCAGCTCGTGGCCATAGTCCGCCCTTGGTGGCTTCGTAAACTCCACCGTGGTGGCTGTTAGGGCTCCAAAGGTATAATGGAACTTGAGTATAATTTTATTTTGTTGGAAGAGAAACATGCGCGTGGCTATATCGGTGGCCCCAAGATCATCGGCATTGCCTTTGTTGAATTTTTCAACCACTTTCTAAAAGAATTGATTATAATATTTGCTAGATAAATTTATTATGTTAGTGGTTTTAATTACCAATAATCTGTTTCCGGATTCAGTAAACTGAAATTCCCGGAACCAGCAATTGTCCATGCGACCCTTGTAATGGAGAATGAGTGACTTGGGTTTGACAATCATCAAGTCCAAGGCGTCTACCCTCGAGCTTGAATAGAAGTAGACTTTACGCTCCTGTGAAGTTTCGGAAAAGTACTCCATGGCTGGGAAAATATATATATTTACACTCAGTTTTACATATTTTGTAACTCTGTGCTTACATTTCAAACTGTCATTGCGTCCCTTGGCGAATATCTCCTCGAACAGATCGGTGGCATAAGTGTACTTAACGTGGCGCATAAGATCAGCTCGGTTCTCGTAGTACTCGTACCGGATCTTGGGATCCGTGCACTCGTCATTGTTGTAGATGGTCAGCTCCATCACCTTGCCATCGCGCTGGGAGTAGGGAGCAAAGCGCTCGTGGATCGCTCCCTTGTATTGGATTTTCTTTTCTCCGCTGGGAAAGCGCTGCTCGAAATCGGCCATTCCGATGTGGAGTCTTTCCACCCACTCGCAGATGCAGTCCAAGTGCTTCTCCTCGCCAATGTCACGATCCTCATCGGCAATGTTCTCGTCGGATGCCATTTTGTAGGTACGCATCTCGGGCGGCTCGCCGGGCAGCATGTGCTCCCAGTCGGTAGTCTCCCGCAGATCCCAGCGCAGATCGGAGACCCGCTGGTACTGCTGCTTGTTGACGTAGTAGTTGTACTGGTTCCAGACGCTGTCGATCAGGATGTACTGCTTGCAGCCGGTCTCGCAGATGAATCCCGTCGAGGGCTCGATGAAGGTGGCCCAGGGTGGGGACTCCACAACGTCCCCGTTCACGTCCACGTAGGTAGTCTTCGGTTTGATGCTCCAGGGGGCATTGTTTATGATCACCACCCAGGCATGACTTCGCCGATAATGATGTCGGTCCACGGCCAGCAGTTCGAGGTCCTTTCGGGAAATTCCATGGATGGTTAATCCCCGGTTCACATGCACAAGTGCACGTTATATGTTTATTATTCTCACTTACCTCCATTTTCCTTCGAATAATTTCATCCTGAATCCGTTTTTCTTCAGCCTCCTTTACCCTGTGAACCTCAGCGATATCCTCCTCGAGATGACTCTGCAAGTCCGGTAATCCGCGCAGCTTGTACTTTTGTCCCGGCTTCTCGACCGGCTTCACCACATCATCGGCCTCCACCTCGACGATGGGATATGGATAGGGAATGGCCAGTTGGTCGTTGATCACGGTCTCCTCGCGGGCCACACCGGACACAACCATGGCGGGATGCCCGGCTCCAATCAGCATGCTGACCAGCAAGGTGGCCATCTCGTAGGAGTTGCCTTTGCGGCGATGCAACAAGGAGTCGGGGGAAATGAGGCGGGTGGGCTGTTAGAAACCAGTTTTAAATAAATAAATTGTTTTTAATTCTGCATTGGAAGCCAATATGCAATATCTATGTTCTTCTTTATAGATAAGTTTCTGAAGATAAGTAAATATATATGTACAAGCCGGACTCAGGAAACAGCAAGGCAGTTTCCAGGAAATTTGGCACAAACTATTGCGCAGCACGAGACAAAAAGGAAATCTTTAACTACCTTTAGCACCGTTTACCTGCCTGAGAAAAAGATATATATAAATGTGTGCATGTATATGGCCCTGTAAACACAGCAGGAGTCAAAAATCGTGTAGGTTATATATTTTACAACCTTAGAAAAGTTATATCCGTTGAGGAACAGCGGGAATGTGTAAAAAAAAAATGGGAAATAAACCTGTCGATCAGTTTGGATTTGGGTTTCGCGGTCATTGATGGGACCTTGAAGAATCTTTGAGATCTCATCTTGAAAGAAAAATATAATTTTCTAAGGTGAGTTTTTCAATGTAGATGATTTTTCAGAGATTTTGCTTACTAAAAACTTCAAAAAGGTAAGGCTTTGACTGTCAAAAAAGCTGAGTTAAGGAAATGTTCACTTTCAAAATTCATTCTACTAAGAACTGTGAATAAAATATCTAAAAACTCTAACTTAACCAAAAAGAAATACACTGAAAACTAAGAAATAGATTGAATATGCATGAAAATGCAAGAAAGTACCAGAAACCCATGACTTAAAATCGGCTAAAAACAACATCAAAGATCTTTGATTGCAAGAACCTCCTTTGAGGTATTAACGATATGCCTTTATTTATTCTCGGTTGTTTTTGAACACTCTTAGATTTGCGGATGTCATTCAGAAAGAGAGAGAATCCCCGTACAATCAGCGGTCTGTTTTCGTTGCATCCTTCGGCCAAAGCGGTGAGGTAGCGAGGCCAGGACAGGCCCACTCCCATTTAATCCGCCTCGGGTATCCTTTGTCCCGATTGTTTACCTGCACATCTGCAACTGCCCCGTAGGTGGCTGCGTGACCCCGTGCCATTCATCTTCCCTCCGTTCCGCGAAGACTTAGGAGACAATCCTGCCAACCGGAATCCTGGAATTCTGTGCATGTGCGCTGTGCCTGGGATGAGCTGCGTCCGAAACTGTGAAGCGTAACGAAGCGGCCATTAACGCGGGAAACGCTGGCAATTATTGTAGGCCATCGTCCCCTGCTCCCAATTTTTGGTTCTCTTGCAGTTCAGTTGACATATCCTTATCCTTACGCCCTCTGAGATTGCAACAGAGGAAGTAGATGCAGCAGATACAAATATAAATTTAAATTTGTAACGTTTTGGTTTGTATTTATGCTCTTTATATATTGGATTTATGGTTTCGGAAACACTCTAAATTATTCTTTGAATTCTGTCCTACATATTCGATTGTTTTTCCTGGCAAATCCACCTTTAAAATTTTAGGATAAATAAAGACTTTTGTGCAAAGCCAAGCAACCCTTATTTTGGCAACTAAAATTGCGAAGTCATCCAAGGCAAAATATCAACTATAAGTTAATATATATATTTTGTAGAAGCAAGGAATCAAGGACTTTCATTAATAAAGATTCAATATAGTTTCCAGTAAATTGAAAATCCCGCCAAATCAACGAGTTCCTTAGGAAACGAAGCAACCTAGAACTAAACAGGATTTTAGCGATTTTTCGTGGATAGTCCCCCCCTGGGTACTGCCTGCACCTTTTCGTTTCTACCCTGGCATGACATACGCCCCGTCGCTTCGAAGAAGGCCATTAAAATGCAAAATCGCCGTGTGAAGCCATAAGAATCACAATGGGTACGAGGCGCGCAGTCATCGGTGGAGTTCGAGGTCAAACAACGCACACATCGATTAGTCAGCGAAAAACCAGTCAGTCAGTCAGTCAGCAAGCGGCGTCTAATTGAATTCGATGCAAACGGCAGTACCTGGCCGGCAGGCACTGCAGTCGAGGACTCCTCACTGTTCCAGCTCACTCAGCCAGCTCTCCTCCAGGTCTCTCAGCCCGCTTTCCTGGCCCGCTATCACTGCGGTCGCGCGTAATAAGAAACGCTTCAAGGTTATTCGAACGTGTTAAATTGGGATCGGGATCGGGAATGGATGGCATGGATGGCAGGCCCAGTAGTCGCAACAATGGAGGAGCGAACATGACGAAACAAAGGGACGAATGCACAGCGAGAATGGAGCAACAACGGGCGCCCGGTTGCTGCTCGAACAGGGGCCTTAAGCTCGAATTACAGCCACTGCTGTGAGGGAGATTGAGTTGAGATGATGAACTTGGAGGATACCTAGTAGTTGAAATCGATGGAGAGGAGGTACAAATTCTTAGCAAGTCCTAATGAAAAGGATGGGAATAAGATATCATTGCGTTATGTAATATTCCCTATCAGAATCCGATTAAATGTTTAAATTATTTGGAGTACAACTATTTTATAACAGTATAATTTTTAAGTAATGATGAATATAAAATATATACTGAAAATGCAAATAAAACATATTTATTATAAGAAAAGCCATATTTTTTATAATATTTTCATTTTATTAACAATAGATCTTTATACTATAACCGATTTATTTATTTATACATAAATACGAGTCAGTTTAGGTATCTCCTTCTGTCTCATCGTAAAATATGTGCAACCGGAAATAGGTTAAACAACAAATTATTAATTTGAACAAATCGTACGGACTTTTAGTTCCCAATCAGCCAGTCAGTTTATCCTTGAGTGCATATACACCCTCCCAACTCTAAGACTTACAGGGTACAAAAACGACAACGTCCGTCCAAAGGGAAGAAGCACAAAAAAAGCGAGAAAAAACTGCGCCAAAAGCGGCGAAAAATTGCGAAAAAGGGTGGCGCGTAACAGAGTCGTCTGCCGAGACAGAATCACTTTCAGTTGCCACCCTGCTGAATGGCTGCCACCGCTCGCGGGTCACAACTCAAAACAATGCGGCTCAAGACGGGGTTGGCAGACAGGACACAGCACACGGGACACAGGACACGACAATGCAGTGCCACACACACACACACTCACACATGACACCACCCACTCCCACCATCCCTTCGTTAGACTAACCTGGGGCGAAGGACGACTCGCTAGGGAGGCGGCAATGGAAGCGGCACAGCCACATCGCTTATCGGGATGCATAATGAGCCGCCGCTGCCGTCTTTTTCATGAGAGCGCTGAAACAAAGCGGTGAAATTCAGCGCGGTTCCTTGAGCCGAGCTGAGCTGAGCTGTGCTAAGTCCTTTGCGGTCGATGGGCGTCCTGCGTCATCCAGCGCGATGTCTTCTTCCTGGAGAGGAAGTCCCAGGCCGGGCCTTTTGCGGGGCCGCCGCATGTGTAAGTTTTTAAATGAGCACACACGATGAAAATCAGCGACTTAACCCCTTTATGATAATGTACTGCACGGAAGTGTTATTGTCCTGGGGACAAAAGGACACACGGCGGCGTCGACACTAGCGGCCGTAATACGCGCCCCCATCATCTTTTCCCCATCACCATCGCCATCGCCATCGCCATCGCCATTGCCATTGCCTTCAGCATCATCCGCACACACCTCCTCCTTGGACTAATCTTGGCCAAAGCAACCCAACCCAAGACAAGGCGAAACCCGCTCACTATTTGCTCGGTGGATGTACGTGGATGTGTCTATAGCGCCATTCACCACGCTGGGATTTTATTATTTGCCCGGCTTCCGCGACCCGGGTCCCCGGGCACATAAAAGTCCCGGCCAATAGACGCTCTTAAAAACGGCCAAGATTAAGATATAAACACGCGAAATTAAGACATTTGATTCCCCCAGAACAGTCAGTCAAAGCCCGTGGTGTGCCCGTGCTTGGAGCCTAATGGTTTGGGTCGCTGTATATTTGGGACGGAAGAGCATCATCATCATCATGGCTTCAACTACATCCCAGCAGGAATTATGCATAGTAGTTGGGAATATAGGCCACGCCATATTAGCCTAGTTTTCCTGGCGGTTTAAGTCGCTGCGAAAATTGTTGAATAGAAAATTTAAAGTGTCCTTGATGTGGGACTTATAAGGAAGAAAGTAAATCATTATCTCTTTAATTGAAAAGTTTTAAACTGAATAAATATTTATTTCTGAATATTTTATTTAATGCCAAGTTGTTTTTTAAGAAGTTTTATATGCCACGAGTCCAGTAATCCAGTAATAACATAAAATAAATCTGTTGATTAGAAGTAGTAACAAATTATTTTATATATTTTCCAAATATCTCGCTCAAGGAATTTTTATTAATCCCCTTATCCCCATACTCAAAGTCAATTATTGACATTTCATATTTACTTGACTTGATGTCCTTATTAACATATATAGGCATCATATATAGCCAAGCCTTGTAAGAATTCTTATAACCTCAGACTCTCCCTTAAATAACATATCCTTACATATCATCTCCCGAGGCATTAAATTTCGAGTCCTGCTGTTGTGGGCCATTCTTATTCAATATCGCGTCGTCTGAGCTAAAACGAGTATGTATTCGATGACGATGATGATGGTTTTAAACTCCGCCGTTGTCTTTAGGATACAAACCCGTACAGCCGGTGGACACAGGCCAGCCAAGTGGATGGGATGGGGGGACACAGAAGCAGGAACTGGGGCTGGAGCACCCACCGCCTGAATGCGGCATCCTAACGACGGCGCACAACTTACAATCACAGATTCGATCCAAGTCACATGGCGTAGCCCACAGCGAGGATAAATGCGACGGACATACGACGTCGCTAAGAACGGACGCGCAATGGGATGAGATGCGAGGCGAGGGAAGTCGGCGGACGGACATGGGTCTGGGCAGGAGCAAGGGCAGGCTCATGGAGATGGTGATGAGAGCGGGGAGGCCGCGGGTATCGAGTGATGTGACGGGGGTCGCGAATCCAGACAGATGCGGACACTGATGCGAGGACTCGGACACAAAGTCGATGTGTGTTTGGTTTTGGTCTGCTTTTGAGCAAAGGAAAACGCCACTCCATCGCGGACAAGGCGAGTAAGTGGAGCCGACGACGAGTCCTGCAGTCGACAATGGTCGTGGATAGAAGCTAGATGGGGCACTGAACGAAATCAAGGGTAGTATTGAAAAGAAAAGCCTTTGGAACATAAAGAAACCTTTTTGAATGAACAAATAAAGGTGAATTCTAAAGCAGAATTTTGCTAAAAGAGTTGTTTTGATTCAGAATCGGTAAATAATAAATTAGAATAAAATCTAAACAAGTATTTCTAATACCAAACACCTATTCTTTTCTTGTCTTAAACATTTTCTTCCTGTGCAGATGGTCGACGCTCGATGTCCGCGGCAATGGCCGTGTCAGCGACAGCGAAATTGGCGTCTAGTTTATTGTAGCCACGAAGGCTGTTGGCCATCGTTGGAGCACCTTTGGCGGTGGGTTGGACGTAGACATGGTGGGCGGTGGTTTGGGTATAGCCAGGAGAGATGGAGATTGGAGGATGCGGATGTTCTGCGACTTAAACCGAGCATGGCATGGTAAACAGCAGCCGCGGGCAGCTGGAGGAGGATGCAATGGAGGTGGAGACTGCGGAGCGAAGGGGCAGCCAACGTCATCAGTGTTCGCCTGTCTGACCATATATGGCCAAGTCCTGCGTCTGGACGTGGACGTGGACGCGGACGTGAAGACTCGCCGCCAGTTTTCCGTCAGGGAGACGCTTTTCTTTGTGAAAGGGTTGCAACCAGGACGAGCACAGTTAGGGGGCCCCTTGGCTGGGCTTTGCCAGTGCCAGTCCCTGAGCCCTGTCCCTGTGCTGTGCCAGTGGCACTTGGCCCGATCTCGAGTGAATTGCTCTCCAGCCGAAGGAAATCGATATGCGCATAGTTGGCGGGGAAAGGCGAAAGACGAGTATCTGGAAGATATCTTGTCGCAGCGACACTTTTTTTTTGTCGTGGCCGCTGTTTCGCCGGGTGTCGAATTGATTTTGTTTCTGAAAAATATTGATCGAAAGTTCTTCAGAATCTGAATATATAATATTTGTATTGATTAATAAGTTTTAATATTTCTTTATTTAAGAATAATCCGCCTAAAATTTAATCGTATATTTGTTTGAGATATTATTTTAATTATGCAATATTATGTACATATTTACATGTATTTTCTAAGTCCCAGAATATCCTAGAGTATTCAAAACTCATTTCCATATAAGTGTACACATTTTCAAAGGGCATTCAGTTGTCGAAGTAAAGACAACAAATCCCTTCCCCATTTTATTTTTGCTAAAAACACCGTCAGTCCGTCCTTTCTGCCTTTTGTCAGCGAAGTCGAAAGACGACAACGTTCGCAATTGCAAAACTGACCAAGCAACACGACACGCTATATTCTATATCGTTGCAACTCCGCGACTCTGTGCACTCAACCGGAAGCGACAGCGTTTTCATCCCCCCGAGAAAAGGAACTGAACATCGCCGCCGTTTCGGTATCGTATTTGGTTTCCTTTCCCTATATGCGACGACACTGGCACCGAAACTGTAACTTGGTGCTAAAATCGCACAAAGATGAAAGCTTGTTTTTGCTTGTAAATAAGAAAATATTAGGAGATCAAAGAAGCCTTTTTATTACTGGAGAAATTAGTATATTTTTAGCTGAAAATAAAGGCAAGATGTGCAAAAAATTGCTGACATATGTAAGTCACATAGATAGATAGTTACGCCTTTCGATTATGACTATTATATTCTCCGGGGATATGCCATGGACATCTGTTGTCCAGAATCCCGTTTGATGGGTCAATTATTTATTTGGTTATATTTTTTTTCATATTTTTAATATTTATTCATATACCCACATCCTTGAGCTATTATCTAATTTAGATGTTTAGATATTCGGAGAAGAAATGTAGTTGTCGTCAGCCTAAATTTATATAACATTTAATTTAAATAAAACTCATTTGGTTATTTTTACTACTGTTTACTTTTCAGACCACGCGCTATTTTAAATTTAATTTTATTTGGAATTACCCATTATTATCCTGTTAATAAAAATCTTCTGGCCTATTTGGAGCATTCATTAGACGTGGGCCCCTTTTTGGGCAGCCACTCAACACGTGCATAAAATCGCGTTTTATCGCTTTTCGTCGCCGTCGCATCCTTTTCCTTTTTTTCTCTAGGTCCTCGCAATCCTCAGCGAGACGAGTGTACGCCAAAGGACATCACTCTTGAGTTTACAGCGTCAGCGCATATCGCCATCATTTAACCGCATTGTGACGTCTGTACCTCTTGGTACTTGATGACCAAGGGTAGCTTTGACTTATAAAAAGGATACTTGTAATTTAAGCTATTCAAGCATTTTATTCCTTTAAAACATATTTAATTATTAATTAATAACTTAAGTAACAGTGTGGTAAGATACTAGAGTTGAGTAATAGATGGAATAAAGTTTTAACTATAAATATTTGTATGGTAAAAATATTGAGGTACTTCTTAGTCGAGCTTATCCCTTTGCGGGGTTCGTTTTTTACTTTTTATGCTGCAGTGCAGGGAATGTCGAACACGTTTTGAGAAAAGACGCAAAAGAAAGCCTACTTGAAGTGGTGGCGTGAGTTCACACGAATGAATAAACGCGGCGGGGAAATGCTAGTTAACATGTAACGTTTCAATTGATTTGTTTGGCCCCTGCTCCGCCTTCAATTTGGCAGTAAAGTAGCCTTCTTGACGGTTCACAGGATCTCAAGTTTCCAGGGCAAATATTTGTGCAGTTTTTCCGGTTTTAATAAGAGCTCTGTAGCTGCCAATTATTGGAGAAACTGTTATATCAAATGGAAATTAAAACCAGTTTTAGTTTTGTTTTATTTGAAGATTGAAAATATGAAATATAATTTTTAAGAATATTTAAATATTTACAGATTATGTTTACATAAAAAAAAAAGCAGACAAATTGAAAAATCATAATCATAACCTAACTAAATAAATCCACTCACAAATAATTATCGAAAATATTAAGAAAATATTTGTCTCCATCACTAACACAGAAATCTAGTTTAAATACATTTCAGACTTTATTTATACATCCCAAACATTTGCTTTACTAATTAGATGGCTGAGAAATGAATTCTCTTTTTTATTTCCTTAAAAAAGTTTTCAGAAAAGTTAAGTTTTTAAAAAGTAGCTACCATTGATACCAGGACAATTTAACTGGCTAGACACTGACACGTGGTATAAAAATAAAATAAAAATAATTACTTGCTGGGAAACTGGGAAAATAACAGAAAGCGCAAAAGCCAGACAAACTTTTTCCTTTACTCTTGTGAACCCTTTTTGGTTTCGAAACAAGAAAAGAACAAAAAATGCAGAAGAAAGGCAACGAGAAAAAACTGTGCCAAACAAATTGTGTGATTATTTTTCTGTAAGAGTGCTAAAGTGAAATCGAAGTTGAGGGGCTTGTCATTTTAAGGTCAAAATTGGGTAGAGTATTGAGTGTGGAAATATATAAAAATTATAATTTATATTTAATATTTAGGAAATTATTTAAAATTAACTTAAAGCTCTCTGTAAACTATTTAAACCCTAGTCTCGAACTCATGATATAGAAACTCTAAAGATTTCGTAATCAAGGTAGCTATGGCTGAGAGCCTTGCCTTCAGGATATGGTGGTTGGGCTGCAGGACCTCTTGGCATCTTAAAATTTGCAAACCCTGTTGTAGAGGCAACCAAAAATCCGTTCCTTTTGTGTGTCCAGCTGCTCCGAACTTACATATTTTCGCCGCATAAGCATATGTACATTCGTATCTTTATATATCGGCATTTATATATGCTGCCGTATGAGCATAAACAAATATGGCCAGTGGTGTGTGTGTGTGTGTCTGTGTGTTTCCTGCAAGTGCGATGCAAGTGTACATGACTGCTTTCGGACCTATAGCAATTAGCAACTGATTGAACCCGTACATAAGCCCGTATCTAACGTCGTCCATCTTAGGTGCAAAGAATATCTTAACAAAGCTCTGCTGCTCGGGCCCGGCCAATACATAAGATGGTCCAAGGATACGGGAAAAAGTGCATGTGTCTGCGTTATTTGCATGTGGCTCGCACTCGACTGATTCTCTTGCCAGGATACGAAAGGATACGAAACGAAAGGAGGTGCCCTGAGCATGTGTATGTGTGTGTGCATTTCTTGCTCCTCCACTTGCTTGCAGCATATAGTTTAATTTTGAAAAGGATTCGTCTGCCGCTGCTAGAAGCTCCGGCTGTGGCTCTGGTCCTGGCTCTGGCTATGGCCAGAAAGGACATCCCGCTCGCACTTGTAGAACCGTCTCCTGGGGTCTCTCCTCTCGCTTCCTCAGCTGGACATGGCCGATAGTCCGTAAGTGGCCAGTAGTTGATGGTCGAAAATGCTGCGTCTGGTCGTCCTGTCCTGGTCTCGTCCCAGCTCCTCTGCCTCTTCAATTGTTTCAATTTCCCTGCTTGCTGGAAAATCCAGAGACCAAGGAGACCGACGAGGCGAAGGATACGACCAAGGCGTCCATCGGCCAGCGGCCTGCATTTGGCTTAGATTGGAAGGACAAATTCCAGCCTGGCCGTTTGCCTTCTTCTTACGCGGCATCCTGCCACACACACACACACACACACTTGCACTCGCACACTGGACCAGGTACAGCCATTGCTAGAGCAGAGTCCTGCTGACAAAAGAGCCAGGACGAAAGGGGTGGAGGCGCATTAAAACAAAGGAGCTACGAGCTCGAATATGCAAATCATAGGAACATAGCAGCGACAGCAACGGCACAAAATAGAAGACTACTGCAGGCCCAGGACGAAGGCCAGCAGGGCGAAGGGACAAAGTAGGAGGACAGGAATGAGAGCGAGGCAAGCACGAGGACGAACTGGGTCCAAACAACTTGCGAGAGTTGCGGTTTTGTCTGCTCAAATCGCCTTAGCTTAGACAAAACTGCAGATAATGGATAAGGAGGCAGGCGGACTCTAGGTAGCAACCAAAGAACTGCGATTTCGAGTCCGGCTCGGACTCTCACCAAGAGTGTGAGCATTAGTAGGAGAGTACAAGTATCTTGCAGGACCGCCCAGGTCAGCACAAGTTGCGGACAACGGATTAGGTTGTCTCCATGCTATGATGCCCGGATCCGAAATGCCGTCCCAAATGTATCTGGAAAATGTGAAATCAGGTGTATGTTATCTGAAGGATTTTCTTTGCCATAAAACAGTATATTCCATATGGTAATGGATTACTCTCTATGCGGCAGGTGAACCTCAATGTATTAGTATATGTACATGACAAGATGGCAATTCTCTTAACACAATCAGTTTTTAAATTAATTTAAGAAGAAATATATTAATAAAATTTGAAGAAACTACAGGTGGTAGAAATAATTATCCTTTATTTCTGTAAAATGTGATAAGAATTCATCTAGATTTTTTAAATATAATGCAGAGTTTCTTTTAAAATTAATTTAAATAAAATTACAGTCAGTTACTAATGTAAAAAGTTAAATATCTGATGGTTAAAGACAACTTAGAAATTGTCGTAAAGGATTTCTACCAATTGAATTGCTTATTTAAATAGATATTATATCTACTTTGAATATAAATAAATCTTATTTGTGTGTATTTTAATTTAAAGTCTTTGTAATATTTTATATTAAAAATTAGCAAAGTTTATATTTAGTGGTTGAATTTTAATGACATAATACCTTAAGTTCTTGTAAAAATATTTAGATACTTGTATCAACAGGTGATATAATGAATTTTGCTATTTTTTTTTCATCAAATCTCAAAAATATAAAGTCACAATTATCTTTGAAGGACCATTGTTAAATGTCAATTTCGATAACAATCTGTAAGCGCATTGCAGACAACAAACAATCTAACTGATAGTATTCAAAGCGTTAATAAATGATCGATGGATTGATTGATATAGGGATAATTTTAGGCGATGGCGACGGCGGCAAGCTGCAAGCGCGAGTGCGTATCCAAGGATGTGTCCCGAGTAGATCCCAGTGTATATGTGGCAAGGATAACTCACACACACGCACACAGACACATATACACCATATAGAAAACTCGTGTACACACATTTATCTTTTTGAAGGCAAACTGAAAATTTTGTTTTAGGAACAGTTAGACAAAGACAATGTGAGAGGATGCAGATTGGGGGCTAGTGGGCGGTGGGTGGCCAGTCGGTGGGTGCTGAAAATCAAACGCACACGTCTTCGAGCATATGTACACACACAGCTACAAAAACACACACACACACTGCTTATAGAAAGGACGGACGATACACACACATTCGGGCAACAATCGGGGGTGACCAGTGACCAGTGGACCAGCCAGCCCAGTGCGCCTTCATCTTTCAATTCACGCGAAAATTTCCTTCGCCATCCAGAGGTGTGACACGGAGGGTTGTGGGTGGGTGGGTGATGGTATGGATATAGAGGGAGAGAAGGTTGGCAGGACATGCCAGGACCATGACGACGACGACGACGGTGACGGTGACAACGACGACGCGGGTTGGAGAAAGTGAATTGAGTTTAGTCGAGGACGACGAATTCGTAATTGTACACACACACGCAGCGACATTAAGGCTACGGATGGGGTGGTGGGCGATGGTGGTGGTGTGTAGTGTGTAGTGGGCAGTGGACAGGATCCAGAAGGATGCTGGCAAGGAGCCGCTGCAGATATGAGAGAAAGTCCGGCGGCCAAAGAGAGAACGAACGAAAATGGAAAATGTTGCCTTGCCCGGACAATGGACAATGGACAATCGGTCGGTCGTCGGTCGGACGGGTTGGGTTCGCAGGACGCAAGCACGGGGCGGAGAAGGGGGACGGTTTGGTTAGCCGATGAAAATCTGAAGTATATATACCCACACACACACACACACACACACACACACACACACACACACACACAGAGTGCCATAAAGCAACAACTCTAAATTTTCGCAGCAGCAAAATTTACGCTAAAGATGCTGATGTGCCTGCGGATGCTAAGAAGAATTGCGTCTGTGTGGGTAGCGTGTTGCCAAAGTGCGTGAGTGTGTGCCAGGACATCGAGTATGTCCAGTGTGTGTGTGTGTGTGCGGTGAAATGAAGCGACCCGGGCAGGCTGCTTGGCTTTTTAGTGGCAAGGATATGTTTCTTGCCAATGCGGCCCCATGCCGGCCATCTGTAGTCGTCGTCGTCGTCGTCGTCGACGTCCTCGTCCTGGCCATAGTCCTGTGTTATTGTTGCTCCTTGTTGTGTATACGCCTCTGCTACACCAATACTATGCCACAAACACACACACACACATAACCCTGCGCCTCTGTGCGTGTGCGTTTTGGACATGGCTTCAAAAACCTTTCTTAGCGATTTCCCGAAAGGCAGCAGCAGCAGCAGCAGCACTGGCGACACTGCTGCTGTCTTTTTCGTTATCCTTGCTGTTGTTGCTGCTGTTGTTATGGTCAGTGGCCGCCGCCTCCTTTGGCCGGACACAATGGCTATGTGAATATGTGCGGCCTCTGCGCAAATATTTTGCATAGCAACTACAATGTCTACGACCTCAAATGCCTATGCGTGTACATATTATATAAGATCATAATCTCCGGGAAATCCTGCGATGGTGCAAATACTTGCCAGTATTTCGTACTCTCTCCATATGGACTCGAGGTAATTATACAAACATCATTTTGTAACAAGAATTTGAGATAATTATAAATCTCAGAAGAGATGGAGGTGAATAATATAGCTTACATGATTTAATTATCACCCAAATTGTTGTATGAATATAGTAAATAGGTCCTTTTAAACTTCTCCTGAACATGGAAAGCTTGTGCCACTGAAATTTATATTCACAAAAGTTTTAATAACTTTATAATCCAAAACTTATTCCTTTTGATGACTTACTTACAAAAAGAATACGTTTTATTTTGAAAACTTTTTCTTTTAAAGAACTTAATTTTCCAATTTTTAATTAATCTATTTATATTTTAGAAATTATCAAAGTGTCTATTAGATTTTATACATCCAGAACCATTTATAATAAAAATGTTAACTGGACCAATTATAAACTTATTTCTTGTATTATAAAATAAATGTATAATAAAAAATATCAAATATATTTTAGGAAATTGTTTTATTGCTCTTCATTCACATTGATTGTTTATATTTTAGCAGTTTCCTTTTGCGTTTTATTATTTCATCAGACGTAAACAAACCACAGAAATTTCCAGAAAAAATTGCTTAAAACATAAAAAACAACCACCTTATTTCCCTTTATAATAGTTATTATTTGCTGTTCCGATCGAGAGCCTCCCGTTGAGGAATTCCAGTTTTGGTTCAGTTCCAGTTTCCTTTGACGATCGCCTGTCATGCTCCAGCGAAAAAGCCAGGCGAAGAGCGAAATGCAAATCCGCCCTGTGGGACGGATTCGCCTCATTTTGAGAAGATGATTGTATGGGTGGGGGGAGGGGGAGAGGTATCCTGGCTTCGGGTTGAAAACCCGAACATGATTTTTGCTCTCTTTGCCACTCTTCGGCTCTCCCAGCTGGTTCTCTGCGAACGGGTACGAAAGAGAGACGAGTTCATATAAACAGTGATGAAGGCGTGTATCAAAACAAAGCGAGAAAAACTCTGGCCGCAATAAAAGCAGCAACAACTGCAGCACATGACAGCGGGAAAACTAACAGAATTATCAGCGGCGATAAAGAAAACCCCCTGCAGGGAAAATTAGCCAAGGTTTTCCGAGCCTGGGTTCCAAGGATTTTGTTTCTTGGAGATCCCTATTTCAGAACCTCTTTTGGCACTATTTTGCAGTGGAGAAACATGAATACCTTTGGCTAAATGCACTCAAATGAGGGCTGAGGTTACACTACACTGAGAAAAACTCAAAATATACACCTCTATAAATAACACTTAAAATTTTAATTAAGAATAATAAAACATTTGTTCCACCTTTTGCCAATTGGTTTACCCTAATGCATTCTTTAACATAGTTTTACCTTTAAAAATAAATAAATCTTTTATTTATCCTGTTTATTTATAAAATAAAATAAATCAATGAATACTTTAATTAAAAAATGCCTTAATAACCTTTAAGGACTCCACTTTTCACATCTAGTTTTCTGCAGTGTACTCACACACACACGTGGGCGCGCGAAAGGAGGCCGAAAAGGATGTTGTGTCCTCTCGAAGGCAAAAAGCCTACACGAGTATTGGTATTGCGTCGTCTTCGTTGCACACCACCGCACTCCCTGTGTGTGTGCGTCGGTGTATGTAATGGCCGTGTGTGAGTGGACACTGGCCTGTGGTTGGGCCGGCCAAAATGCGAAAATGCGAAAATGTCAAAACCAAAGGCAGAGGCCTAAGCGAAGGCAAACCGAGAGGACTTCTTCGCCGCCTCGGACGTCTTGGCCCGTTATTAATCATTGTACATTTGGCTGTCACCGAAAAAGGCCGCGAATTCGGCAGCAACAGCCGTTGCCAGAGAGCGAGCGAGAGAGAGAGAACACGAGAGAGGGAGTAAGAAACATCCAAGGAGCAAGTGAAAGAGAGAGAGTCGCCACGCACACACACCTACGGCCACGTAAATCGAAGCGAAAAGAAACAAAAACGACGACAACTACAACTACATTTACGGACTGACCAGCGCACACAAACACGTCGAACCACCACCCGGCCGCACGCGTGTGAGTGAGACCGAGAGAAGAAACGCCGCTTTCGTGGACGTGCGACTTTAAATTCGTCGCCGTGCGGAAATTCGCCGCGCTAAAATCAAAATTCACTCAAGTCCGCCGCGGTAGTTTGTCGCCGCACTTTAGCCTCTCAGGTTCGCACATCCACCGCCGCGTCGTCCACGTCCACGTTCGTCACAATATCCTTCGACGAGCGCGAGAGAGAGGTCGCATCAGCGAACGCACGCACCGAACCGCTTGCCGCATGTCCTGTCGCTTCGCTGAAATTCGCACGCCGCAGCGGTAAATAATCGCGCACTAAGTGTTTGATGTCCTGTCACCCCCCAAAACAATAACAATAACAGCAATCCATGTGAACTAAATAACGTGAATAAAACATCGCAGGACGAAGAAGCTGAATAAAAGTCAAAAGCTGTGCTTTCTAACCAAACCAAAAAGATAAACAAACTGCAAATTTCCCGCCTTCGTTGGAGGGCTCATATCATATTTCTCCCCGGAAGTTCCCAAAACAAGGTTAGTATGTGAAGGAAATCGCCATAAAAGTGATTTATTGTGCCATTTTTATAAAGGCTTTTGAAAATTTGAACTTGAAAAGTTCGGGGTTTTAACATTGCGATAAAATAATAATTGTGTTTTCTGTGACTTAAGTTGGTTTTCTGCGGAATTTGTTTTTATAGATTCAATTATTAGAAGTGACTAATGATTTCATGTATTCTTAAATTTACTGTGTAAATAGTGAATGCATTTCCACCCGGCATGCAATATTATTAATTGATTGCGTATCAGAAATTATACATATTTATTCACAGATACTTCAAAAAAATTATGATTCCGAAAACAAGCAAAGATACTTCAAAAAAATTATGATTCCGAAAACAAGCAAAGATCGCACCTAATAAAATAGCTAAAGTATACCGCACTGTGATCATAAAGGTGATTGATTACGTAAATAACACTTTAATGAGAGCAATAGCATTATAGCGCATTATAGTTAATATTTTAAAAGTATATTTCAGAGAGATAAAAGTTGATTCGTTAAATTTTTAATATGTAAGACTTAATTACAATTTAAAAATAAATATTTTTAAGGTTGCCGCTTTAAAATTTCTCTTGGTAAATTTTTAATTGAAATCGATCACCTTTTCTTGAACAATTTTCAAATACAAATATGTATTCGAAGCGCCTAGAGGTAGGCAACGAGTTTTCGACAGGAAATACTGTTAATATTTTCACAAAAATAATTAAATGAATATTATATATTTAAAAAGGGAAGTAGTTTAAATTAAAAGCCTTTAGAAAGGATGTGTCTTTAAAGCCTAGCTAAATCAAGGTATAGATTTATAATGTAAGTACTTCTTTCCATTTTAGAAAGACTCTATGTGCATATTTTTGTCACTAGTTAATTATTATTGGTAAAGAAATACGAAAAGGATAAAGAAACATTACAAAAATAAGATTCGACGGTCACCCATCATTTTTTTTAATCAATACTTCAGTTTATTACAAAATTTTGTTAGAAATTGGGACAAGAAAAATTGGGTAAGAAATAATTTTAAAAACAGCTACCTTACTTAATAAAATGTCTGTAAAATCAAATATTTAATGGAAGTTCCATATGCCGCCACCCAAAAGCCAAGCTTGGAGTCCTTAAACGAATCGCAAAACAGTAAAGCTCGCCCCAGTGCGATAATCTGGCATAACATTAATCGAGTTAATCCAAAACAAACACACAATAAAAAGGTGCAATGCCGCTTAAGGCCACATATATCATTGGTTCCAACAGGTCCAAACTTACAGCAGACACATGTACTATATACATATATGTACATATGTATCTTGGGTGTGAGAATCGTCCCAGACAGTCAGACACACAGAGAAACACTCAGAGAAGCCGAGGCAACTTTTTCTTTTATCTACGGAATTCTTATTTTTATTTGTTGCCTCTTTTTGTGTTTTATTTCTTTTTACATTAACACAAGCGAATGGAGCTATCAAACGCTTGCACATATTAGTGCTAGTTTCAGTCGTTGACCTCCATTCGCCAGACTTCCCAGCTTCCAGCTCCCCACCGGATGTCCTTGCCGCATGCACCGTGCCCCTGCCCCTGTGTGTGTCTGTGAGCGAGTTCAATACGAAGCCAAAGAAACGAAAAAATAGTAAATACAATAAAATTATAATTGTATATAGGAAAATCAGAAGCTCTTAGCACACAGGCTCACCAGGACCCCACACACTCACAGATGGCCAGACGGTTGGCCATTCCATTACAGCCGTACATACGTTTGTCCTGTGAGTGAGTGTCCTGCTAGTGTCCATGTGTGTGTTAGTGTGTGCACAGCAGACACAGACAGAGCCAGACCCAGACCCCCCTTTCACACACACACACACACTGACAAACTTGGTGTAATTCTTTTATATTTATTTCTTTCATCTTTTTCTGTTGTTACTAGATTTTTTTACACACTTCTCACTGTCCCAGTTCGGTTCGTGAAAAGTTTAATGGCGAGCCGGCCAGGACAAGGACGGCAGGCAGCACGGCAGGACGAAAAGGACCTTCCCTGTGCCGGCGAAAGCGAAAGTACAAATTCTTTTCCGACTGCTGCTGAATGGCCAAAGACCTTGTAATTTTTATACAGCTGTAAAAGTTTTATTCGATATGTGTTTGGGTGCAGGTTAGAGGGGGTGTTTAGGGTCCTGCGAGAGTCCTGGTGGGTAGGGGCTAGTCTGAGGAGTGGGCCCAATCCCATGCACCATCGTCGACACAGTTATTTGCTGCTCTATTGGTTATGAGCATCCCAGTTATTCTGGGGGGGCTTAGGTGTTGTGTGTGCTTTCGGTGTGAGTGTTAGTGGGTGTTAGTGGGTGTGAGTGGGTAGGAGGCCAGCACCTGCTGAAGTGTGCATTAAACCCCAAGTAGAATTAGGTGTCGGGCTAGGTCAATAATAATAGTTCGGTCAATCAATGGGCCTAATCATTCAAATAGGTATTAATGGGGCTAATCAATTGGGTGCTTGATTTTCCCTTTTGATTCTTGTTTTTCATTTATGATGATTTCGAATGCTACCTTAATTGAGTGTTTGTGTTTATTTATTGTGGCGCAATTGTTCTTTTTTATATAATTTTTGGGGTTTAAAATTTAAATTTTATTTGTTTTAAGCTTGTTTTAGTTTGAAAATAATATTTTTTGGTAATTATAAAACGTAACTTTCCGATTTAATATTTATTAAACTTATTACTGCTTTTAAAATATGATTTGATTTTATTTAATTTGTATTATTTTTACTGTTCACTGTTAATAAAAAATTTTCCTTCTATTTTATATTTTGAACAAATATATTTTTGTATTAAACAATTAAATACAAAAACATTTCACGTTAATTCTACTATTTTAAATAAAAGATGAAAAACAAATTATTATTGTAATGTTTGTTAAGTTAGAAATATGCGGAAAATATATAATGAAGTACGTCGCTTTGTTTTCTTTAATCTCTCCCAGTCACAGAGTACTTTATTCAATTATATTAAACTACAAAAATTTAACCCAAAATATTTATTTAATTTTAAAAATTTGTTTCCTTACAAAATCTTCAACATTGAGTACTTAACTTAGAAAATTTATCAAATTCCAAGCATAAATGATGTTTTCCTCAACTCATTTCGTAAATTTAAAATAATCTTAGCCTTAAAACAACAACCAATGATTTTGGCCGCTTGCCAATGGCTTATCCCGATTCCCCTGCTTAAGTTTATACCAAAATCCAACCCAGGAAACTAAGTCCCAAGACCAGAATCCCCCAATTAATAGCTGGCAACGTGTAAAGTCCAGTTCAAGTGGCTGCGAAAGCTGCCAAGACGGCATTTCGATGGATGTCCAAACGAAAGACTCCACCAGTTTGGCTACCTGCTGCTCTCTTGATTCCCCTCAAAACTCTCTTAGCCCAGCGAGTGGGTCCTCTCTTCCTCAGTCTCAGTCTTAATCTATTCTCTCCTTGTATATTTGAATGCCACATATATATACGTATATAGATATATATATGTATATATATCTGTATATATATAGAGGAGGAAAGAAATCATGTGTCAGTCATGCGCAAAACGTGTTTTTCATTTTAAAATTGCACCACGGGGCGAGCTCTTTTGCATGTCTCACTTTCTGGCGAGATGGAGGCGGAGCATATTGATGTTCGTTCAGGTTCTATCTTGGCATCGCACTTGGCCGGGCCAGAAGAAGACTTGAGTTTGGCCGAAAAGACGCTGCTGCACCTGCTCCTCCGGCCGTTGCTACAGTTTTTGGGAAGTAGCAGCAGCAGCAGGAAGTGGCAAGGAAGGCAGGCAAGCTTGAAAGGGAGTGAGGCCAAGGCGCAACAGGCGATGGCCGTTGCGATTGAGGGATGTTCGCTCTGCACTGCAGTGAAACAGGTAAACAAGTTATAAATTCTGTGGACTCCGTACTCGGGAGCACTTCGGGAGTCTCCTGCCGAATGTCCTGCTCGTCCTGTTGCTTATTCGTGGTTCGCGTTGCGCGCTGCATTTTGGAGCAGGCGCGTCGCGGCGCGAAGGCAACGCACCAATTAGCATATTCCATTGTCTCCCCGTATACACACCACGACACCGACGATATTTTTGGCATGTCCTTCGTGCGCAAAGAGGCGAAAGGGGGCGTGCCGCAGCTCATTTGCCTGCAGAGAGCGGAGCGGACGATTTTGTCATCTCAGCAGGCTGTGTACCTATATATCTACATATATATATATATATATTCGGGACACCGTACACCTACACTCGTGTACGTATACGCAATATAGCGCATACGTACGGGTGTGCGGTTTATTTACACCGCCCGCGACTTGTCTGTAAAACTTTAAAGCGCGCGCTGCGATTTTATTGGAGCCCCGTGCGAAAATGCGAAACAGCACCCCGTTAACACCCTGGGCACCCGTAGCAGCCCCCATCCCTGGCTAACTGAGAAACCCCAACCCCCAACCCCGAAACACCGGGGGCACAAGTACATGGACGCGCATTCGCCAGGCGACGAGCACATAGCGATATATATGTGCTGGCCGAACGGCGAATGGGAACGCACTGTATGCGATATGCGATGGGCGATATGCCAAGTGTGTCACGGTAATTAATTAAGACTCCTCTCCTCTGCTCTCCCCGCTATCCTTTCAGGCGCCAAGCTGTTCGACAACGGCCTCAAGTTGGATATTTCCAGCTATCCCCACATGAACATCCGCATGGGCACCAAGGGCAAGCGGCCCCTGCGGAGCCTGACGCCCCGCGACAAGATCCATGCCATCCAGCGCATCCACGATGGCGAGTCCAAGGCCTCGGTGGCCCGGGACATCGGTGTGCCGGAGTCCACGCTGCGAGGCTGGTGCAAGAACGAGGATAAGCTGCGCTTCATGTCCCGCCAGTCCAGTGCCGACAAACTCTGCGCCGACTCCTTGGCGGACAAGCTGGATGTGTCCGGAGGGGGTCCGATGGGACCGATGGGGCCCCTGGGTCCGCCAGAGAAGCGCCAGCGCCTGGACGCGGGCGCCCTGCCCCTGAACTTCTCCAACAAACTGAAGTTTGACGAGCTGGCCGGCTTCAAGCGATCACCACTGAATGGCCTGGACTACAGTACAAACAAGAATCTGACGGAGCTGAGCTACAACGGTCTGCCCGTGGACTATGTGGCCTTCAATGGGGTCAAGAACAAGGTCTTCGGGGCCGATATCAACAGACCAGGCGGCGCCGTCGCTGATCCTTCCCTAAACGCCATCAGTCCGCTGTCAAGTCTGACGCATCTCTCGGGACTCACGGGCATTCAGCAGAGCCCGCTGGCGATCAGCTTCAATGAGCTGACCAACAACCTCAACCTGCTGGCTCAGCTCAATCCCGGGCTGGCGGCCATGTCCGGACTGAGCGGCTTTCCACCCAGGAACCCGAATCCCAATCCCAATCCCAATGTCAATCCCAATCCCACTGCTAATCCCAAGACGCCCCTGCAGGTGCAGAGTCCCAGAAGCGATAGTGGAGATCGCGCTCCATCGGGTTTATCGGTGAAGAACTGGGCCAAACAGAAGCCTCCCGGGGATGCGGGCAGCCTCAATCTAAGCATCAAGAAGGAGGTGAAGACAGGAGACATCAAGAGTCCCGGATCTGCGATCCCACCTCCGCAGATGATGACGCTCTCCAACCTGGCCGAGGATCCCTTGCTCTACTGGCTCAAGTCGCAGCAGACGATGCTGGGCCTGAACCCGCTGTATCCGCCCACGATCCCCCTGGGCGTGACCAGTCCTCCCATCCGCTCATCAACGCCTCAGCACATGAGCCAGCAGCCGGGTCAGACGCCGCCAATACCTTCTGCGCCGCTGACGCCCTCGTCCACGCCATCGGGCAGCCTGGACGAGAAGAATGCAGCGTGGTACAACTGGTGCAAGGCCTTTGGAGCTAGCCTGCACACCCTTAATCCCAATGCCGCGACTTTGGCTGCCCTTCAGGCCAACTCCCTGCAGCAGCAGGCGGTCAACGCCGCAGCCGCCGAAGCAGGAGGTAGCGGTGATCCCTCTAATATCCTGTACTCCCATCTCACCAAAGAGACTGAGACGCCATCGGTACGGAGCTTGTCCTCCAACGAACCGAATGCCGAGGCCGATGAGGCCACCGAAACCGATCTCGAGGGCGAAGTGGAGGCCGAGGCGGACGCGGAGGGTGCCGGAAAGCCAGAGGATCTATCGGCAGCCGGCAAAGTGATGACGCCCTCGCAAAGTCCTGTGGCCAACTCACCGAATGGCAACAGTAGTCCCAATACGAGAACCATCAACTCCGAAGAAATCCAAAATGATCCCCCGAGTGACTGCAAGAAGATCCTGGACAATATGCTGTTCAAGATAGGAGCGCCGCTGAACCCAGAACCGGAAGCGGGCTCTGAGTCTGAGGGCAGCTTCAATGACACAAACAACACGCACACGAACAACAATGATGTCAGCGCCAGCAATAACAACAATAATAACAATTCGAACAAGACCGACGAGGAGGAGAAGGCCAGGTATCTGCAGGAGTGCAGCGGGGAGGACGACGAGGATGTGGAGGCCATACGGCACGGCGAGAAGTTCCTGCAGTGGCTGGAGAACTGCAGCAATCCCCGGGTGACAGCGGTGCAGCTGATGCAGCTCCGCTTCCTGATCGCCGCCATCAAGTCGGGCAACGAGTTGGCATCCGTTCCGGTTACCATTCCCAGCGCCGCTGCTGTTTCCTGTGAACCAGACACCGCCGAGGACACCGCCGGAGAGCTGGAGGAGAGCAGCAGCCGGGGCAAGAGCCGACGCCGCAAATAGGAAAAGCCAAAGTTGGCGCCTACGGAGCCAGCCACGGATACGAACACGAATACGAATGACTCGAGCCAGCCGGTGCTCCTGGGGGGCCCGGTGGCGACGTCGCCAGGTGGATCTAGCCAGGTGCTGGACACCGCCGCCGCCGCCACATCCCGGTGCCATGTGTATGCGCCAGCCGTCTACCAATCGTCGGCCACGTTACTAAGCTCCCTGTTCTTCCCTCCCTACGAATTTGTACATTGTGACCTCGACGACGACCCGACTGACGACGACTGCCAGATCACGGGCGAGTACCAGCAGTACGACGAACTGAGCTCCAGCTCCAGCTAGACAAGGACCTGGACTCGGCCTCCTCCGAATTTACGCGAATCTCCTCCCAGCTGTGAACCTATCGAGCCCGACGACCGGCCAGAGTCAGAGTCAGGTGCTACTAACTACTTTCAGTCTTCTTCGATTCAATTCCATTGTACTAATCTTAATTAATCGTACGGGTTAAGTGTATATATCGAGAATCTCTCCTTGTAGCTATTGTGCATTAACCTTATCAGTTTGGCCCCGACTCCTGTGTTCTGTCCCATGCATTTTAGAGAAATGTTATAGCCTTTATTTTTTTGTTACGCCCCCAATTTCGACCTTTGAACTGCAACAAGGCGAGAGTTGCCGCGAGCAACGTACATTTGATATCAAGCGTTTTTAAATTTCGTAATTTGATAAATGGAAATGTAATAAGAATGTGCTCAAAAGAATTTTCTTAATTCGAAATTAATGCGATATTTAAATAAAGACATTTACAAATTTAAATGTAATTTTAAATACATGTTCAATAAACAAATAATTAGATAATTTTTATGAAACTCTTAAAATTGCATATGAATTTTGTTGTTATTTATTATTGGGGAAAAGGTACGGAGTAATTGTAAAGTAAGTGTCATTTGTAGGTACACATCTTGAATAAAGACTGAGGTAAGTACATTTGAAAGTGTACTCTTAATACCAATAATATATATATTATTATACATATTATCTAAATAAAGGGAGAGTTTATCAGCAACAAAAGTCCACAATGAGACATAATATTTTGTAATTAATTATTATTTAGTCTTTGTAACCACATTTCAGTTTAAACAAGTTGAACATCAAACGTACAACTTTAACTTTAAAAAATGTGTCCAAATTTTAGTGCAGTGATGCTTAATTGCTGTCCTAATTGTTTATAAACTAATTCTGTTTTCCTTTGTGATTTTTTATCCAATTTACTAAAACCTAGCTTCGGCGTTGCCAAGACAACAATGACATATTTTGATAGAATTTAAAACGAAATCCTTTATATATGGTAGCTGATAGGAAAATAAGTGAAAAGTAAAGCACATTTGGTCATAGATATGCGATATCTGTTCATAACATTTAAATATACATATTTAATATATATATAATATATTTTTAAACAACTCACAAAGTATATTTCATTTTAAAATAATATTATATTGTTTATTTTTAGCGATACAACAAACTACACTGTCTAAGGACTTAGTAAATGTTAATCATTGTTAATCACCATCATGAAATAACTTATAATTCTCAATTTATATAGCTTACAGATATACGAAGTGTACCTATACCTCCCAAAAGTAAATTGTATATATTTATAATACTTTAATTACTTTTTTGCAAACAGACATTGAAAAGGTAAGGAAATTTTTATTATGTGATTTAATTATTTAAGAATTCACAGTTATCTGTTAATTCCATTTATTAGAATAACTAAATTAACTTTAAACTTTCAAAAATAAACCAGAATTAGACTTACCAAATTAATTTGATCCTCCAATGGCTCATATTCAATAAAATCGGCAACAAACTTGGCAATGTTCTCCACACTGGATATGAGTTCCGGGTAAAGAAAGGCAGTTGGTCTAATGGTGGTGCACACAAATTTCTACAAATCAAACAGAAAATCACATCAAATAAATATATACTTATAAATTTGGTATTAAACCAACCTGAACTTTACACTCATTGGGCAATGCCAGGACCATAGCTCGTTTCTTTGGATAAGATAGAACCAATTGCTTGCGGAAATTCTCGGCGTAGAGCAGGAGCAGACGCTCCTTGGGGGACAGCTTGTAGTACGAAGGAGGATAGCACTGCGGACTGTTTTCAAACTCCTCGACGAATTCGGGAAACGAGAGGTCGATCTTGCCGATATTCAGCGCAGGCTCCCCCTCAGATAAACTGAATTCGCTCTCTACGTATTCACCCATTTCCTCTTCGCCATAGCCCTCCTCTTCGTCATCATCATAGCCAATCTCGGATTCGGTCCTCGCCTCGTCGATTTCCTTGAACTTGGAGGAATGACGGGTTGGGTCTATGGTGCTTTCCACCTTCTTGTACTTCTGGAATAATATTTTCGGCATTTTGGCGGCTGTTGTTGATTGTTGGCCACAATAATAAACAAGAAATTAGGTCGCTATAGCTACGGTGTTCATGGAAAATGTACAGGCTTAAAACCGGGCAGGTGTGACAGAAATTGAAATGTGCGTGTTGCTAGATACTTACTTTCTTTTATTTATATTATGAAAGTTGTAATATTTTAAAGAAAATTTATGAAGATATTAATAAAAGATTTTAAAGCTTTTAATTTTTTAGAAACACTTTTAATTTTTTAATTAGCAGTAAGCTGACTTTATACTGATACCATTCTGATTCTGAATCCTTTATGAAATATATTATAATAATAATATTTTTGTTCGTTGGCCCGTTTATATAGTTACTGCTATTTTGCTTTTATACATTCATCAAAAAACACGAAATTATGTAACATAAAATTGTGTAACATCAGAGCAGAGGGCTAAGAGCAACTAACTATATATTTTAATGACTCAAATAACTCTGTCACACTGAAATGTTTTGAATTATGTATTATAAACATTTTATGCATACTAAACACCTGCATATCCTATGAATAAAAAGACAAAGCCAATTAAATAATTTGGGGAATTTATAAATAAGAGTTAATGTCGCTAAGAGGATATATGTATGTACTTACAGCCCAGGCTTGATGAAACTGTTAAGTAGCTTTAAAAAAATACTAATTTGATCCTTTTTATGTATCCTTTTTTTACCAGTAGAGACAGGATATCAAATAGCAAACTGAAGTGACTAGTCAGTTAGAAAGTTTTTAAATAATTTTACTCTTCTGTTTGTAGCTTTTGAAACCCTTTAAAAAGAACATTCTTATACTGGTAAAGGCGAACACGAGATTAAATATTAATAATAGCTTATCTAAACATATTCTTTACGTCCCTCATTTCACAAAAACTGTTATTATAATTATATGTTATGTTATAATTTGTAAATAATTTATGTAAATAACTTGTTAATCTATTTGTAAAATCTTATGTATAAATATTTAAGCAAACATGTAACACCCATGCCGGCCGAAAGTCACCGCTGCTATGGCCGATCCCCGACTGTACCTTAAGTTTTTAACTTTTGGAGTACAGAGTACAATAAATAAATAAATATGTATTATTTGTTTTTAAGTAATTAGAAAATTTTTTTGGCTGGAGTTGAACTTGCAAGCTTTTGCGGCTTAGGCAGATAAACCCTTGATGGTTTACAAAAACAATCCCCACAGAATTTGCAACAACACAAGCCTCGCACATAAAAATCTAAACAACAAAAAAAATCTGACCGAGCTGCTGCTCCAATCGTTATATTTCGTCCCCTTCCCTGAGATAAACCATTGGAGGGCGATTCGCTGCTCAAGCCAGGTTCTTGCTTAAATCGGAACAGTCTTAGTGAGAGGACTAAATATCAGACGCGACCGCCGGAATTCTCAAGTCGCTTTTCCGCGATAAGTATGCTTAAATACGACATTTTGAAGTTATCAAGCCCCCCACAGAACTCATACGTCACGCAGTGAATATACCAGTGAATAACACAAGAGATACATACAAAAGAACATAAGCAATATAATATACGAATAAGTATATTCAGTCTGTTACCCCAAGTGATATATAGAGAGAGCAATTCTTCTTGATCTCTCGGGCCATAATACTCAAATTATGGCCTCCTTCGGCAAAAAGCGAAAGCTTCACCAAGATCATTCGGAGCCAATGGATGTGGATGTCGACGTTGATGTGGCTGTGGGTGCGGGTGATCCTCCACTTGGCTCCGAACCCATGGACATCGACGATGATCTTGCGGATTTGCCGAATCTTTCTGTGATATCTCTGCCGCATTACCAACTGTCGGTAACTGTCGTCAGTATTCTTGAGTATCACCATCAAACTCGAATGACTCACAGGCAGTGAGATGTCATAGAGCAGTATGTAATTGCTTAATTGCTTAAAATTTATTTTCCTTTTTTTTTGGGTTAGTTTTTCTGGTTTTAAAACAAAGAAGTGTGCGATATCAGTTGTTTTTATGCAAGAAAATTTGGGCAATTGAGACATGATTTGTGGGTCTACCGAGAAAAAATATATCTTATTTCGCATAATAATAACTATTTGAGGCTGACACCTTTCTTGAAGGATGTGTTTTTTTTCAGGTTTGCAGAAAAATGTAATATAAATTAAATTTAATACTTGTGTGCATATGTACAACCTTGATAGGTTAAAATTGTTGTACATGTTTACAAATCCAATAGTAGAAACCTTTTCAAAACATTAAAAAAAATAAAGAAGTCATTTGCTTTCAGTTATCAGATGATCTCAATGAGATTTGAAATATGAAAATTCTAGGGGCTTTAAAGATATGTCTATTATTCTTTATTAGCTTTTATTGAATTAATAAATAAGCTCCCAATTAAAATCAATTGAATTAGGCTAAAACAACAACTAACAACTATATAAATTATTTATTTATAAATAAATCCCAAAAGTAAACTAAGGCAAATTTTCTTTTTATTTCATAAAAATGGTCTGAGTTTAACATTATTATACCCTTGCAGGGTATTATAATTTCAGTCAGAAGTTTGCAACGCAGTGAAGGAGACATCTCCGACCCTATAAACTATATATATTCTTGATCAGCATCAACAGCCGAGTCGATCTAGCTATGTCCGTCTGTCCGTCTGTCCGTCTGTCCGTCTGTCCGTCTGTCCGTCTGTCCGTCTGTCCGTTTCTACGCAAACTAGTCCCTCAGTTTTAAAGCTATCTGAATGAAACTTTGCACTTAGTCTTCTATATACTCTCACTCGTACATATGTCGGAACGGGCCGGATCGGACGACTATAACATATAGCTGCCATAGGAACGATCGGTAAATTTTTCGAAAAAAAATTATAACTGTGTCAGTTTTCGATATATTTTCACCAATTTTGATATTTGGCCATTAATTATTATTTCAGAATTTCGATTTTAATTTTATGAAAATCGGACGACTAAATCCTATAGCCGCCATAGGAACAATCAGGAAAATAATAGAGAAAATCATAACTTCGATGTTTCTCAACATATTTTCATCAAACGTGAGATTTAGTTACTTAATATTATTTCAGTATTTTCTTTAAAATTTCATGAAAATCGGACGACTATATCCTATAGCTGTCATAGGAACAATCAGGAAAATAATAAAAAAAAATCATAGCTTCGCTGTTTTTCAACATATTTTCATCAAACTTGAGATTTGGTCACTTAATATTATTCCAGAATTTCGATTTAAATTCCATGAAAATCGGACGACTATATCCTATAGTTGCCATAGGAACAATCAGAGAAATAATAGCAAAAATCATAACTCAGTTGTTTCTCAACATATTTTCATCAAATTTTAGATTCGGCCATTCAATGTTCTCTTAAAATTTCGTTTTTAATTTTAAAGTTCAATTGTAATCTGCAAGGGTATATAAACTTCGGCGAGCCGAAGTTAGCTTCCTTTCTTGTTTTTAAATTGTAAACAATCATTAATCATATCTCAAATTAATCACTAGTCATTTTTAGCATCTTTGTGCCTTGGAGCTGGCCAAGGGAACAGTTTTTGTGCCAGAGTCCGAGAGATCATGAGTGCCCTTCTCATGAGATTGGCGGAAAATATATCCACGCTGCTCTGCTACATGGAACTGGATCCGCGCTAGGGCATTAGTGTGCCAGCTTAGCATTTATGATGGCCTAAGTAATATTAGTGATAGGCACGCAGCAAAGAATTGTCCATTGTCCATCTGGCCATTGCTATTGCCCTGCAGATCCGCGACAAAACCTTCAAGGAGAACGCCAGCATTATAGAGTTTTCGATGACCGATGTAGCCGCCGGCAGAGGCTAGAAGGATCAGCTGAAGGATCTTGATTGGTTGAAAAGTAAGTTTTCACTTGAGTTTTCCCGAATGAGAATCTATCTCACACAACTTTTTGACTTATATTCAAGTTAATGGATTTCCCAAGCGATCGCCCATCACTGTGAGCTTCTACGATGTCGGGTGATTTCGAAAATGGAGTTTGACGGCGGTCTGGACACGCTCTACACGCGTTCCGTGAAACAAGAGCGCACACAGCTCATCCAACTGCAGTAAGTGGCCCATGGCTTGGCAGCGGTGGCCTATAGCTCCTGCAGCCAGTGCTACAATGTGCCGGGCGAGAGCATCACGGATGTGTTGTAGATCTCGTTGATCTGTTTAAACTTTAAACGTGCCTTGTTTTGGAAAGGGATATAAAAAATAAATCCCAAAAAGTGTCTTCGCATCATCGCGGGTTCTTTGGAATCCATACAGTCAAGAAGGTTGAGTCCATCAACCAGAAGCGAGTCGAGACGTCCGGCACGTAAGTGTCCGCCAGTCGAGAACACATTTCGCTGAGGAGTCAGGGATTCCTATCAGACGCCGGTCAAACGGAGTCACCACCACACGCCAATCTGCCTGATATCTCCGGGAAGGAGAAGGCCGCACCTGCGGTCGGCGGTCAATCATCAAGAGGCGCACTTGGTAGATCTCCATACAGTCAAGTCCATCCACCGTCGAAGGCCGCACCTGGGCCGCAGCCGCGCCAGCAGCAACCCGAAAATGGCGTCTTCTTGATTTTCCAAACCATGAAAATGGGCGTCATTTTCCTATACTCCAACCATAAAAACCATAAAAATTAGTTAATTTTCACGATTTCTCGATTTCGCCCTTTAAATTTAAACCACATCCTGGTTCAAATCTGTGCTGTGGTTTGTGTCTGCACTGTCCTAATTGACAATTCGGAGTTGCTTGCACTGGTTTTTTAATTTGAGGTCTATATTACCGACCGTTCCTAAAAACGTTCTGTGGAAGTTAGCGCAAACTTGAACCACATCTTAGATCAATTATTTAGAACTTATTAAGCTGGACCTTAACGTATTTTTTAAATCGAATTTAAATTAGGGATTTAATGTATGTATTTCGGATTTATTTTGCTGCAAAGGAGTAGTAGGTACAAAGAACGCTTTAGTCTTGACATTTGCAAAAAAAAATCCTCGATTTAAAAAAAAAATAAAAATAAATAAACAAACCAAAAACCAATAATTTAAAATCAGAAAGTTGTTCTGTGATTAATAAAATCTACATACCGAACTTAGCTTTAAATTATTTGTTTTCAAATATAAAAAAAGTGGTAAGATTTGTAACAAATTTTCTTCCCATTTTATTATTATTTTATAAAGATTTTAATGACCATTTATATAATTTTTTGTCTATCTTATACCTTCAAAAAGTTCAGTTTCTTACTAAAATTATAAGAAGCTCTTGATGCAGTTTTAGTACAAAGGAAGACAGCTAAAAGATTTGGCAATAATACATAAATCTGGCAAAGTAACTTATTGGCATTGTAACTTATGGTCAAAAATATCTAGTATCGAGGTTGCATTGATATCTGAGATAAATAGAAAAGAATTCTGTTCTGTTGTCAAGTTGTTTATGTTCTTTTTTAATTGTAAGGGACCTTTTTTACTAGCAAATAAAATCTTATCTTTTACTTAAAAAAACGAGTAGATAAAATATTTTTAATAAAGTACTTCAATATTAAAATATGAAAATTAAACATAAATTTACATATAGTTAAGCTATTTACGTTACATCACTATAATAATTTCGGATTTTCTGAATTATAAAAGAGATGACGGAAAATTCATTTAATGACATACTTTAATTCGTTTTAATGTTAATTGTTTTGATGAAACGTTATTTATTTATTTTTTTCAACCTTGCTTGGCGACCATGAAAGCACGAAGCTTTATCGGCAGCTTTCTCAGTAGGGAATATTATCCTTCAACTCAATAGGTTTCCTTCATTTCCTGCCAATTTAGAAAAAATGCATGCATTACCGATCTTTCTACTTATTTCTAATAACATTTTTCGTTAAATTATTAAACCCGGTGTCTCAAAAATTGTATGTATTTGCTATTTCAATTTATTATCCATATATATATAAAAATCTCAAGTTACTTCAATACCATTTTAACTTAATGCCTCAACTGACCAGATTTTGTGTCAAAAAAAAAAACATAAAATTGGTCATTAAAAACAAAGAAAGCAATTAAATAAGATTGATTATTTTATTATGCAGCATAGAAAGAAATCATAATAAAAATGACATCGTTTTACATACCAATAAGTGTTTCGATTAAATAATACCCAACTTCCATGCGATGATATATGCAATTTGCATAATTATGCATCCGTCAGCTGTCGGCTGTGATGACTAATTTTTTAAGGATCAGCGCTTGTCTGCGCTGGCACCTCAAATGGCATTTACATTATTTATATTGCATCAATAAAACCCGCATTCAGGAATAATTAGCGAAAAACTTGTCGACAGCGACCAGCAGCGGATTGAGATCGGCGCAGTTGATCCGTTTATGGCTGGCGCTAGGATTTATTTGTACTTCCTTTCGCATTTGAAAGGCGAGCGTCTACCTGCTGCGGGCCATGGCAGAGTCCAGCGAATCCTGTCCTGTGTGCATTCTACATTCATGAAACTGAAACCGAAACCAAAACCGACGAAAACGAAGACGATGCCGATGTAGATGCCATTTGGCGCATCATCCAGCTCCTCATCGCTTTTAAGCGACTCAATTACTGCATTTTGATTCCCACATTCGTCGCCGTCGAGTGCCCGAGTGTCGTCGTCCTGCGACTCGACTCGTTGGCTACCTGTCGGCGTCTGATTTCCCCGTGTCCTGCGCTCGGTTGGCCGTTTAATTGCCGCGGCTCGCGCTAAGTGTTCCCTAGAAAAACAATGAGCAGCCAGGAGCATCGGCATCGCCGCTCAATCAAGCACATGTCGTCCTGTGTTGACTCCTGGTCGCAGGACGCAGGCGCCCCGGATGTCTCGAGTGTCAAGCGCCTTTGCTTTGCGGCCTTTGTCTGATTATCGGTTATGTGTGGTTATGTCAATTAACGGGGATCAGCGCTGCGGTCCGCGGAGGAGGTATAAAAGGCTGCGAAGGCAACAGCCAGGACATCACATTCATCGCACATTCCGCACGAAGCACATCGCACGGACCTGAAATTCGAAATGCAGTTGGGAAATATTGTCATTCTTTTGCTCACCGTTCAGCAAAGCTGCCTGGCTTTGTATATCAAAAGCGTGGAGAAGAACCCTGTAAAGAAAGCCACCAAGGACGATTGGGGAGTCTTCAAGAACACACTCGGACTAACTCAGGAAAAAGGTGGGTTATCCAGACTGATCATAGCTTATCCTTTAGTTATGCTTCTGTATATAAATAAAATCAAATGTAAATACCCCTTTGAGCCTTTATTAACTTTCTAAATTGGTTTTTCTTATAGTTGAACTCCTGAAGTCACAAAAGGATCAGCAGGGCACCAAGGAGCTGCTCAATCGCTTTATTATGGAAAATCCCAAGGCCCTGCCTCAGGCCAAGAAGCAGCCCGATCAGTTCTTGGGCCTCTATCGATCCATTCTCAAGAAACTCACCGCCTCCAAGCAAATGCTGAAGACCTCCCTGAACTTCGAGCTGGCCGACAGGCCCCACCACAAGCCCCTGAAGAGGCCGCGTCGCAAGATTGCCGTCAAGATGGTCTCCGATATGCCCTCCTGGAGGATCGAGAGCCTGCTCAACTCGTTCTATCTGAAGCACGGACTGCCGCGGGACGATGAGAGCGACTACTCCGATCTGGATATGCCCAAGAGCGACGGCTTCTCCTCGGACTCCGACACCGACTTCGAGGGCAACAATGAGGACAATGATTACGCCTCCGAGATCCTGTACGACGACGAGGGAGACGTAGGTCTCACTGCCAGGACCCGACAGAATGCAGAGTATGGCTCCTTCCAGGACCTGATCATGCAGGCCAAGATGAACGAGTGGGAGCGCGAGAACGAGGAAACCAAATTGCACGGCTCAGACAATAATGATTTCATTTAAATTAAATCATTTATAATTGTCTAAGAATTATTAAAGAGACAGAAGAGTGAGGGAGTAGGGCTGTGCAATAGGGGTTCATATGCTGGCATTGGACTGTTCTTTAGTTTAAATTTTAAAGTAGTTATATATGCCAGTTTGGAAGTATTATTTATATATGTATTTATTTTAATTATTATATAGTTTAAGCGATTTTTTTCAAAACTAAAATGAGTAAATAAACTGAGAAGATTGTGATTACAAATTATAAAAGAAACGATTTTTTTAATGCATTTTCAAAGGTGCTTTATTAATATATCTCGAACTTTACATTTATTATTATAAAATATCATAGAAGTAAACTATTAATTCTATATATTTTAAATTCGATTTTCTTGATGATGCAAATGTTTTTAAATTCGGACTTCTAAATATTTTCAAAATAATTCACTTTTTAACAGACTTTCAAGCTTTTAATTTTTACCTTTCTGCGCAAGTCCTTCATTCAGAAAAAGAGCTTTCTAAAAGAAACGTTTTTTACCAATTGCCTGCTTGTTTCATATATGAAATTATACAAAATTATCTGAAAATAAATATATTCCCTCAAACAGGTTTTAAGATCTAATTTGTCTAGAAATATATTTTCAACCATAATAATTTCGATTATGTAAAACAGCTGATTGATATGCTTACTGCTCTCTTTGAGGTCCTTTCTCTCTTGCAGCATGACAACAAAAACATCTTTGCCATTGGCAGACATATGGTTTTGCAATATTTTATAACTGTTCCCGAACAACATAAGCACGTGCTCCGCCAGAGCACACTCATGCGCCATGTGGTACCTCCACGGACTCCAAGAAGATATAAAAGCCGTGTTCCTTTAACCGGGCAATTAGTCTGTTGCTGTTCTCTGTCGGTAATATTTAAAATTCCCATTAAATATATCTCATATTTAAGTACTGAGAGAAGTTTGCGTAAATATTGCTAACCCTTGAACCCTTTTTTACCAGCTCTGGCTTAAACCGTGTTAACTTGTTTTTGCTGCTAAGCGCACTTGTTGCATTTTGTCTGTTTTGAGGTCGTTTGCAGAAAGGTATTTAAGTTGCCCAACTAAATATGCGGCCTAGATACGTTAATAAAAAAGTTTTTGCCGTGAAAAACTTTAGTTTGAGCTACGTTAACGAGAGAATCGATATATGTTCAATGCGAGCATGCAATATCTTCTTGTGATGCACATCACGTAGAGAGTCTTTTAGGTATCAGCCTCGCTGGCATCATTTATGCACGTACTCTGTTTCCTTGGGCTGCTAACTTTGGTTTCGCCACGGCCCCAAGTCTCTGTCAATGTCTACCATCTCGGGGTAAATGTAGAAATACGGCCAACGATTTTTGGGTCTTTAGCTTGACTTATGAATAAGCATAACATTAGGGAGTAAACACTAAGAGAAGTTTTCCCACTTTTCGAAACGAAAACGAGTGATTTATAAGGTATATTTATTTAACAATAATATATATTATAAATTATAACTCTATACACACGGTTGATAAATTAAAGCACATAATACAAATCCAATAAATAAAACTTGAACACATATCAAACATGCAGACTCCGTTATCTTACAAGTAAACAGGAATTCAAAATGCATTCGAAACTGGAGTATTTGAAGAACTGATACTCCCAATCATTTGGTATTTGGACTCAGCAGATACCCAGGAAGAAACAAAAACAGTTTCTTCACTTTCTTTGCAATGGCAGTAGAGACCCTTCTCAGTTATTCAAATTCAAGTATGGAACCAAGACTCGCGGTAGTCTTTTGGAGGTAATAAAGCTCTTGGGGTTCAGTGCACGGAAGGCTTGTCTGTTTGTTTACAGCTTCTCACCGCTTAGACTAACGATATTATAGTAATTGTGATCGGGGAATCGCTCCAACTCGATATAGTCCATCTCAGTGTGCAGCAGCTTATCCAGCATCTGGATTATTTCCGCAAAAAGTGGCCTCTCCTGAGGATCGTGCGACCAGCAGTAATACATAATGTTGTACAGCTCCCGACGACAGTGCTCCGGTTTCTCCAGGCGATAGCCATCCCTCACCTGTGAAGAGTGTGAAAAGTGCAAATAATTTTGTGATTTTACACGGTAAAAAACCAATCCAACCTTTCGCATGACATCAGCTGCTGATATGCCAGGATATGGCGTCGAGCCCAGAGTGACAATTTCCCACATGAGTATGCCAAAGCTCCAAATGTCAGACTTGACAGAGAAAATATTGTCGTACAGTGATTCCGTGGCCATCCATCTGGATGTTAATAAAAGAATCAATTAAAGTTGTGCATATGTAATACGTAAAAATTGTCTTTACCTTATGGGCAGCTTGCCTTCGCTCTTCCTTTCGTAGATCTTCGAGGTGATCACATCTCGGGCAAAGCCGAAATCGGCCACCTTGCAGGTGTGATCGTCTGTGATTAGAATATTTCTAGCCGCCAGATCACGGTGGATAATCTGTAATTAGATTGGAATATAATTATTGTTTACAAGTTCTTTTTTTAAATTAATTTTCTGCTTGTTTACTTACTCCACGTGATGTGAGGTATTCCATTCCTTTGGCTACTTGGTACATAAACGATGTCAAGTCGCAGGAAGTCAAGACATTTGACTTTCCATGGGTATTGCCATAGTGTCTATAAAGAAAATATTTATAATAAATATTTGTATAAATTTTAATAGTTTAAAAATTTGTTTTTTACTATTAAGATTTCTGCTAACATGAAATAGTAATTCTAAATTTACAGTAGTGAATATATTGCTTTCATTAATTAATTTTTTAAATTAAATTTTCTTTACTTTTTAATAATATCACTGCTTACCTTTCCGCACGTGAGCTGCGTAAATACGTTTGTAACTTTCCTCGATTCACATACTCCAGAATCACAAATGTGGGATCCTTATCCGTGCAACAACCCAAAAGACGAACCACATTGACGTGCGGCTCTAAGGATTTCATTACCTGTAATTAAATGTGTGGTTAATTAAGACCAAAAGTAAAGTAATGTACTTAATGTAAGAAGGGGTAATTTAATGTATCTTCAAGAGCTGCTAATTGGCATAAAAGGATTTAATTTATTTCAGGTATCATTGACACAGGTATAATTAAATGCCCCAGCGCCATCTTAAACATTTCTAATATCCCCTCTTAATACACATTCCCGGTCTGGGCAATTTCCTAAAGAGATCCATTATTTACAGTCCACAAATTCGAGTCTTTATTTATCTTTTCGGATACTGATTTTATTTACTGCGACATCAACTAGTTAGCCAAAGTAGCTGCAATTCATTTCAGTTAATAACTTGGTCCTTTCGAACGAAGCGCCTCCCAGGGACGCCTCCACTCCTAATTCAATTCCAAAACTTTTAACTCCTTTCGGAGGAGCAACAAGGACCCGGTCACTTTGCAGGTCTCCAGGAAAAAGGACTATGACTTGAAGGAATGAGTCGGGAATGTGAGGTAGCGGCCGTAGGCCATCCATAATTTTGCATTGTTCCAAAATTAAAGGGCAATTATTCTCGTTTCTGGGGTAATCCGCAGAACATGATATAGTGCAGCCGCACATTGCTGCCGGTGTTTTCCGGACCAAGGACTCGGGACTACGGACAGCTCCGAACCAAATGCGACTTTAATGATGAGGGACGCGACCCGCACGGCAACCCTAGAGTGGCCCTTCAGAGTCAGAGTCAGATTCAGGCCCAAAGATAGCCGGGCCAGGGGGCAAGGTTGGAGGTTTGTGAACTCCGAAAAGACGAGTGCGCAGGTCGAGAGAGAATAGTTGACCCTGCAGGCGAGAGGATGCTGCGGCTTGTCAGTTTTTCCTTTTTGGAGGCAGGAACAGCAACAGGAATCAGTTTGCTTCAAGGCGTCGGTGTGCGCGGTTGAAAATCCTAGTCGAAAAGATCCTTGTTTCGTTGCTTGAAAAGCGATTTGCACGGTTTTAGTTCGTAGTGTTTACAAACGGAAAATCCAGCTGCCGAGTGATGTGCATGTTTCTCCCATAAATGCGATTCAGTGCAGCCAAATGCTGAACTTATTAGCCAGCCATCAACCAGACAACGGAGGTAATAATCCTGGCGACCGAACAGAAACACAGACCGAGAGACAGCAACGGAAAATGCTAATCGATACGGCAAAATGGTCGTATCATTACGGGATTACTTTCGGGGGATGCGGTCACGGGGGGCTGTCGGCGACCTGTGAAATCCTGAGTGGTGTCCTTGGGCCAAATGAATGCAATACGTGGTCGTTGGAGCAACAGCACTCCATTGGCTTTGCCTGCCCAGAGAAGTATGCAAATTACAGGCCATTCAAGGACCTGCCGTCACTCATACAGGCATATTTATTGATTCGCCGCATGAAATGAAAACAAAGAGTAGCCTTTGGCTAAATCCCACACAAAAATCTTCGCAAAAACTTCACACTCTTTAAAGCCAGGCGCGATTTTTTCGGAGTTTGGCATATGTGTAAGGACTCGGGGCATTAAATATGCATGTCTGACACCGGAATACTTACAGGGGCATAAATGAATAATTTTGTCGCAGTATTTTTGGCTACCATAAATATGCAATAAGTCCCCGACATTATTCGAATTGGCATTTAACCCACATCGACGACCCACGTCCGAGGCTGCCTGCATTTCAGATATTGCTCTCAGGTCAGGTTTTATTTAAATTTATTACAGCCAAAGGACATTTTACCTAATGCGATTACAGGTTCCTTTTGAAATTTTAAGGGAAGGAAACAAAGCTAATTAGCGAACAACAAATATAATAAACTATGGGGACAAGAAAAGCGAAGAAAGCGCGAATGGCAGGGAAGAATGGGCAAGTGCGAACTTTAAATTAGAAAACTCTTGACAATTTTCGATGGCGGCGGGCAGCTACAGTGGGCACTTGAAGAAAGGAGAATATATATTATAGATATTTGGAGAAAATAAATATTTATTTAAATGAAAGCCAAGACCTTTACTTTTAAAATATCCTATGGATTGAATTTCCTATAAAGCTCGTAAAGAAACAGACAAGTTATAGGTAAAAATTAAACTAAAGTGCATCCTTTACATTCCTCTTTTTACCGCAAACACTTCCGATTTTGTGTAAACATATTCCTAATGAAACACTAACTGACGAAACATTTTGCTTCAACTTGTAGGACAGACACATAAGTAGACTCTTTTACGTTTTCATTAAAAAGGCAAACATTGAATCCCAAACTCAAGGGCCAAACGAGGGGCCAGAGTCGCCGTCGTGCTGAAAGTCCGCAAGTTGCAATCGCAGGGAGTAGAAAAAGAAATTCTTTCAAAACTTTTCAGCATCGTTAATTTTCAATTTACAAAACTTTTTCATCTAACCAGAAAAACCAACTCACAAGATTTGCCCGCCAGCAGCCGAGAGAGAGAGAGAAGCAGTCCTTCTCGACTTGGAAGACTTTCTCAGGAGGAGGAGGGGCAGAATCTCCCCCAGAATGGGACTGGGAATGGCAACCAATTGAATGAAAAGTGACAGAGTGAAAGGCAACCGAGAAATTGCGCTCGCCAGAGCAGCCAACTCGCAAGTCGTCACTTTGCCAACTTTTGGATGTAACGATTTTGCCGGTATTTTGCATACCCTTTACGGATGACTTAAGAAATTGTAAATGCTAATTTACAAGAATTGTGTAGGATTTTTTGTTTGCTTTTTGTTGCCAGCAAGCTACTTACCTCTAACTCGGAGAGCAGGTCCTTGCGATCCACTTCAGTGGCGCTTTCCTTGAGGGTCTTAACGGCCACTGTGGTGATGCCTTCAGTGTCTGTAAAAAGTAAACATAATTATTAATAGGAAATAAATCAAGCAGTTGTACCTTTAACAAATAACAATTATAATTGATGAATATATAAGTAAGTAAGCTCCTTAAAGGCAAATTCCTTCCAATTAACCACATAAGCACTCCATCGATTGTCCAGTGGCCCTTGAGATATTTTTTAGTTTTCAATATTCAAAGTGCTTACATAAAATCCTGTGCTCTGTTTTTCCAGCCTTCACTTCTCCCCTGTATATGCATAAATCCAGAATTCACTTGTCTCTCGTTTTGTATGTCCATTCTACGTGCTCATAAAAAAGGGCTCGTATAGAGGAGCTCTCGAAAAGGGGTTGGCAAATGCCCCACCACCCCCTGATTGCACAATTTTCACCACCTGAGTACTTAAATGTGGGGCAACAACTGCTGCATATCACGAGCCAGTGGCTTTGTGAATCCCCGCTGATTGAATGCACAATCTGCTCCATTTAAAATTCCATTCTCCGTCATATCAAAATAGGGGAATATTAAAAAGGCACAGTTGCAATGCTGGAATTCGTGGAATGTAGGGGTTTTGGTATTTCACATCAGAGAGCCAATTAAGGTGGAAAAAGCTAAGTAATGCCCCTAAATATGAAAATATCCAATACCCCAGTGGAAATTTATTTACATATATTTAAACTAGTTTAAGGTTAAGCTCATAGTATTTCCATAAAAGCTCTCCCCTAAATAGTATTTCCTATATAATTTCCTTTAAACTTACCATCTATGTTGGTGGCTTCGCAGCGCCAAACCTGTCCAAAGGCTCCTTCGCCCAGAATATTGAAGAACTTCAATCGGTATCTAGGGAATTCCCAGCGGTCGCAGTTGGCCTCATTGCCGGGGGCGCCATTTTCCAGGGCGCCGGAAGTGCCAACACCTGCCACGCATCCTGGGCCCGTCGCACTGCCCGGGATCTCACCTGTCCCGACTATGGGCACTCCGGCGGTGGCATCTACGCCGTTGGTGACACCTGTTGATAACTGGGACGTTGCCTGTCAGCATGGCCATCGACGAGGGTATCCGACAGGGCGACATGGACATTGACATCGAAATAGATATCGAAGGCGAATGAAAATTCCAGCGAAGTTGATGTTTGTGACGGGAACATATATGAGAAACACAAGATAAAATGCTTTGATTAGCTTGGATCCATATTTTTTCAGATTGTCATTAAGTTAATAGACAGACTGCAGATCAAGTGACACTTAAGCCAGCAAAAGTATCTGCTTGTCAGGTAAAAATATCACAGGTACAACATAAAACACTTTGATTGTCCTTATTCTGACAAACAAGGCTCACATGACACTTAATCCTGGGAAAAGTTTGCTTGACAGAATCTCTACTTTGTACAAAAGTTTCTTTCATGAAATTTGTGATGAATGTCAGTACTACATAAAGGTGATTATCTCGATTAGCTTAAAATGATTATGACAACTATTTTAAATTAAGGTAAAAAGCGTTGTTTTATGTAAGGAAGTTATGGTAAATATTAAAATTTGATTTCCTAGGACAACATTATAATCTTATGAAAACAACTTATTTCACGCGTAAATATTCCATAAAACAAAAAAAAAATATATATATATATGTTTAAATATTTTTTTTCCACTAAAATAACTTCCATAAATGATTTAATAATCACAACCTTTATTGGGTTAAATCCCCCGCGGATTTGTTGCCACTGTTTGTGACGCAAAGAGCGAGTGGAAAATTCAGCAAGTTTTTGCATCCGCTGTCAGTGAATGAATGGAAATTGAAATGGAAATGGAATGATAGGATGCCAATGTAACTCGCATTCCCGGCATTCATCCTGTGAATTTTTCATTCCGTGCAGCATTCCGCCTGCATTGAGCTACTTTTCCTGTCAATTACACTGCCGATGTTAGCCACTCTGGGTGTCAGGAGGACAAGGACGACAGGAATACCTCAGCGAAGGCGTTGAGTGCGCCAAACCAGAGACCTGAGAGACCGAGGTGGAAATCTGAGCTTGAGTAGCTGTCGATTAGGGACTCTGTCGGTTGCAATCGCTCCCAAAGGTTCAAGGAATCGATATCTGCATAGTCACCGAGATTTTGTGAGTGCTTTGCTAATTTTTAGCATTATATTGTAACGAAATCAGGTTTGGGAACATCAGACAAGATAAATAGAATATCTAAGGTTGTCACTAATTAAGAAATATTGTTTTTTTAAAAGATTTTCCATATTCAAAAGCTTTAAAATAATTAATTCAACTCACAATGCCCAGCTGCTGATCCCGCTCCCAGGGAACATAACGATTGGCAAAGGCCACCGGGCCCTGCCACTGCTGCATGACCATCGAGTTACGGCTGTCGTCGGTGAGCGTGCTGCTCAGCTGGCTGGGATTGGACTTCTTGGCCAGTTCCTCCTTCTCCTTGGATTTCTTGAGGGTCCTGCTAATGGCGCACAGCCGTCGACGGCAGAGATACGCGAAGAGAACCGCAGTGGCGGCTATGAAACCGCCAATGGTCACCACAATGGGTATGGTGCCCGACTTGATGGAAAAGACGGTGATGGTGTTGTTGTTAGTACCACCGCCACTGGGTGGACTGGGAGTGGGTGGCTCTGTGGGGACTTGCTCGCCCCTCGTCGAATTATTGCCAGTTATCGGCGTCAACTTGGTGCGGCTCTTTGGCGTGGTGCTGGAGCTCGTCTCGGGTGGCACCTCTGCCTCTGCCTCGTTGCTGCTGCGGTCGGGAGCAGAGGGTAGTGATGGTGGTGGCGGTGGGTAGTAGTTACCGAACTGTGGTGGCCCGAATATACCACCGCCACTCGAAGGGGGCACTGGGGGAAAGCGACTGTTGGGCAGTCCATTCCGGATGGACTGGACACCCGGCAGCTGGTCGAAGCGGGGCAGGAACTGTGATATGTTGTGCACCACGTTCGAAATGGAGGTCTGCGGTCGGTAGCCGTAGCTGTTGTCCCTCTCGCCGAGGATATTGATGAAAACCTCGTTCTTGGCCGTATAGCGGCCATCGGTGACAGTTATGTAGATGAGGAAATTCTGACCAGCCTGCACAAAAAGGAAAACAAAATGATTCAGGTTAAAAGTTCAGGAAAAGTTAAGCGTGCAAAAGTATGGAAAGCATCCTCAGCATTTTTATGACCTTGCAGGGGTAATATTATTATTTAAAGTTGCTTTAATGGAATGTAGGAAACATGATGCTATCTTTTATAATATATTTAAAGGAACTTGTTTAAACGAAAAGTTAAAAATAATTTTAAAAGTTTTGTTTTTGTATTATTTAATGATAATTTTCTATATTTATCTTCGATTAAACAAAATCGAATGACTGATTTCTCTTAATTTTATTCGAAATTGAACAAAGAAATAACATAAGCCTCAAAATAAGTCACGTATACTTTCAAAATGGCTTTTGAGTTGTATCCATATTTGTATAACTTTTTCTTTTTGTGATTTAAACATGAACGTAATTTGTATATGAAATAAATCATTTTTTATAATTTTATATAGATAAAGTTTATATAACTACCAGCAAGGCTATAAAATAATCGAATATAAGCTTTTCTTACCCTTCCCGCCAGACTTTCATTGAGATAGACAATCCCCTTTTTCGGATCAATGTAAAAGGGTAGTTTTTCGGGTGTACTGGCCCCGCCTCCACTACCGGGTGGCGGAATGAAGCGGGGTTCAAGGCCGAATATCAGATCATCGCCATCGGCATCGTCCGCCCGGACTTGCTCGATTACCTGGCCGACTCTCTCCGTCTCCGATATTCGCCAGTTGCGGTCGCGGAGATACAGAATCGGCGGTGCATTTTGATCATTGGCCTCGACTGAAAGTATATTCACAAATGAATAAAAAACAAAGCATTTTAATATGCATTTTTAATGCATATGGCACATAACAACTGGTTGTTGTTCATCAGAAATATTTTCTGATGAGCAATACTGGTTCTTAACATATTTAAATCTTTCTGTAACTAGTTACCAATATTCCATATATCTTTACAGAGACTTAAATTAAATAAATGATTTTAAGGACCTTGAGCAGTCTTAAATATTATTAATAATAAAACTTTAATCTTAATGGGTTTTACGTATTAAGTTAAGTCTATTTATGTACTTTTAAACAGAAAATGTTTCGCAATTATTAATTTATTCAAGCATTAAAGTAGAGGTTTCTGTTTCTGTTCTGTTTCTGTTTCCTCTTCTCTCATTAACAAAATTAAACAAAAAATCTATCAAAGTAGATAATCTATCCAATCTTTTGATAGTTATTACTTTATAAGAATATTTGAACGCTTACATTTACAACTTAAACAATACTTTCTTTATATAAATGTACAACTATTAATTTTAAACCTAATATCTATACGCATTCTGTTAATCTGGCTTATAATTGATTTCAAACACGTGGTTAAACCCAAAATTCAAACCTACAATTAACAAAATCGAAATGAAAGGCTTCAGGTGAAATATGGCTCTGATTTTTCTCAGGAAAATCCATTTATCAAAACGTGACATCACTTTAAAATACTAACAGCTTGTATTAAGAGCGTAACTTGTTTTGTAATCCTCCAGTAACCGCTTATTAAATCCAGCCTACGCCAGCGATAGAACGATTAATTGGTTAAGACGACGACAACGACTTTGCATGCATTTCGATGGGCCTACAACAGTTGGCAGCCAAGTTCATTCAGAGATATGCTGCCGAGTGCCAGCTATTGACCCGGATGTCTGCCACTTGGTAGCTTCTGGCTGGCGTTTGAATCACTGCCAAAGGCACACACAAAAGATACTTTTGGGTGGCGGCCAGATTGCAGCATAGGAAAAACTGAATTTTTTTCTTCTGCTATGAAATATAAATCGGTTCATTGTACACGGCGATGTCCGTGAAATATTCGCATATTCAGTTTATTTCTCAGCGCCTCATAAGTCAAGCATCATTCAATGGACCTAAGCGACGTGACGTGATAACCGGTTGCTGGTTGTATTTGCACTTGTATCTCTGTATCTTTGTATCTTTGTATCTCCGTATCGCTGACGACCTTCAGATGCGAATGCGGAGCGCACACATGTAACGAATACGTACGTATACGTGATGTGTTCTGCCACAGGAGCAGCGACGCCAGCAACACTCACCCGTATTTTCCCAAAGACACAAGCCACACACACAAGAGCCAAGAGCGATGCCGTCGGCGCGGCTTAACTGCGAATGCGAGAATGTTTTCGCTCTGCAAACAGGTTTGAGACACGCTTTCAGGGCGGACTTAACTTGGTCCGCGTGTGTAAGCTCATCCAGAGATATACACGGATTCGGCAACACGGCTGCTATACATTATGACTGCCCGAAAAGATGTTTCGTTTCATTTAAATATTGCACAATATGCTGGCTTACGAGCCATGTGCGTGAACTTCAGCCTGATGGCGGTCTTAATAAAGATTGTTGGCATTAGTATTGTTTATATGCACGATTTGGGAAGAATATATTATATTTTCAGAGTCTCGTGAGCATTTTTTTTCTTAATTTTTTGAAGGTTTATTATAATAACTGAAGAATTAGTAAAACAAGTGATTTTTACTACAGAAAGCAATCTTAACCTCACGGAATTCTTTATTTCCCGACGCTAGCAGACTGTCTAAACCGTTTTATACCATCTTTAAATATATATTATATTTATTATCTTTATAATAGATAAATCTTCAATTATGATCAATAAGCTTTTAATTTTTCTAGAAATATATCCTTAACAAAAATTCTACGATGATTTCCCTGATCAAAAACTGAAGATCTACCTCTCAAGTATCTACCAAAATCCAAAGTTCAATAATCGCTTTTATTTTGACAACAAATAAACCAATTTCTATGAATAAGCCATAATGATTGAATCAATTTCCTGGCAATTAGTCGCTTAAAGAGTTCATACGCCCTCGGTAAAATGACACCTTATTTCTAGGGAAATATTCACGGTCAAGGCTGTATGTACTGAAGCTCAGAGAGCTCGAAGAGCTCCATTTGTTTTTCTCGCCCACGGGGATCAATAGACCATTGTGGGACTTCAAGAGCAATTCGCATTGTTTTGTATTACTTTTTTTTGGTCAGCAATTACGCATTTGTGTTTTGTGGTCATTAACGTGGTTTTGTCATCAAGATAGGCTCAGACTGTTGACCCGGTTCCATAACCATTTACCTAATGCACTTTTGCCCCATAAGAAGCTAATCGAGATGTCCCTCATATGGGGTTATTCTTTGTAATGCTCGAGGGTTCTTTTCGCAATCAGTATAAATCATAGATTTTAATTAAGATAGTAAACCCTTTTAGTGTACTCTTAATTTAAAAATAAGCCAAAGGCTTTTAATATATATATTACCTTCTTGCGAAATCAGGGAACACACAACCACAATGAATGTGAGCAGTAGGCTCCTTCCTCCCGGTTTGCCACAGTGTATTATCCGACTTTCGTGGTTGTGATGGTGATAAACCATTGCGCAATCAACCGCCTAAACGGCAGCCTGCCAGATGTCCGAGGACTGAGACAAGGTGATGAAATTTTAATTAAAAATGGCTGCGCATCGTGGTGAAATGAAATCAAATAACAGATATATATTGTGGGTGAGTTTTCAGATGTCCTGCGAGTTCCGCGACATGTATTTTAAGTGGTATTAATGACAGACGCGTAATTAAAGCGGTGAAACGATTTTTTCATCTCTAGTTTGGACACCGGAAATTAATGAAAAAATATACGTGTATATTTCTTGTACTATATGCCACTCTTTTCATATAAAGGCAATGAACCAGGATATGTCTGTGGAAATATTTGAGTGAAGGGCACACAAAAATTCACAACTAAAAGAAAATATAACTTGAGACGCTGCACGTCATGAAGCGGGTCGGCATCGGCGATTTCTCTTTTTGACGTTTACGGCGGTCCGACGGGTGCATGGCGCAATAGCAAAACAAAAAAAACTGGGACCGATATACCCGTATATATCCACAAATATGTACACTCTCACATAGCTTTATACAGCAGGGAATACACCTCGCTTTGTGTATCTTAACAATTTGTTAGGGATATAAAACTCAAGTCAGGGGCAAGCACAGGTGTTGAAATTAGCAGCTAGATTATATAAATTATTTAAATTCAGGCTGCTTAAAGGGGTCACTCTAGTTTTGGTAGCACATGAGTCATCACTACGCACATTTGAAACGCTTAATAAGCTGCTGACTTTCCAGCCATTATTATTATTATTACTTTTATTTTAGGGTGGGATTTTTGCGCCGATGTTCACACACATATATATGAATTTAGAGATTGTACACAAAGCCACGGAAACTGGTATCCAAAAACTTTCACGGGTTGTGTTTTGGGCGGCGATCCCCAAGCGGTACTTGGTTCAGTCGTTGCGTTTAACCACTCGGCGCACTGACAACTGAGGCTATAGTTATAGCCAAAGCTATAGATGGAATCGCCCAGACCACAAGATCTCCCGGATACTCTCTCTGTCTCTCTTTCTTGGAGTCTCTCTCTTGGCGTCTTTCTCTCTCGCACAACGAAAAACTTGTTTGGCTGCCAGAAACAACGAACTTGAACTTGCTCTCTTGTGGATCGCTTGCGCTCTCTGTGACTCTCTCAATTTACTACTGTTTGTGGAACTTTAAATTATTATTAATTGAATTATCAGTGACTAGCACACATAAGTTCATTCATTGTTTGTCAACAATATTATCAGTTTAACAATGTCTGATAAGAAAGGTAGTCTGAAAGTGAGAGTGAAATATTAATTTGCATTAAATAAAGAATTTTGTTGATTACATATAGTAAAGGGATTGAGATTGTTAAAATATATAAATATAAATAATATAAACTATAAATTCATATTTATTTATTTATTGTACTCTGTACTCCAAAAGTTACAAACTTAAGGTACAGTCGGGAATCGGCCATAGCAGCGGTGACTTTCGGCCGGAATGGGTGTTCCATGTTAGCTTACTTATAGGTTTTTACAAATAAATTAACAATTATAAATTCATATATTTTAACCTTTCTTATTTGATTTTTACCAATTTTATTTCTATAATATTAAATAGATTTTACAATATTTTTAAGAAACTCCCTGAAATTACTTATATACCATAAGCAGCCCACATTAGTAAGTTAACCCCAAGCTTTTGTCTTTAGTTTTCCCTCCCAGTTCCATTGAACAATAGAGCTTTGTCCAATAGACTGATTCACTAATCAAAGCGTTTATCTGTTTCACGACCACAAACTATCATCGCGGTCGATTGCAGTAGCAGCGTCGCCCCCGACAACGCCAAGTAACAACCAAAACAAATCCACAAAGCTTTGCACAAAGCACCTTATTTACCCAAGTGCAGCATATTTATTTATTTGCCCGAATGCAACGCTTCGTCACGTGTATTTCCCAAAAAAATAAACCCAAAAACAACCAAAAATCCATGAAAACCCATTCACAAGTCTTGGCCATTTCAAAACCTGCCAAAAGTCGCCGCCAAATGCGAGAAATAAAATAATACAAAAAATATAAACCGAAACCAGGCAAGTTGAGCTCATAATGCCTGCCAGTCGTCGATTGCTGACCGGCTGGACTGGATGACAAGTCTTTTGGATAAACATAACAATTTTGAATCGAAATATTTGTTATTTAAATGATATCCAATTGAAGACATCGCGGAGGTACGAGGTATGAAAAAAGAGATTCTTATGGCATCAATTACCCAATGATTGAGATTCGGATAGCATTCGTGTTTCTGTATTTGCAATATATTTTCTGTAGAATAGCTGAGTTTGTGTAAAAGTGTGTAAGCTCTGATTTCCAGCACATATCAATTGTGTTTCCCCCACACCGGAAAAGTGAAAAGCGAAGAGTGAAGAGCGAACACTGCTTTTGTGTTTTAGTTTCCAGGTTCGTGCTTAGCCGTGGGTGTCCCATAAATCCAAGAGCATATTTAATTTAAACTGAAATACACTGAAAAGTTCAAATAAAATAATAATTATTTCATAACCTCTGAACGACATTTCTTTCTAAAACATAACTTTGTAAAATTCAGTTAGGATTACAAAATAAAAATAAGACGAAGCAGTTCACTGAAAAAAAATAAAAATAAAAAAATAAAAAAATAAATAAAAAGCTTTAACTTTCTCAAAGATTATATGATCTAATCACATCAGCTTATAAAGTAACTTAAAATTACTCAATTAACAACTAAAATAACACATTAAACTCCCAAAAGATGCTCTAAAATCGACAAGACAGCGTCATAGTTGAATCATAACAATACAATACAGCCATAAAGTGATGATAACGGAGCTGATAAGCCACACGAAAGTTGATAAGGCCTGCTATATTCATTGGAACTGAATGGCACTGATAAGGCTTTGGGTCAAACACGAATTCTACAAACCAAAACAACACCAAGAGCCAGTCGACTCGCGTCTCTCACCCAGATAACTCGATGTGATTCCCGGGGTTTTTGCTAATTAAAAGCTTGCTAAACGCCGCATTCACATTCTAAATCTGTTCTACTTTTTGTATTTGAATAAACAAAACAAAAATTGACTGCATTTCATAGTGGAAACTGGATGTAAACAAAGTGAAGCTGTGCTTGAAAAAGCAACAGGTACAAATAAATCAAACCGAAGAGATATATTCAGTTAAAGGACTCTGTTTATTTAAGTGCCTCATATTTAAATTTATGCTGTGGAAAATTTGAATATCACTTGCAGGTAATAAAGGCAGAAGACCCGCTGTCTACACAGTCTGGTCGAGATAGCTCTCAAGTGGTTCGGGCCACAAGATTCTGCCATAAATTACAGAAGGTGTTGGGGCCAACAATGCACAGTTCAGGCCCAGCAGCAGCAGCATCACCGCATCGAGTGCAGAAGTTTTCTATTTTCTATTTTCTATTTTTATTTTCGTTTTTGTAGGACAACTTTCATAGTTCGTTCGGTCTGCACATTGGTTTTTGGTCGCGCCACATAAATGGGCCTGAATTTGGCATTTTTGCAAACGGTGCAATTTACTTGCACCAACATACATAAGGCCCATTTCTGTCTGTACTTGTGTACAAAAAACGTCGAGTGTGGAAATCGGTATATATATACATATAGGCCCTGCACTATTACCCTTGCCTAGCCTTGGTGTGAGTGCTTCTCCATGGATTCAAAACCATGGCCCTTGTAAAATGAAGCCCGCCTTCTATGCACTCCCAGCAATAGGCCTGAAATAAATACAAATTTCTGCATACTTGAATGTACAGCATAGCCTTAGTTGCGGTATCTTAAACCTCTTCCTAAATCGAAAATAATAAAAGCTGATGTAGTCATAAAAATCCCCAACCTGTCTGACTCAAAGTTAAATAAACTAAATGTCTGAATTTACAATTAGTTGATTATCTTGATCATCTTAAATATTAACTAATATTTAACTCGAAACACTCTCCTTCTGTGTTATTTCCAGGACCCACGATTACGAGTTACTTACGTACGACAAGTTAACCCGGACTGAAACCCCTACTTAACGATGATTCAGATACTGACACATCGACCCAACTACAGTCCACTCGTGGTGTTCATGCTCCTTCTCATTGACCACCGTCTGATCATTGTGGGTTCAAGTTTTCAAGTGCTGCAAAGCCCTTCCGATCAAAACTTAAACTATGAACCAATGCAGGGAAAATTGGAGGATCTGAAGGTGCCAGAGGATCGAGAAGTGGTCGTCCGACTGCCGTCAAACTCACTGCTCAAATATACGTCCTACAAGGATGTGTCCATTCTGCACTTTAATGTTCTACAGGACACAAGGACTGCCTACTTCACCTTCAAGGCGTATGAGGATCCCAAAAGTGCCTTTCGTTAGTACAGCAAAAATAAGGATTTTTACCATTTTATATAATTTATATAAATTTTTAGAACGCAAGTGCAAGCCCAAGGATGTTACGCTGCATCTGAAGGCCAGCAGTTACCCAGTAATAAGTCCGGAGAATATTACTTTTCCCAAAAACTTCTTCAGTTCAGATCAAAGGTAAATAAACTGCTTAGATAAATAGGTATTTAAATTGATTTTCTTCCAGATTCAAGGTGTATGACCTGCAGTTCCTCTCAGATGAGCAGCCGCAGCACATTACCATCGAGGCCCCTCACATTGGCAACTGGTTTGCAGTGGCATTTGTGAGTTGGTCGGATCCCAATAATGATCGAATTGAGCAACAAGGTAATAATATTAATCTCAAATGAGGAGAGTTTTTAATAAATATAACAGTGAAACAAATATTCTTTAGCTATGATTCTAATTCAGTTAAATACTTATTTATGTAAAACCTCTTTTATTCACAGGACTCGCCGCCTCGTGCGATACACTGCTGTTTGCCGAGATGTCCGTGAGCCGTTTCCGTCCCATAATCTTAAATAGCGACCAGGAGCATCAGGCTAATCTAACGAGCCATGTCCTGCCCGTTAATAAAACCAGAAAAGTAAAGGAAAATCTCAAAGAAGCTGGCGGTAATAACACCTCTAGGCCGCTCCGCTCACTGCCGCCCAAGCAGCAGAAACTGAAACAACCGGAATTGAACAATTTTACAGATAATACGGATCCGAGCAAAGCTGCTTCCATCCAGAATTCCACGGAAAACCGCAATGGCACCGTAACACACACCGCTAACAATGAGATCATCTATCGATTCTATGTTCCCGACGAGATTGGCGATGCGGCGGCGCGGATTGCCTTCAATCAAGTCTGCGATGAGTGTCCCGAGGTGGGTTTCCATGTCCGGGCGAATGGCTATCCGCTGGGAGGTACAGATCAGGGCCATGGGACCATCATACTGGCAAACCAGACCGACGAGATCTCCATTCCCTTCGGAGTGCAGCCCAACACCTGGCACTATGCAGCCCTGGGCTTTGCCACAAATGAGAGCGTGGCCAATTTTAGCGTATCCTACACCCTGCAAATAGATTACATCGCCTCGAAAATTGTGTCCAGGAAACCCAGAGATGGCGACAATAATTTTAACAGTAGCGCCAGTTCCAACACTAGTTCCAGTTCCAGCTCTGTTCCCAATGCCTGGACACCCACTCCCTTCCGCGGCATGAACTTCTACTCGCTGCTGCGGCAAACCTACCGCGAGTTCTTCATGTTCGACTACGATCTGCGACCTGATATCAATGGCACGGTTCCGGCCACACTTAATCTCACGGCCCAGACCCACTCGGGCTTTGCCTTCGATGTGGGCGAGGTCTACGACATTGGCGGCACACTCACCTTTGCCGTTTCCATGCAGGAGGAGCACCGCGCCAGCCTTAAGATGGCTCTCCCCACGCAGCCCCCGGATCTGGGTGGCATCCTGGCCGAACGCCTGATTGGAGATCCCAAGGAAGCGGGGTTGCCGGTGGGTAAGACCGTAGTAGCTGCCGGCAACCAAAGCATGCAGATAGTGGTGTGCATGCAGCTGGGTGAGCCGGGGGAACCGACCTGGCCGGACAAATGCCGCTACGGGCAGAGACTGAAGCAGGCCTCCATTATTGTCAACCACACTGAAAGCATGGGCGTCATCCATGTGCCCTTTCCAGAGAGTGGACGATGGTGAGTTTATCTGTTTATGAATATTAAATATTTAACCTAATTATCAAAATTTCGCATTAAAAGGTACGTTACCATGGGCTTGTTCTGTCACGGAGCCGAGACAGCTCGGGTGACCATCATGGAGAGTGTCAAGGAGTTCATACGGAAGCACCAGGACATGCTGGAGGACATGCGACCGCCTTGTGACTGTGCAGCAGGTATTCCCCGCATCTCGGCCTGCCTCAAGGACTTGGAGTGCCTCGCGGCGATGAACGAAACCGAGACGCTGAAGGTGAAGGAGTGTATCATGGACTCTAAGTGCACTACCGAATCCCACCAGATGACACGACTCTTCGAAGAGCACCACAAGGCAGCGATGGAGCAGCACGTGGGCACGGATAACTGCAACACCTCGGTGGTTTTCACAGTGTCCTCCAGTCCGTGCGTGGCCGGGAGATGCGGTCGCTTTGGGCGCTGCTATCACTACATGTCCGGCGGATTTGTCTTTTCCACATGCGTCTGTTCGAAGGGCTACCGAGGCTGGGACTGCACGGAGGACTCGCAAGTGCCGACCAGCATGTCCATTCTGCTGGCCACGCTGCTGCTCACGCTGAGCAACCTGCTCTTCTTCCCCAGCATCTACATGGCCGTGAAGCGGCGTTACTACACCGAGGGCGTCATCTACTTCTTTGCCATGTTCTTCTCGATATTCTATCATGCCTGTGACTCTGGCGAGGATGAGTACAGCTTCTGCCTGGTGAAGATTGGTGTGCTGCAGTTCTGCGACTTTTACTGCGGCCTGCTGAGCATCTGGGTGACTTTAGTGGCCATGGCCCATGTCCGCTCGGACTTTGTCTCGCTTCTGCACATGTTCGGGGCGATTCTCCTGGCCTTTGGCACGGAGCTGAACAAGCAGAGTTTGTGGGTTTTCCTGGCACCGGCACTGACAGGGATCTGCCTGATCTCCACCAGTTGGGGTCTGCGCTGTGCCAAGTCCCGAAAGCTGTTCCCCTCGCGCCGATACCTCTCCGTCTGGCTGCCTTTTGGATTAACCTTGGTGGTCGCCGGCCTCGTTTGCTACGCCTTCCTACAGACGAAGCAGAACTACCACATCGTTCATTCGATCTGGCACATGGTCATGGCTCTGAGTATCCTGTGCCTGCTGCCCTCGAGAAAAACCTTCCTACCGAAGTGCTAGCACGCGGAGAGCAGTTCCCAGGCCAGGGAGCTCCTGCTGACCGACCAGGAGTTCCACATGTGAGATGAGGAGAACCCTTAGCTTTCGCGAACACGTTACAGGACCTAGACTAGCCCTAGCCCCGTAGAGATAAAGCCTACTCTAGATTGTACAGTACCTAATAAATACTCGTAGATATAGTTGGATAAATGAGATCAATCGAGCACTGAAAGTTCACTAACACTATGGATAACGCATAAAGAACTATATGATTACAGATACTTGATCGTTACTACGTTTGTTTACGCATCCTCAGCCACATGAAGCTATCACTATGATTTATAAACTATTTCAACAGCCTTACTAAATTTAATGAGACGCACGCATGGAAATGTGTATCGCATAACCGAAGGTGTACATAGGTACTTGTTGTTAGATAAATCGCAGACTATAAGACTAGTTAATAATAATAGAATGTACTATAAAATACCATCTGCACTAATTTAAACAGAATCAATGTATTGATATTCCCATTGAGGCAATTGAAGTGGCAGCGCTCAAGACTACAATTTATTTTTTTGTTGTGGAAAAATGTTTACAATAATTCATTAAATTTATACTTTACTAATAAAAGCATAAATGTTTCGATTGTCTTACTGTTTAAACACCACTTTATTTGGTTGTATAAAAGGCAGAATGTTGGGAATATTTAATGGTAAGAGAGCTATTACGTTTCTCTACAAAATTCTTCAGATAAAGATGTGCTAATAATTACAAGTACATATAATACATTCCTCCTGCCATTTAATCTTTTCCTTTAACGAGTAAAATATATTATTTTGTTAGTTTATATTAATTTGTCTATATTACAGTTTATGTAGGAAACTTTCCCTATCGAACACTGCCTGAACCATAGCGAATTTCCCTCTCAAATTGCTCCGCTTTCAGGGTGCCATCGATGCTCTCGCAGTTCTTGTTGAAAACGCTATAGGCGCTCATCTCGTTGCGATTCCTGGGACCTGTCCTGGTATTGAAATATATTCCAAACAAGGCGGAAAACATGAGGAAGACCAGTCCAAACTTCAGTTCAATGGCTATCACATAGAGGGTAACCCAGAACAGGAAGTAAACACCCCAGAGGGTGTATTTTAGGGCATTGTTTTCCTTGTGATGATTCTCTGTGGACCTGGAGGGACTTTCCTCCGGTATTAATTCATTTTCGCTGGAGAATGCAGCCTCATCAGGGGACTCTTCAGCTGTATCCTGGGACTTGGTTATGGCTGGTTCCTAAAACACCTCCCATATTAGATTATTGCCTAGCATATGTCTTGTTTCCGCTTACCTGTTGTACCTCGATGGTGGTATCTTTGTTGGCTCCCGTGCCCAACATCCAGAAGCGGCGCAGTTTCGTCTTGAAGTTGTCAACGGTCTCCTTCCTTCGCTTCTGAAGGCGATATTGTCGCAGCTGCTCCTGAAAGTCAGCCATAAATTGCTGCTGAAACTATTTTTTTTTCAAAATATAAATAAACTAAACTAGACGTGTCAACAGCATATCGATAAGACCAGAGCTGGGTTAGGTATCGATATGTAGTACAGGGCACACGCTTTACCGTGAACAATCAAAGGGACTAACTTTCACATAAACATTTCAAATAATAATAATCTTTACTTTAATAATTAAGATGTAAATAATTTTATTTATATTTTAAAGTAATAATCCAGCCAAAAATATACTTTACTACTACTACTTAAAGTTTTTTAAGTTTGGCGTTGAACATATACTACATTTCAGTTAAGATTCAATTATTAAAAATTCTTAAAATATTTATTCATATTTATTTGTACATAAAATGTACAAAGATTTATTTATATGTAATTTAAAACATATTTCATGTTCTAAAAATTTCTTTCTTTGGGCGTTCACTGTATTTCTAAGGAGATATAGTCAGCTATCGATATTTATCAATATGCATTAAAGGTACTCTTTACTTATTTTAAATATTTAAGATGGAAAATATTTTATTAACAATCATAATATTTTCAAACTTTTCAATGGTTACCAATTTATTGTAAAAATTAAATAAGCTAATGGTCATAAGAAAATAACAACACTTCAAAGACTTAAATAATAATGAAAGGTTTTATATTTATGTGATTGAATATTCCAGAATATAAATAAAAAATAAACTATCTATTTGTTTTATTATAATTTAAAAATAATCGTTTTATTAGTATATTTTTTAGCATACAAACCTAAAATTAATGTTAAGGAAAAAACTAGCGATATAGACCGAAGTCCATCGGCCTAACAAAAAATATCCAAATTATTATCAAATTATTATTTTTAAAAATATTATTATATAAATTTGTTATTCTCAAATTTACGATTACTTTTTTATATTTAAAAATAAAAATCCTTCTTTTTCATATAACAAAAATTAAGTAATTTTTATAAATCACATTGACAAAATTTAATCACTTCAATAACTTAAAAATAATTTCGGAATATACTTTACCAAGCCAAAAACAAAAAGGAAAACTATATTGGCAGCCTGATTTAACCCAGTTTAATTTGATTCATTTATTTTACTTAATATGACTCAACTGTGTTGCTTACATGTAGCAAGTTCTATGTAAATGTCAATAGGGTCGCTTGAAGGTGCTGTCTCCTCGTACGTCAACTTCCTCGCAAACAAACAGATATGTCGACATGTGGCCCCCGGATTTATATCCGTAAGCTCCAAGTGGCATTCCGTTTTCACACTCTTAATTACCATAAACATTAGAGGGTAAACAGTTAAACATAATAATTTTTGTGAAAGAACTGCGGCTACCGTTAGTAAGCCACCCACGCCTAATTGCATTCATTAACAATTACTGCCCTGAGGGAGTATCACTGTCTAACACGAAAACTGTTTACTTTGGGATGTGCGAACAATTTTCCAAAATTACTTTTATAATTTTTACGAGCAATAAATTTATTTAAAAAAGTCTGATAACATTTGTTGTACTTTGATAATTATGTGCTGCTCCCCTTTGGGTGGATAGTCAAAGGTGCAAGGCCAAAAGGAATAATTACCTTGATCTCTAGCTATTATTCTTATTTTATTTTTAATACTAAAGAACTATTCTTATTTATTATTTAAAAGAATGTGTTAAATAGTGTCATTACATGCGAATTTATGGCAGCACCTGGTCGAATACTTGGCTGACGACGAACGGAGACAGCGCCAACCTTTGCATTATTTGCTCTAATGAATTGAAAAAACGGAATAAATGAGACATGTGCGATGGACGAGGGGGAGGCTCTTCGCTTTTTAAGATTCTCAGTCGCAGCAAATGAGTGATACACTTTGATAAATAAACAGAATATCATCTAGACCCTCAATTATCTTTATTGTTCCATCTGATAACCCAACCTCTAGGGGCGTCCTCTGGCACCCGAAACAGATTCTGTCACAGCCACTGCTTTTATACCCACTACAACTCGGGTTCCTCTTCAGTTTTAGTTTGTCGCAGGTTCGGGAATGCCGGAAAATTGAAAGTCTTGAGACTAGAATCTAAAAGAGATCACAATGAGTGCGGAATTATGCCAACAACAAGGCGACGTTGAGCGGTCAACATCGAAGGCGAACGCTGCCAAAAGTTCTGAAAATGGCGAGCAAAATGCTGGCCATGAATACGAGGAAGTGCTTCAATTAATCGGTAGTTTAACAGTTCTAAATTAATTAATACTCCAAATAATAAAGAAGTGTTTACTTAATAAATTCAATTAAGGATTCGGGCGAGTGCAATGGATTGTGCTTTTGGCAGCAGGACTCCTTCTTATGATGGTCATCAACGAGACCATGGGCATGTCCTATATCACCATCGTATCACAGTGTGATTTCGCAATGAATTCAATGGATAAAGCCGTCATGAGTGCTGCCAGTTTTATCGGTGAGTTAGCAGATTTTTGCGCCTATTTTAATCTTCATCAGCATTAGTCTTTATCTTTCACGTTTCACGTTTTCATGCTTATAAATTTCACGCGTGCTTTTTTGCAGGAATATTCTGCTCATCCTATTTTTGGGGCTATCTGAGTGACACGGTGGGACGGAGGCCAGTATTGATATATACCACGATTGCTGGAAATGTGCTCTCATTATGCTCTACCGTAATTCCCAATTACTGGCTATATGTATTCCTTCGTTTTGGTGTGGGATTTTTGTAAGTAAAGCCACGTGATTTAAAAGTTAATAAAATATAAAGTTTTTAATTATGATTGCAAACAAAACTGTTATCAGTGTAAAGTACTTTATTATTATATATAGTAAGCAATTAAGACGGTTCCAAACTGAACGCTAACCAACCAGAACCGCTTTTATCCAAACTATAAATTTTTAAATTAATTTAATTACACTTCTAATTAAATATTTTAATTACTCAACAGCATTGCTGGAGCTTCATCAACTACCTATGCCTATCTTGGCGAATTTTTCACTCCAAAACATAGGCCTATTGCCATTAATTATGCCAGTCTCTTTGTGGGAATTTCCACTGTCTATGTGCCTGGTAATTATTTACTTAGATCTTTCGTAAACGTTTACAATATACTTAATATGAAATTACAGCCACTGCTTGGCTAATATTGTCCATGAATTGGAACGTGAACATTACGGATGACTTTTCGTTTCGTCCTTGGCGTTTGTTAACCATTTGCTACATGCTTCCTGGGATTATTGGAACAATAATGCTATGGACTCTTCCTGAGAGTCCTAAGATCCTGATGTCCCTGCATAAGACTGAAGAAGCCTTTGCAGCTGTCGACTGGATTGCAGTTAAGAATTCCGGTAAACACTTGCATGAATTCAAAGTACAAAAATTAAAAACTGAAGCATCAGCTGATGGGGAAAATATTTTACTTGTATCAAAGTCAGCGTAAGTTTTAATTAGTAATTCAATAATTTGATGAAAATTAATAGGTTTTTCTTTAGCATTGCCACCATCAAGAAAATGTGGAAGGAAACTTTGCCGCTGCTGAAAAGACCTCATCTGGTAAACTTTGTTATTAGCTGCACCATCATGTGCGGCTTATTCTTTAGGCAAGTATTTAAACAATTTATTTAATTTTTAATTTTTAAAATACATATTTATCTTTTAAATAGCTCTTCAGGTATGGGTCTTTGGTATCCGGAAATACAAAATCGTTTGGGAATGAATCAAGCCGAAGATTCAATGACCGTTTGTGAAGTTATAGACGCTTCAATAGATCAAATGGAAGCAAATGCAGGAAATAAGGTAAGTGTCTTTTAATTTATATATTGATAATTTTTGTTTAAAATAAGCTAATGAAAACTCAATCAGCCAAAGCTTTAATTTAATCTTTTTGTTTGCTAAGCAACAAGTTTTTATATATTGCCAAGCGTTCTTTGTAATGACCCATCTGAGCTGATAAGGCATCAGATTTGATTCCAGCCAGGCAACTAGAGAACAGACTCTGAAAAGATTTTAAAACAATCCCTTATTTCCCAGAAAAATAAATAAAATGTTTTGGTAAATAAATCGAAATAATAATGGCATTTTATTGATGCTTGACAGCATCCTTATCTCTATCAAAGTCAAAGTACAACCAATTACAAGTATATAGGGATACATATAGATTGTTATTGGGGTGCACTGCTGCCGATCTTTGGCGGTTATATGCAGTTTCACAACACACTATGGCACCTCGCTGGACTATAGCAATTTTGTTCCTTTTTGCTATTAATTTGCATCTCGGAAACGTACAAGCAATTTGCGAAGGAGGGACATGTTGTGCATGTTCTTATCGACAACATTGCAGTGGAGCCATTTTTCCTGGTATCCAATGCCCAGGAGATTCTGTCTGCTGTGAACTTAAACAGAATGAAATAAAACAAATGCGACTAATTTATCATATATTACGACTTCGATTTTACTTTTGGGTATATAAAGCAATACAAGCTGAATAATTATAAAATATTATTGTGGTTAGTACTATAAGTATTGTTTTTTTTTCCCCAGACCTGTGTTGACACGATAAACACCAAGAGTTACGTTGACACGATTACCTATGGATCGGCACTAATTGTCGGCTATATACTGATGGGATTAGTGCTAAAGGCCATCGGTCGCAAAGCCTCAATAACTATTGGCCTGGCTTTGGCTGGCGCATGTGCAGTCATCTTGATATTCATCAAGGACGAAGTGGCCATTGTTGTCTGCTTTTGCCTGTACTTGGTCCTGCCAGGACTCTGTGTTTCGATAGTAAGTGGCGCTGTCGTGGATCTCGTGCCCACTCACCTGCGCGGAAAAGCGGTCTGCATTTGCCTGATGCTGGGAAGAACTGGTAGTGTTTTCGGCAGCAATATCATCGGAGTTCTCCTCGACTCATATTGCTCGGTGACCTTTGGAGTATTTTCTGGATTCGTTCTGGGTGAGTAAACTGATAATCAAGTTATGAAAAATCAATATATTTTTAATTATCTGTACTTTACTTGCAGTATGCGCTGGCCTCACGTTGCTGTTACCCATTTGAGATTATTTTAAAGAATTTAATTAAGTTAGATTAAGTTTTGTACCTTTTAAATAAATACAAATTGTAAACAAGATGAGAATAAGTTTTTATTTTCTTTCAATTTGAAAGTGAATCACAGGAGTTTGAAATCGATCATAACTAGTCTAGAAAAGGAATTTATTTTAATTGGAAAAGCTTTTATAAATTGGTAAATTTCTTTATTTCTTTAAAATAGACTCAAAATACATCTTTGGAGATTTAACAAGAATCAAATTACTCTATATATTATTACCCAAACATTAATTAACTTTAAGCGGCTTCAGGTTGAGTACTTTTGGTTAATTAAGCCACAGGCAAGTGGAGCAGATTGCTGACACTCCCTCAATAAAACCAGATCTTACAATGGGATTGAAAGCTCGAACCAAATACAGTATTTGTCATTATTTTGTAAATTCCATTTGAGTTTACTTTGCGGTTTTGTGCTAATCTGGGAAAATACTTCAACATTTCTAAGCGTATTCAGGAAAATGGTTTCATTTCATTAACAAATATTTGCATAAATTGCTATTATTTGGATAATTGTTTATGGCAAGATACTAAGACTAAGTAAACAACCCTCACGGTACATCGGAAATAACCACAGCATCGTCGGCTTCTCTCTCAACCCGTTTTGCATATAAAATCGAATTCATTGATGTGCTTAAGATCTCTCGCAAATTGCTTAAATTGAAACAAAATCCCGAGTGACTGGAGCTCAAAACTGGTTTGCGGTTCACATGTCGCTCAGTGTTCTACTCTGGGTTATTAGAATACAATGCAAAGGCTTAAAAGCAGGTGCTGCACCAGAGTACTGACCAGTTGAGTGTATACCTAAGGAATGTCAAGATGCACACCTCACGGGAGAGCAACACCCCCGGTCGCAATGTGTGGGACTATGACATGGTATTGGAGAAAATTGGTAATATATCAAAATCAATCGAGTCCAAAAGGGGAATTAATGGGGCGAGTACTTGCCACCAGGTTATGGTAAAACGCAGTGGATTTTATTGTTGGTCAGTGGCCTGCTGACAATCACATCCGTGGCTGCCCAGCAGGCGATGAGCATCATTGTGATTGCCTCGCACTGCGAATTCCACACAACACAGGCCGAAAAGGGCGTGATGATGGCGGCTAGTGTTACAGGTGAGCTCTGTTTCACATGGAGAACAATGGAGAATATACATTTCCATGTTTAATGTCACAGGCATCTTCCTATCGACCTACATATGGGGATACATTAGCGATGATATAGGGCGGCGCAAAGTTCTGCTCTATGGAAATTTCGCCAGCAACGCCCTGCAGTTTGTTCTCATGTTTGTCACAAGCATCTCGCTGTTTAACATCATTAACCTTCTGGTTGGCATCAGGTGAGTGGAGGAATATGATTTAAAAGAAAATTAATGATTTAATTGTTCAATTCTTTTTCAATTCTCACAGTGTGGGCGGAGTGTCGGCAGCACTTTATGCATATCTCAGTGAATTCAACATACCCCGACATCGAGCTGTGGCTATTAATTATTCTACGATGTTTGTCAGTGTTACTGCGATATATGTTCCAGGTAACAATGAATAGCTTTAACTGAATTAATTACCTGATTTTTAAATCTTCCAGCGACGGCCTGGCTAGTACTTTCATCCGATTGGGCCATAACCATGGGCGATTTCGTGTTCCGACCATGGCGATTGATGTTGTTAGTTAGTCTTTTACCCGGCTTAATCGGTGGCTTAGTTTTATTATATTACCCCGAAAGTCCAAAGCTGTTGCTCTCCCAAGATAAGACCGAGGAGGCAAAAGAAGCAGTGGCTTGGATCAGTAAATTCAACAGGGGAAAGCCCATTCAGCAGATTCTGGATTGTGACGATTTCACATTGAAGTCGGAGGATCCCGCTGGCGAGAACTTGTTATCCGACAGTCAGGGCTGTGGTATTGTGTCCAAAATTGTTCGGGCAACTATTCCACTGTTCCACAAGCCCCACGGTTTCAATTTTATCCTTTGTAATCTGGCATTGTTTGGAATGTTTTTCAGGTATTAACAAACCCAGGAAAGCTTTAAACTGTAACTTAAATTATTTATATTTAAAAAAATCTTCTAGTTCGAATGGCATGCAGCTTTGGTTTCCAGAAATTGTCAATCGATCATCTGGTGCTGAAAATAACTCATCTACAGTGTGCGAAATATTGAGCGTACCCGTTGACACTCTGCAAAATGTCACAGAAACCCTGGTGAATCATTCAGTTTTTTATTTTTTTTTATTAAATATTAAACAACTTAATTATATTTTAGGACTGCACCGATCCCATTTCAAGCAAAACCTATATAGACAACTTGATTGTGGGTTTTGCATTCTTGATTGGCTTTTCCATTCAGGGCACTCTACTTAATCCCTTGGGTCGAAAGAATGTCCTTTTAGCTGCTCTTGCAGTGGCTGCCTTGAGTGGAATATTACTGCACTTTATTGGAAATCCCACAGGAGTTCTCATACTGTTTTGCCTCTACATACTGCTGCCAGGACTCTCTATATCCATCATGATAGGAGCCATCGTTGATCTGGTGCCCACAAACTTAAGGTATTTATACATCTCAACAATTTAGTTGTATAATTCCATTGCATAATTTTACAACCAGATCGAAGGCAGTTAGCTTTTGCATGTCCATGGGACGACTTGGAATCATTGCTGCCACAAATTTAATGGGAGTTATGCTGCAACCATTTTGCAATACAACATTCGCCATATTCACTTGTACGCTTATTGGTAAGTAACTTTAAGCCCAGTTGAAAAGAAAATTCATTAATTTTTGATTTATTTTTATAATTTCAGTTTGCATTCTAATTGTTCATAAGCTTCCAATCAAAAACTCTGCTTAAGTTTTGCACTTTTATTTGTTTCTCATTTTTAATTTTTGAATATTAATGTACAAATAAATTTTAAAGTTGTTGATTGCTTCACTTTATGACTTACTTGTATCGAACGGAAAGTATATTTGGGTATAACTTTTACGCCTCCTCGAGTTAAATGAATTTATTCATTAATTATTTCATGGTGAATTAGTTATTTATACTCAAAATTTGTATTTCCACGTTTAAACGTTAAGAAGAAGAAGATTGAAACCTTATTATGCTTAAACCTCAAACTAGTTTCTATATATGATTATTAAAATATGATTCTAAGGCCTAGAACAGGTGTTTCACCATCACAGTGATCAGTTGTCTGTCTATCGGAGGAGTGTCAAGATGCATGGCTCACTGGTGAACCGTCCCAAAGTCTGGGACTATGAAACTGTATTGGAGAAAATCGGTAATTTATTCACATCTCTTTATGAACCCGGGTTTAAGAAAAGTACTTGTCACCAGGTTATGGAAAAACGCAGTGGATTTTATTGTTGGTCAGCGGTCTCCTGACAATAACAACCGTGGCTGCCCAGCAGGCGATGGGCATCATTGTGATTGCCTCGCAATGTGATTTCCATACCACGCAGGCTGAAAAGGGTGTGATGATGGCCACAAGAACGGCAGGTGAGTTGAACTTAGAAGAGAATAATATTTTAACAATATTTTAATGTTTTCATCCAACAGGTTTGGTCCTATCAACCATTGTATGGGGATACATTAGCGATGATATCGGACGACGCAAGGTTTTGATCTACGGCACTTTCGCCAGCAATGCCCTGCAGTTCAGCCTCATGTTCGTCTCCGACCTTTGGCTGTTTAACATAATTAATTTTCTGGCAGGAATTAGGTGAGTAATATGAACAACCAAAAAAATTGAGTTACTTCCCGTTTATTCAACGCCTTCTTATAAAGTTTAGAGTGATAATATAACACAGATAGTTCATAAAGACCGGCTTAAGAGAGCTTAATTATGTTAATTTTCTCTCTCCCAACAAAAACAGCGTGGGTAGCGTTCCAGCAGCACTTTATCCATATTTAGGTGAATTCAATATACCCCGACATCGAGCTGTGACGATTAATTATTCGACGATGTTTGTCACGGTTTCAGCCATAATTGTTCCAGGTAATAGTTAATTTATAAACTTTAATTACTTAACATATCTAACATCTTGTATATATTTCAGCTGCGGCTTGGTTAATACTTTCATACGATTGGGCGATCACCTTAGGAGATTTTGTCTTCCGACCTTGGCGTTTAATGTTGCTAATCAATCTTCTGCCTGGCCTAATCGGAGGCCTTGTCCTCTTGTATTATCCTGAAAGCCCAAAGTTTTTGCTATCTCAAGATAAGACCCAAGAGGCAATAGAAGTCGTCGGCTGGATAAGTAAATTCAACAAGGGAAAATCAATTCAGCAGGTCATGGATTATGAAGAGTTCACCCTGAAGTCTGAGGATCCAGATGGCGAAAGATTGTTAACCGACAGTCAGGGTGGCGGTATTTTAACGAAAATTATTCGAGCAAATATGCCACTTTTTTACAAGCCGCACAGACTGAATTTTATCCTCTGTAATTTGGCAGTGTTTGGATTGTTTTTCGCGTAAGCAAACACTCAAATCTCTAAAGAGAAACTTTAAAAGAAACTCTTTTCTTACTAGCTCGTGTGGCGTGCAAGTTTGGCTTCCAGACATTGTTAACAAATTATCTGGTGATGAAAAAACCTCATCAACGGTGTGCGAAATATTAAGCGTCCCCATTGGAGCTCCAAAAAATGTCACACTAGAGGTAAACCATTTGTTAGATTTCTACTAAAAATGTATTGAATATTTCCTTTTATTTTAGGACTGCACAGTTCACATCTCTAACAAAACCTACATAGACAACTTGATTGTGGGTTTTGCGTTCTTGTTTGGATTTTCCATTCAGGGCTTTCTACTCAATCCCTTGGGTCGAAAGAATGTTCTAAACGCTGCTCTTGCCGGAGCAGTTTTAAGCGGAATTTTTCTGCACTTCACTGGAAACCCTACAGGGGTCCTCGTCCTTTTTTGCCTTTACATACTGCTGCCAGGACTGTGTATATCTATCATGATAGGAGCCATCGTTGATCTGGTGCCCACACATCTAAGGTACATCTAATTTAATTATATTCTTAGTTTCCTAATAATTAATATTTAATTTGTATTTCCCTCAGATCCAAGGCAGTCAGCTTTTGCATGTCTATGGGTAGACTTGGAGTTATTGCATCCACAAACTTAATAGGAATTATGCTGCAACCGTATTGCAATACAACATTTGCCATATTTACTTGCACGCTTACTGGTAAGTTACGTAAACTCATCGAAAAAGAAAGGCTTTTAATATTGATGTATTTATATAATTTCAGTTTGCATTGTAATCGTTCATTATCTTCCGATTAAGAACTCAACTTAAGTAACGAAAGCTGCCGAGAGTTCAATGCTGTTGTTTTGGAACAACCTGCATACAAATATTATACATTCTGAGAATATAAAAATCATGTATAATAGTTTTATATTATTTTTATTGTTTCTTTTATTAATTTTAATGACAGCATCATGATTGTCTAGAATCTATTCCTCCTCTTCTTCCTCCTCTCCATCATCCTCCTCTGGCTCCTCGTAGCTGTCGCCACCAGCGGGGGCATCCTCTACGTTGGAGCTCAGCTCAATGACGGGTTCCTGTTCGTCGATGGGCGTCACCGGCTCCTCGACCAGAGGCTCGGTGGCATCGACATCATTTTCACCCTTCTGGATGGCCTGCAGCTCCTGGGCCGCAAGCTCGTTCTCCTGGCGGGCGATTTCGGCCAGCTCGGCGGCCTGGCGGGCCAGTTCGGCGTCGTCTTCCTTTTCGATCTCCGCCAGACGTTCCAGCTCCTGCTCACGCTGGCGCTGCTCCTCCTCCAGACGGGCTTCTTCGGCGGCGCGAGCCTCCTCAGCAGCCTGGACAGCGGCAGCTTCCTCGGCTAAGCGTGCCTCCTCAGCGAGGCGAGCCTCTTCGGCAGCCTTAAGAGCGGCAGCTTCCTCGGCAAGACGAGCTTCCTCGGCAGCCTTAGCAGCAGCAGCTTCTTCTGCGGCTTTAGCAGCGGCAGCTTCCTCGGCTAGGCGTGCCTCCTCAGCGGCACGAGCCTCTTCGGCAGCCTTAAGGGCGGCAGCTTCCTCGGCAGCCTTAGCAGCAGCAGCTTCTTCGGCAGCCTTAGCAGCAGCAGCAGCAGCAGCTTCTTCAGCAGCCTTAGCAGCAGCAGCTTCATCAGCAGCCTTTTGGGCAGCATCTGCTGCAGCCTTTTGGGCGGCCACTTCCGCTTGACGAGCCTCTTCGGCGGCAGCTTCTTCGGCAGCCTTCTTGGCCTTGGCAGCAGCCTTTTGCTGGGCCTCAGCGGCCAAGCGATCGCGCTCTTCCTTCAGAGCCCTAAAAAAATATATACAAATTTAATAAACCTTTCTAGATTAGCGAAACAAATAATGACTCACCTCTCCTCGCGACGCTTAGCCTCATCAGCCTTCTGGGCGCGCTTCTTCTCCTGATCCACATCGTCTAGGGCCTCCTCATTGACGGTCAGGAGACGCTCCTGTCGGAGGCGCTGTTTCTCCTTGTTCTCCAAGTCGACGGGATCCTCCAAGGGCCTAGGAGCAGAAAACTTTCTAGTTGGACGGTTAGGGTCCAACTCGGCATCTGAAATTATAAGCTTGTCATAAGAGGCACAACCACAGCGGAGATATATTAAAGCTTTTCCTGCTCATTATATTTATTTTTGATTCTTAACTTTTGCTGTAAACTCGGATTTATCACTTACATATAGTAATACTTACTCTTCGGAACGGCGATGGGGTGTGGGTTTCTTATAGACGAGGCAAGGTAAAATTGCAGATACAGTAGACGCCAATGGTTTAGAGTATTGTGTGGCATTAATGGGAGTTTTTAGAAAGTTCTCGGCGTGAAGATTTTTGAAACCAAAATGTGGTTAATGTGTTAAGCATACATACATATATACATCTCAAAATTCAAAAACTAGAGTACATAAATCAAGCTGAGGTCTCGAGGTTTTGTGGATTATGAATTGAATGTAAATCAAATTCATTTGAGCAACAAAAATATGTTATTTACATGAAATATTCTCTTTTTGGTCATCTTTGAACCTGTAAGCCCCTTAAAAAAACCCATAAAAAAGAAATTTTGTTTTAGATCAGTATTTACAAATTAATATATTGATAGATATATATAAGTAAATGTTCCTAAAAATGTGTTTACATATGCATGAACATAACATAATTGGTTAACCAAATTCGCGCCGACATCTAAATATATCTTAAATGCCAAATAAATATGCACATGAATTAATATATATACTTTTTTTATATCAATGAAAGTGAAAAGAAAACATTTAATAGTTAGCTACTACTTTATATCGGCACCTAAGTTACAACAAATTGAAAGAGAATGAAGAAGTATCTACATTTTGGTAAGTCACATGAAAAGGGGTTAGTATCACAAGTGATGCGCTGAATTTCTTCATTATCATTATTATTATTATTATATTTTTATTCGATCTTTTTAGCTGTTCTGATCTGATCTGATCTGACTTTGTGTAGGTATTAGTCTGAGTAGTGAAAGCGCCAGAGTGTGTCGATATCAAGTGTTCATCTTGTAGATATCGGCTAAGTGTCTACCACACGCAAAAGAAAGTCTTTTAGATTGGTTTATTTAAGAAAGAGAAGTGTATGTCCATACAAAAATCAGGCATGTTATCATTTAGGCCTCAACTTCAACAGCTTCAACTGGAAAGAATCAATCAATCATAAAACGTATAACGTTAGTGAAATACAATGAACTGAACAATTCAGGATGCAGCAACCAAATATGTAAGTTAGTTACAAATGAATAAATTAAGTCAACTCTCAATGGCACCGGCTTAAACGATTATTTGTATTAATATTCGGGAAAATTCTGGGCTTCCTAAATGGAAGAATATAATTTGGACAAGTAAAAATAAAATTACACCGAAAAATCTCAAGCGAATATCATACTATAGATTTTAAATTAAAGCCTTGGGTGCTTTGCTTTGTTTAAAAAACATATTATAAAGTCTGTCATGTAGGTGAGATCTGGAGATAAATCGGAGAAGTAAGGTATGATCAAAAATTGAATTGTATATTAAATGGTATGGATATATGGATGAAGAGTGTAGCCTTAGCTCTGTCCTTTTTATTTTAATAAATATAAATCTTTAAATTTTTTTATTTTCGTATTTATATTTTTATTTAATTTACCAAAAAAAACACATAAATCCTTGTCCTTATTTGCATCTCTCAATGAATGGTACTCGTTTTGGCAGCAACATCAATTACATATATGCTTGAGTGATATATATACAGGTGTCATATTCAAGCGACGTTTAACAAAAATGAACAGTACTTACCTTCCTTCTCAGGAACATGGGATTTCTTATCACTCTTCCAAGTCGGATGTCTAAGGTACCAGGACAAGAGGTTAATATCAGTTCGAACTTTGTCCGAATCGTACATGGGACTCCTAATATTATAGGCCTTGTCACCGCAAATCCTTACTGATGCAAGATGACTTTTACCTTGTTGTTATTTAATTATTTAAAAAATACGGAATTTAATAGCTATTTCACTGTACAGAAAAGGTGTCTAACCACAGTTTATGAACTGAATAAAATAGTGCCATTATCGCGCACGAAATCGGTAGGCAACTCACCAACATATTTTACAGCTGGCCGGGGATAATGCGAGATATTGTGAACTTCCTTGGCAATATGACGCACGGGATTTGTGACACGGGCCACATAGGCGTCCAGGGCGAGTTGTGAAGTGGGTTCATAGGTATAACTAAAAGAAATAGATTTTTTATTAATAATTATATAATATAAAGCTTGTTTTCAGATCTATTTTTCCCCTAAAAATCCACTAAGATGCAAAGGTTACTTTTTGACAAACCCAATGGTGCACACATGTCGTATGAGTGATAATTGTCTGTAAATATCACTCATCCGCCATGTGTGCAAAGTCAAATGGCATTCCACGCCTCATAATTATAAATATATATGAAAAAAATATAGAACTGTCTATATTTAACCTTGGCTACTTATACATATATACGCGAATCAAGGGCAATAATAATTAATTCGTCTGTCAGTTATAAATAGAAAATAGTTTTAAATTCCGGCAAGTTATATCCAGAAGTTATATCCCCTCAGGCATCTACTTACCCGGTGACTGGGAAGGGTGTGCAGCTGCGAGCACGGCGCACCACGGGAGTATGCAAGTCACGAATCAGAGATTGCGCGCGGTTGCGAATCCGGCTTGTTTCCTCAGAGAAGGTCTGCAAGGGGACTCTGAATTAGAAGAATTCTTGACCATGTCGTGGGCGGCGTAACGAACTCTGTGAAGGCTACAGCTACGACTACGCAAGCTTTGCTCTAGCTAATAGATTTAGCTTTTACTCAGGCAGACCAACTTACGGTGAAGGGTTCGGTATTGAGGTAATTGGTAAGGGCCCGAGCACCGTATCCTGGCGGCAGCCTCTTCAGGTAGGAGGGCACTTGGCGGACCGGGGAGCTCGTGATCCTCACCGGCGAGGTGGTAATCCTCAGCGGGGATAGCGAACGGGCGGGGGCGTACACCCGGGTGACCGTGGTCGGGCTGTAGTAGTAGGACGGCGTGTAAGTTGTGTACGAGGTCGGGATGTAGGTCGAAGTGTAGGTCGATGGCAAGTAAGTGGGGCTGTAGTAGGTCGATGGCGAAGTGTACGAGTACGAGGTGGTGCGCTCCGGCGATGAAATCACTCGGGTCGTCGTGCGGACAACGCGAACTGGCGACGGTGAGTGGATAACCCGGGACACCACGCGGGCGGGCGAGGTTACCACACGGATGGGCGAGGTCACCACACGGGTGCCGGTGACCACGCGCCTGGGCACCGAGTAGCTCGAGTAGATGGGGTAACTCGACTTGTATACCTAAATTTGTCAACGTTTTCAAAAAATTAACACAACATTGAATGAACAGGATTTGATGAAGACGAGAAAACTCGTTATCGGTATCATTATTGCAATGAGGAAGCCAGTAATGAAAGTAAAGTAAAGTTTAACTATTAACGGAAACGGAAACAGAAACGGAAGTATTTAGAAATGATTCACTCAGTAGATGAGTTTTTTAGCGATGAATGATGGTTGAATGAATTCGAACCCTTACAACAACTTTAGAATTAAATCTAGACCATTCCAATTTCTTAAATGATAATAAATAATAAATTAAATAAAGAGCAAAACAATTATTGATAAATTATGAGAGCGATAATTTTTTTCTTGACTCTACAGAATGCCAAAATTTAAAGACTTATTTTTTTAAAATTATATTTACAAAATTTTCTTCAATTCATACCCTAAATACTTTTTAACCCACATTTAAATAAATTTCTGATATTGGTTTAACCTTGAAGTCTCAATTTTGTGGATCATGTTGGACTATAAGTAATCAAAGTAAAAACTAAGGGCTCACTACTAACCCAGTCAGCTTCCAGTGACGATGATGTGATGGATGTGATGGAACAGTGTGATTATAGTCAATGGAAAAGAATATAGTAAGTTGTGAGACCATCGATAGAGACATGGATGACAGGCGATGTGTGCGATTGCGATGAAATGCAAATACTTACACGAGTTACTTTCGAGACCGTCGGGTACTGAAAGTAATACAAAATAATGCAATGTTGTTTTAATCCAAAAAATATGACAACTCTTTCTCATATTCCTTGACAAATCGGCTTGAATGGATTGTTCTACTTTGTGTTTGTGTTTGTGTTTATGTGTCTTCCGTATGAATATCGTATCTGAATCCTGACTACAGTTCAAGTAAAGTAACGCTAGGTTTATTTGAGATAAGACCGTGTTTATTTTATTGTATCACAAATATGTTTTAACATGACTGCTTGAAGGCTTGAAGGCAAATACATAGAAGAGGTGGCTCTAGTCTATATGCGGATCAATGTGTGGTCATTAGTGGTGATTAGTCCAAGTCAAAACATTTACATCATCTGAATTCGAGCATCGTATACATATAGGCACTCAAGGTTAGCGGTGGTTAGGTGGATTATTCGAAGGATATAGTAGATATATATATATATATTCGAAACAATGACGTATTAGTGGGCACCGAAAACATTCAAAGCACCGGAGAACTGGAGAGCATCAGCAGCATCCTAATCCTAAACGTGGTAGGAGAAGTGACGGTACTTGGTGCCGCCCGGCAGGTTGCCGGAGGTGGTCGACGAGTAGCTGTAGCCGCCGGGTCCGGCGCCAGTGGTGCTGGTCCGCTCGGTGCTATAGTTGTACGAGCCGCCGGGGCCGCTGCGCGACGTTTTCTCAACGGTCGAGGTGTATGTGGATCGCTCCGGGCGGTACGAGTGCGGGTTGCTCGAGTCGTAGCTGCTCTTCTCCACAGACGACTTCGAGGTGTACGAGTAGTCCGAGGAGGCGCGGCTGCGGTGCGAGCCAGGTCTGTCCGTGCACAGGTCTAAGCGTGGAGTCTATAAATTCCGATTTGATATTGATATATTGAAAATGTTTGGCATTGGCATTGGCATTTTGGGGGGCATTGGCAACACAAGCATCAATCATTTAAAGGTACGTTAAAGCTCCTCCTTCGAACTCCTATTTGCTGTAGGCAACGGTCCAGGAAATCAAATAAAAAGTAACGCAAGGCGACTCTCGAAACAGGGAAATTGAAACATGTTCGAATGTTTAACTTTAGAGTTCATCTAGGCACACACAAGGCTATGATTCTATGATTCTATGAAGTTGTGAAACGTTAGATACAGTATACATTAGCTACATAGAGGAAAAACCATTGTTAGTTGGATTAAATATCATTCCTAAAATGTTTATGTTTAATTAAATATTAAAAGGAAGAAACTCTACTTGATTTTATCGAGAATTAAAACCCAACTCAGCTGATTTTTTCTCTGTGAACTTGTAAAAATGTGTTAAAGTGGGTTAACACACAGGGTTTAATGGCTAAAACTAAACTTAGTCCTATCAATGTTTTTGTGTAATTTTTCAGTTTTTTTTTTATTTGTTTGTTTGTCGGTTTTAAATTTGTTTTGTGTTCTTAGCTGCAACTTAGGTTCGTTCGATTGTGTTCGGGATTAAGGCATTACTATATGTATAACATGGAGAAAGTAGATTTGGTCCTAGTAGCTGTACTTGGTGACCATCGCGCCCGATTTCTCATTGCGGTAGGTCTCCCGCCGCACCGGCAGGCTCTCGGACACAGCCCGGTGCAGCCGGGGTAGCTGCGAGTCCAGGCTATCCCGGAAGGTGCGGGCCGCGGTATTGCCACCCGCCTCCACGGTGTCGATGTGCTGGCGCACCATACCCAGGATGCGTGTGCGGTTCTTGTCCCGCGTGGACACATAGGGCTCGATGGGCTCGTAGGCCAGCCGGTAGTTGGGCTTGATGGCCGCCCGGTTGATCGGGTCGAGGATCGAGTGCTTGCGACGCTCATGATCGGGACGCCGGACACCGAAGGCGGTCACCGGATCCGAGATGAGCGACGGACGCGGCACGAACGGAACTTTCTCCCAGTCAATTGGTGTTCTCTGGTTCGTTCTCTGCAAAGCCCAAAATTCCACAAATTTCGATTTAATTTCTGGGACAGGGTTAAACGCGGTTAGGGAGAAGATCTTGGCCAGATCTGGCGGCGGTGCTGTGGGACTCAACGTGGTGCAGCGGTGGCGGTGGCGGTGGGGCTCATATATACACTCTTGGGTTCGGGGCTGGGGCTGAGGCGGGCATTTTCATATATTTACAGCTTCGCAGTGGTTGAGAGTTATAGTTATCCTTGTGCTGGTTGGGTCAAGCGATATCCAATATATACGGAGAATCCTTACATTATGACACAAGTTGCGTATTTACATATGTAAGTGAAGAGGGGGATGGACCTTGTATAGCTTACAAAAACCAGAAATAACTAAACCTTTCTAATTTTAATTTAAACTATAAAAAGTATTGTTTTTTATTGACAAAATTTGTTTAAATAGTTGAGAAAGATTACAATATATTTGATATATCTTTAGTATAACTCTTTAGAGAAGTAGAGGCACATTTATATTACTCATACGCAGTGTTGTCTCTGCTCAAAAATTTAACTAAATTGATTTCTGTTTATCTATTAATTTTTATAAAACTTATATAGTGACTAATAACTCTACAGAAGTCCACCCCAGGTCTACATACACATACTTATGTAAATATGCATATTGATACGACGTAGTGTGGTTGTAAGTATTATGTGCAATGGGAGCATTATGGATACACTCGCAGCATTTAGTTCGAACACAAAACAGCAAACATTTATTTATGTACAAATATACATCGGCAAGTTAATATATACAAATAAGCAGTTCATCCTGTACACTAATCCCTGAAAAACAAGCAACATTCTTAGACTTCAATGACATCATGGCATGATCCCCTTTTCGTCATTAAAAAAAAGTTAGACATAAAGTGTCTACAGACAATGGCGATTATTAGACACTTGATGTACATATTTATTCTCGCCTTGGATTATCATCACACTCATTAATACCGACTGAAAAATCGGTTTTTTGTTTTCTCAGCATTTGTCTTCTTCTAGTTTTTATATTTTTTTGAAAGCGCCTGAGATTTTGCTGGCGTTATTTTATTGCTGTTGGTTCCCTCCCATAGAATCTTCGGTTTATTTGAATATATTATGGAAATCGGAAAGATATTTTTAGGACTAGCGAAGAGCGAAATGCGCGCGCATCTAGTATTACACATATACAAATCGGCGGAACCAGAACCACCACTACGGACTGTTCGAGAGAGTTGCGCCTGTGTGGGAATTCATTGGGAATTCGCATGTGTTTGGAATTCCACTCCTCTATACATGCTATGTGCTAAACATTTTTGGGCACCAGCGAACGGGCCGGACGGACCTCAGCTTTTTGTAAATAATAATAAATTAAGATAGAGAAATGTTTCGGCCTCCGCTAAATTCTAAAATTCTGAAAATGTATTCGCGCGTTAGATATATTTTTGGGGAGGGGATGAGTAAAAACGAATATCCGAAAAGAGATATGAAGATCATCATCGGTGGGGCTGCCATAAATTTAGGAAAAATTATAATTCCCACGACCTCCCGAGAATTGCAATGCCTTTTGCTTCACACTCGCATAATTTTTTGTCATATGTACATATATTTATTTAATTGGGGTCTGCCTTGACGAGCATTACGGTTAAGCTGCACATATATCACATTTATAATACAGGAGACATTATGAGAACGAATAAATTGTTAGAAATAATTTTATGTTTATGATTAACTACACACAAATGTTTCACACAGAGAGACTATATTATATTCATGTCCTTGCTGATCCGTTTATATATACACACAAACTCCCGATCGTAAGATATTCTCTAGAGTGTAATAATTCTTAGTTATATACTGTAAGTTGGATACGATATTCATAGTTTGGTAGACACTTTGCATTCAAACGTGTTTCAATTTCTTCAATATTCATCTGTTCGCTTGCCAAATATGAAACCATTGAGTACAGCCAGTGGGACACAAGCGCTTAAAACTGATTTCTTTTTTTATATAATTTTTAAATAATTTTGTACTACATATTCGATTAGCTAAACTGTCTTTAAATTTGTCAAATTTATCCGCAGCGTTTCCATACAGTTTTCCATTCAAGAATAATGGTTAGAGTTTAATTTAGAATTTCCAAAGCGTACGCACAGATATATTTCACAGATTTAAAAAGGATTTATCAAGGAAAACCACACTACCGTATGTCAAGTTATTAAGTTTATTGGCGATGGAGAGGGGCTTACCGTAACGGCGTAAGAAGTCGTCACCGGCCTCGAGGAGTACGTTCTGCGAGTTGTAAATCCACTTTCGTAAACCATTTTTGCGATTTTTCAAGCGATGCCTTTTTGTGGAATTAGAATTTGAATTTGAATTGTTCGTTGGATTTGGTTCGGATTTGTCGTCGTTGCGTGTTGTTCACTTGACGCCCGTTCGAGTTGATCTGCCCGAGAATCGTCCGGAGCACTTGCTTATAATTTTTTGATTTTCAAAATTTTCACACAGCCTTCACTCGCTCTTTCTCTCTCTCTTGGCACCTCTTTTTCTAACCATCTCCCAAATAAACTTATTTTTGGAATTAAGAAACATTGACATCTCTCGGCGAAAAAAGAGCGAGCAATTTCTGTTTACATAAAGCCAGCACTTTTCATACGTCAGTATGTATATTTGTGTTGGGGGAAAGGCCTATATACATATGTACATTGATCTTTGATCACGGAATAAAGTAGCCCTTTTAGAAAGTGATTCATTTCAGGTATTTGTTTTCCAGCATTTTCTATTTTTGCAGCCACTTGTTTATATTTATTTTTATTTTGCTTAGTGAAAAGTGGTTTCTGGAGACATAAGTCTTAGTAAGCCACAAATTATTTATTAATATTCATGAATGAAACTTCAAATTCATTTAATCTTTTCTTAAAATATATTTAAAATATAATAAGCATTATAAATAAAACGTAAACTCATTTTAAAATCAATTAATAATATTAAAAAAAAAAAACCCTTTGACTTCGTTTTTGGTCCCATTAATATGATGTATTAATTTGCAAATTTTTGGCAACACTTTTGAATACCTTGAATAATTATGGTACATTTAAAAATGCCTACATATTTAATTATAAATACAGACCCTTTTATTTTGTTGTAGGTATCAGAATACCAAATTATGTGTATAGATATGTATATTCCAATTCTTGGCAACATTTTCGCAAAAAATGAGAACTATTTTTCCCCAGTTGAAAATTCAATAATAAACAAAAACATAAATATTTTTCAACAATTTATTGTAAACATTAAAAATTTTAAAAATAGTCTTCTGTGCTCTCTAAGCCTCAGAGAGTATTTTAAGGGTTATTAAAAAAGTAGTTCACATCATTTTAGACGTCATCATTAGCAACTAAACTTTTATTTAATAAACATTCAAATAAACTTCAATATATTCCCTAGATTTTAGCAGACTCTTTGTAGTCATATAATAAAATAAATTAGCTTAAGGATTGAAATCCTGGCCAGTGATTTATGGGAGTTAGTATCACCTGTGGGCCGGACCGGACACAGTGCTCTTCCCACAGATATATGTATATCTGGAAAATAATAATTAAACAAAATAAGATAAAAATAAATTCTGTTTTCCAACAGATTTAAGGCCAGAGATTACTCATACGCTTACAAAAAGGCGGCTAGGCTCACATGTATTTGTTAGCATATAAATAAACTGCACATCATCGCATAGCCACATATTAAATCGCCTGTGTAGGTGTCTGGCTCTTGTACATAAACAAACAAAAAAAAAATAAAGAAAAACCATGGCAGAAAGTCAGAAAAGCAAATTCTTTATGACATTAACCTTAACGAGAGGCAATGAATGACTCGTAATTTCAAGGCTGCCAAAATCACACTAATCGGAGAACAAATATGCCATTGAGTGCTGTCTTCGAATTTTAATCATTTCTTTGTGTCAATTAAGAGTAACAGATAAATTTTAATTTCAACAATTATTTGCCTTGGAATTAAATAAAAACGGCGGAATGCAAATTTTTTGTTATTTTAGTTTCTTTAAAAGTTGTTTATATCTAAGACCATCTAATATAATATAATTTATAATAACTAAGTCATAAATGCTTTAGAAGATTATTTTAAAAAGGTCAATAACAAGATCTTAATCAAAATCAAAAGAAAATATTAAATATAAAATAATAAAAAGATGATTTGAGGAAAATGGGGAAAAAAATTCGATGAAAGTAAAATCGCAATGAAAATAATTAGAGAACACATCAGAACATGTAGATCATGATAATGAAATATTTATAAGGATTGAAAAGAATTTGCTATTCCTTTTTTAACAAATATTACCAATTTGTTCTTAAAAATCTCATAATAATAAATTATTTTTATTTCAAGTATGCACATATGGTATAAATTTTCAATAAATACCTTCTCTACCGGATCAATAAATCTATTAAAGGTTTTCTATATATCATTACCTTAAGTGGCCATACACACTTATAAGTACATACAGATGTATGTATATGTGTGCGAATATTTGATTTATTGCCAAAATGTTTTACATATTTAAAAGGCGTCGAAAAGTTGATAATATATTATCTATTAATTGCAATTAATAAAATATTTAATTAACGTTTATAAATACTTATGTTGTGTATGTGTTTTATATAGAAAGAATCATTGATTTTTTTACAATTATAGATCAAGGTTAGCCGACATCGGTATCCTTTTATTATTTTAAGTTACAATTACTACACAAATTTTAATTATACCAACTTATTTTACATTTGGTAACTCATAAGTTATTTGTGGTTCTAATAAATAAGCTAAATAATTCCAAGATTTTATCCAATGTCTTTTGTTGTGAAAAATTAAACCCCATATATATTCGGGGTTGTTTTGAATATTTACAAAAAAGAAGCGAGGAAAAGTCAGTGACTTAATACCAGAAATCTTTTGCTCGAGTGCCCCTCATAATGATGCAAGTCTCGCAGGTGCAAACACTTCCATGTGCCTCCAAATTCGAGTCGCGATTTCGATACAAATAAATAGTACTTACATATATATAATGAGTACATATATATTTTCCACTGCATGGGTGCTCAATTTTTCCACCCACAAAGCGTGGTTTTTCGGCATTTCGTGGCTGCGATAATTTCGTTAAATAATTGAGTATGCAATGAAAATTGCGCATTACAACGACATAAATACAATTATGCTCCTGCTCCACGTTGGGCACATATAGTAAGTGCCTATATGGTTACAAACACCTGCTCACTGCTCAGCCGTCGCGGTAGAATGGTTTTCTTTCCTCACTTTTCCCAAATACCCGGCATAAACGGCATTCAAATCTGCACGTTGGCTTGACATTTTGTAATTTGTACAAATTGCTTGAATTTTTGTCGCTTAACTCCTATATATAGTGGAGTTTGTGCCATTTGAAATATTAGTTTGACGCGGGAAACAATACCGACACCACATCGAGGACTACAAAAAACCGTTCAAAAGCCAAAGGATAATACTAACAATCAAGATGAATATAAATTACCTTGTCATATTGCAGTTGCTGGGAGTTATGGTGCTGCTGACCTATGCGAATGCCATTCCCAAATACGAAGAGAGCCACAAGTAGGATAAACTTGTTCATCCAAAAATAATACTTATTTATGGACGACTTTTTTTAGGTTTTATGCTGACAAAGGCCAGCGAGATCGATCGTATTATAACGAGAACAAGACGCAGCCCAGTGAACCGCAAACAGCTTCCACCAAAGACAGATTGGAACGTCTGGGATACACCACCGGCTATGGATCTCTAAATGTGCGTGAATGGTTCTTAAACATATCGTTATAATTCACTAAATTTATCTGTGCACAGGGCTATCCCGGCGGTACTGGTCTCTCCGCCTACAATCCCATCAAACTCGACCTGGGCGGCGTGGTCTTGGGCACTCTGGTGGGCATAGGAGCCATCATACTGATACCTAAAATTCTATCGGCCTTCCACGGTGGCTATGGCGGCTATGGTCGAAGTAGGTGGTGTGTTTCCAGCTAGTCAATCAGAATGTATTTCGTACTTAAATATCTACAGGTGAGGACAATGACCTGACGCCCCTGAGCAGCATGATAAACAAAATCGACGACGTCCTGGGTCAGAACAACATTGACTCAACGAGTTGCATGCAGAGAGCGGTCTGCGGTTACGTTCGCTCCACGGAATACAATATGAAGATTGGTTCTTCCGATCAGATGGATGAGTTCATTCACATGCTATCAGAGTAAGTATACTTATTATTATTATTAAATTAAATTTCTATAAATTGTCTTTAACATTTCAATTTCCAGAAATGCCCTCGTGGATTATCTGCTAGATGGAACGGCTATAAAGGAGGCCCTGGAACACGGAAAACGAGCCAATGACAGAGCTTGTGAGGAAGTGTACTCCAATTGTCCTCTGGATAGTAAATCGGCCACGGAAATTCTGATGAAACTTATGCCAAAGAAAAACACCCAAGGAAAGGGAAAGTCTTCTGGCATTTCCCGAGAAAAGAAGGCATAGTTAATGCCGTTTTGTTAAAAGTTAAATACCCTTACAACCAAATATTATTCAACATTTAAATAAACTCAAGCGTGTTATCTTTATTTAACTGTGGTTTTAAGCATCTGTATAACGTTTATAATGCGTGATTTAATGCGTGAAATAACTATGTTCAAGGCCTAAGGCCATTCGCCTTGCTATTCTTCTGACTTTGAAATTAAAATAAATCACTCCTACTTATATCTCTAGATCAGCAAGACCTTGCCTTGCTTGGAATAGCTTAATTTTCCGACTCGGAGGTCTCGTAAGTGGCCTCGTTGGTGGTCAACATGATTTGTAATTGCTTTTCCTGCTGCTCTATTAGCGGCAGCCATTGCTCCGAAGGTGACGTAAAGCTACTCGGCTTAAACTTTGGAATTTTTCCAAGGTTACCCAGCACCGATTTCCTATGCACTTGGTTTTCCAGCATTATCTGTTCCAGTTTATCTACCAGGTTGTTGGACTCCTTAATTAGATCATCGATGGACTGCAGCAGGGCGTACCAGTCTATCTTCTGGGTGCCAATCAGCGTGTTGCCCCTCAGCCGGAAGGGAAATGGAACGAAGCTGCGCCAGGGCTTGTACGACTCGATAATGTAGGGTATAAAGTGTCGATCAGATTCCATTTCCACCGCATCGTCATCAAAATGCCAGGAGGCCAGCGTTGGAGCCAGGTTTGTATTGCTTTTCCTTTTCGGCGTCGTTTGACATTCTGATTCGTTGATGTTTAGTTTCCGGATCTTGGCAATCTGGTCGCCGAGCCTCTTTTCCACATCGGAAATAATGACACTGCCATCTTCATCGGATGTCAGATACGAGTTTATCAGATCTTTGTTGTATGCCTTGGGCAGCAGCGTTTGGGTTTGACGCGTTGTCGTAGCCACAGTGTCGGTCATTTGGGACATGGAATAGGTAAGTACATCTGTAAATATTCTTTTTTTAGTTTTACCTGAGAAAATAAACCCGTAAAAACACTTACACTTCTCGCCATCCTTCTTTTTGGAGAGCTGTCCATCGGTCAGAATTCCTATATCCCTGTGCAGGATTAGATCTTTTTGAACTCCAAAACTCGCCTCCTTCATGAGCTTCGTAGGGACAAAGTCCGTCTGCAGGGCTACATTGGCCTTGCCAGCTCTTAGTCGCCTGGAGGGTAGGAATGAGTATTATTTTATAGCTTAAAAATAAAATACAAATATAACCTGGAAGCATCCAATAACTTCGCCCGAAGCAAAGCACTTTTATCCGGCTTGGTGAGCGTCGAAACGCTAACCGCTCGCCATGGCGGGCGCTTTGCCTCATTATCCTTCTCCTTTTCCTTGTCGGCGGCCAGATCTTTCATGCGTTTCCAACTGTTTTTGGCTCTAAACAGAATATAATGCAATTTAACATACAAAATTATTCAGAAATATAAAGCGAACCCCTTACCTACTCAATGATGCACTGCCCACACGAACGTTCGTTTGCGAAGTGCTCTGCTGGTCATCCACACTTTGCGTCTCGCTGGTTTCCGAGGATGTGCCGCTGTTGTTCGAGCTGGTGCTTTGCTTTAACCTGTTCATGGTACCGATTTCCTCCTTTTTTACCCTTTTAAACTTTAAACGTGTGTGGGTGGAAAAACTATGCGAACGTCTCTATCAGCAGTCAATACATCGATGCATAAACAACTTAATGCAGCCGCGTTGCTATGGATCCGATTGTTTCTTTGGGGAATGGGGAACTGGGATATCGACGTACGGATAACAAGGAATGGTAAGACGATGGTAATTCATAGATTTACACCCGGTACTCGTCGACAGAGCTGCCCGTCTAGCGACTTAATGTTAATTCCAAGTTATATATTTAATATTTTAAAATGCAAACAAAAAGTACCTTGTAAACAATTGCAATTATATTTTAAGAGTTGTTATAAAAGGCATTCAGTATACGGAAGACATCGCCGTTGTAATTCTCCAAATGCGTCCTTCCCGCCTCGTATTTGCACTCAGAAAATAGATCATAGTTCTGTCTATGGAACCAGTAGTTCCTCGTAGAGCTATCAGCGCCAATATCCAGCGTATTCAGCTGCAGGACTCCAAAGTGAAACGTCCGACCGTCAGTCTGGACACTCTGCACAACAATGGGCTTGGGAAGAGTTCCCTGGACTGATGGGCCGTGCAATTGTCTGGCTCGTGCCGCAGCCACCACGAATGCCTTGACCAGTGTCCTTGCTTGCAGCTGAGACGTTGTGACCTCTGAGCCATGGGCATTACCAACCAGGTGCTTGTTGAAGACCGTGAATATCGTGTGAGGATGAGAGCAGCTGACATCTGTCCTCAGGGCTGTAAGATACAATGCTTTAACTTGGATGCTAAATATATAATTATTTACAAAACTCACGGTAAAAATTGTCTGTCAGATAAATGTGGTTTTTCGGTATCGAGATGGTGCTCTTCATGGGGTAAAGATCTGGCAGGTTTCCCTCAAATTTACCCTTGATGCCCTCAATGCCACGATTGGCAAATATGACTTTTTCAGCATTGACAGCAAAGCCAAGAAGGTCACCGTCTTTGGTCAAAGAGGTCTTGAATGAGGCATTATCAATAAGCTTTCGTTTCACGGAAACCGAACGCCCTGCCAGTTTTTCCACCTCTTGCAGGAGTTTGTTTACCAGAAGGCGACTGAAATGAAATTAAGAGTTATTTACACCCGTAACTAAAAAGCTGAGAGGTCTCCCTTACTTGACTCTTCCATGGGATATTCCATAGGGTCGTGGAAGGTTAAAATTCGGTCGCTCCGGCAACCGCACCTTAGGCAGCTTCACCTGCTCCGCATCGAGCACGTGGGCAGCTGCAACAGCATGTCGCACATTCTTGTCAATAGAACTGGGCAGTTGCTGGCTGGCCAGGGCATCCTCAATCTGCTTGGGAAACGTCTGGATCTCGATGGCGTTGGTGAGCACCTGGGCCTGGGGCAACCCACCAACCAGCACACTGCTATCGGAGTAGGAATGGCAAACGGTGGAGTGCCAGTTGGGATGACTGCTGTCCTCGGCCATCGCTGGCTGGCGGTCGCCCACTACCTCAATCCTGTGGATTACAAATAAATCAGCATTGCAACTAGTTATTAGTTAGTTTTGCTCACCTCCTCCTTTCCTTCCTGGGATTTAGTATATCCTCGGGAGTCTTCACAGCCATAGCCAGTTTCAAGAGCTCAGCAGCAGCGCCCGTCTCCTTGGGCACACGCTTCCCCTGGACCAGCCAGTGCTTCTTGAAGTGCCAGCCAATGTGCTGGGCACACAAAGTGTTGGTCAGCCGCATTTCAGTTAGGATTTAGCAAATGTTTTCGTTTAAAGAAATGGGAGGCCGGCGGACTGGTTATGAAATGTCCATTAGTGATGGGCGATATTCGTGACTGCGATTAATTATTAAAACGTCTTTCGATCAAAATTATTTGATTAAATTTCGGTAACTTGCATACTAACAAAATATTCAAAAACGAATTAGAAATTAAAAAAAAAAAATAATAATACCATAATTAAATACAAATCTTCCAAAGCCGAAAAAATAAATCGCATGAAACTACCATCACTATGTATATCGATAGATTCGGAAATCGGGCTGGCGGCTTTTCACCGCCCGGAGCATTAAATAAATTTTAAAAATGGTTCTGCCTTCTTACAACTTTGAAAAGTTTGAAAATTATCATAAATAAATCATTTAATTAAAAAAAAAAACAAAATACCGTTAAATATTCATGCTTTCACGAAGGTGACAACTCTATCGAACCACGAAAAGTGGCAGCGCCAAAAAAACAGTCCAATTAAAACTCGGCAACCCTGAAAAACCGTCAGTGAATTTGGTGGATGGTGGGCGAAAACACGAAAAAAAAATAAAAGTTGTTTCTGGCGAACAAAACCAATTGGAATGCCAGTGTTTCAGTGACTGTGAAAAGTATGCGAAATAAATCCAGTTCAAAACATTAAATAAATAGTGCCCCGTTTATGACTCGGGAAATTCGCTGCATTTAAGCCTGGATGATTAGGCAGAAGAACAGGTTTTAGGCCGTGGCAACAACGAAAGAGAAAAAACTTGGGACTGGCTTATACCATTTACGCCATTAGCTGAGGTCGCCGTCGATTGTTTTGTGTGTGTGTTCGAGCTCGCGGGCGTTTTGTTTTGTTGTCTGTTCAATATTTGGCTATATTGCCCAAATCCAATTAACAATTAACGGCTGAACGGGGAAAAAAGTGCAACAATTTCTGGCTAATTGAATTTTACGTGTATTTTATTTTGGTTTTAGACCAGCGCAACAACAACAGCGAGCAGCGAGTAGAAAAGAGAGCGAAGAGAGCGTTTCTTTTTTTTTTTTGTATGTTTTTTTCTTGGCTTAAACCAAAGCTCAGGTAGTCAGAATACACACAGGCACACGCACACACAGAGAGGCAGAGAGAGACGTACCTATACAAATGGCTAGCACGCAAAGCTAAAACAATAATTATCCAATTAAACGGTTGTCAAAGAATGCATTTAATTTCATTGGTCAATGGGTGAGCGAGAGATGGAGGCAAAAAGTGGTAATGAGAGCGAGCAACTAACAGTAATTTTCACGGGCATCCAACACAAGTGTTGTGTGTGTGTGAAGTGCTAATGAGATGCTGTGACGCTCTTCTTCTTATTTGTTGCTTTTGCCATTTATGCAAAGAAACGCAAAAAATTAAACAACAACAACAAAAAAACAAGCTTAAAAATGCTAACAAAAGTTGAACAAAAGATTTCGCGCAAATGGTGAAAGCCACTCGCGTTGCTCCCGCCGTATACGCAATGCCGTGCAGTTTCTTTGTGCGCCGCGCGAGACCGTTAATGCAATCATCATCGCCCGCTCATAAACGTTCCGTTCTCCATTCTGCATTCTCCGTTCCCAGCTCTCCGTGAGACGATGCAGACTGCCAGAGCCAGTTCCTCGCAGAAACTCCACGAATAAGAAGCCACAAACCATGTGATGCAGCAACAGCGGAGGTTGAGAGGTCGGAACACGCAGCCTACAAGTAGCTAGGTCAACCACACACAACCCCCGCACCGCACACAGGCACGCAGATCCCCGGACGCGGAACCAGAATCCACGCGACAGCCGCCAGATGAGCTGGCTGCCGGGGCTCCTGGGGCTGCAGCTCCTGCTGCAGTTTCTGTGGCTCCTGCGGCTGCCCGGCGAGCTGCTAGCCATTCCCACGCCGCTCAAGTTGCCAGGTGAGTTCACTGTGGGTTCCTATTGGAAAACACACACTTAAAGAATGGCAGGGAATCAAAATAATTCAAAAACAACTCTGAAAGGACTTACCTACAGTAATTTCTTTAAGAAAAACCCACTTCCGGGATTCACTTCTTTTGTTATTAGTTCAAAGTTAATTTTTATGGCACTCCTAACATAAGAATGTCTTCTTTTAAAGCCATAATTCAAAGTTTTTAATAAATTTAATAATTTAATACATTTTATTCAATGAACTTATTGGAAATAAATAATAAATAAATTAAAAGGTACTTTAAGTATTCACATAGTTTATTTTAAAAATAAATTAATATTGTTCAAATCAGTCTTAGATTTCCTTTTCTAAAAAGTATTTCTTAACCTTTCAAACAAGTATAATTTGGCATAGTTAAGCAGACTAATATATGACTTAATATTAGCATTTATAAGATTTCTCCACAAGAACTTGTTTTCTTCTACTTAAAAAAATTATTTCAGTTAATATTTTAGGAAAGGAGATATAAATTTGTTTGGTTTTACAGGATTTCCCCTTTGCACCTTCATTCCATATTTGTAAAATAAAGTCTTCCTTTTAAGTCAAACAAAAGCCTTACATTAATCAACTTTTGTTTAAAACAAAGGTTAAAAAACTTTAGATATCTAAAATGGAAAATCTCATTGAAATGACATTAAGCTTTATAATTAACTTCCCTTTAAAGATGCTTTAAGTTCCATTTAAGCTACTTTTTTGAATTTGTAATTTTGATTTTGTAATGTATCTTTTGAATTTGAGCTCTTGAGGTTTATTGCCGTCCACTGGGAGCTCTCTCCATCCATCCAATAACAAATTCTCCCCCTTGTTTTCAGGTTACACCCACAGGTTGACTCCCTACATCAAACACTGGGAGGCGGCGAACTTCGATCGCGGCGTGCTACAGGCAGCCCAAGTCAGGCACCTCGAACAGGCTCGCTTCCGGCAGAAGCGACATGTGGAGGAGTTCAGCACCACTCCGAGTGGGCTGGCGCACACCATACGCTTAAATTTCTCCGCCCACGACAGGTAAGTGCACTTAAGAGCATTGTAAAATCATTTAATCACCAACCGCTTGCGGCCTCCCGCAGAGATTTTCGCCTGGTGCTGCGTCAACAGCCGCATTCGGTGTTCGCCCACGATGTGGAGATCGAGAACACTCTGGGTCCCATCGACTATGATATCTCCCGCATCTACACAGGCAGCCTGGAGGATGACGAGGCGGCCCATGTACAGGCCATCTTGACCAGCGACAACCTGCTGGACGGGACGATAGAGACTCAAGCGGAGCACTATTACATAGAGCCAGCGCAGCGCTACTCCCAGCAGCTGGCTGAGAGCGGTGTCCACAGCATAGTCTATAAGTTAAGTGATGTAAATATGCAGAAGGAACAGTTTACGGGGGGAGGACTCGACTCTGCGGCGCCCGTCAAGACGCACTGCGCCAGCGAGAAACTGAGAAAGAAGCGCTGGCTGCCAGAGGAGGTGAGATTCTAGGAATTTTCCACCTTACCATAATAAACTCTACTAAATATCTTTCATCTTCCCGCAGCTGGCTATGTCCGATGCTCCTGCGCCCACATATAATCGCAATCCGCCCTTGCCGCTGGATCTGGAGGTGCCCTACAACGACGACTTCCGTGTGCTGGCCTCCGAAGAGGACAAGAGCGACGAGTCGCCCAGGAAGTACCCAACCACATCCACAACTAGGAGCACAGTGCGCAGCACGGAGAGCTTCTTGGCCACGCTGACGAAACCCACGTCGAATCGCAACATACTTGTAAATAACTACAATCCCTCCAATGTCGGCGAGGGCAGTCGCAGCTACAGCAACAGCAATAGCAACAGTAATAGTAATAATAATAATAACAATAGTGGCAACAACAACAACAACAATGTCCGGAAGTTGTACACGAAGCACAAGAACATCATTGTGAGCACGTACAATCGACCCATCGAACCGGAATTCGGTACGCCCTACGAGGAACCCAGCAACAATGGCAACAGCAGCAGGGGCGACCTACCCAGTAACTTCTTTAATGCCAACTGGACGACGCTGTTTCTTGGTAATCAAAACAATGGCAATGACCGGCCCAGCCACAAGACGCACGTGGAGATTATTACTAAGAATGGAGCCACTAAGAAGCCGAATATAATTGTTAATAACTACAACCCGGAGATTATATTCGCTCCCAATCCTCACAATCCGAGCTTCAACAGCATGCTGATGACGAATCTCCTCAGCGGCCGTGGCGAGGATATTCATAGTTCCCCGCGTCTGCTCTACGATCGCAAGACCACCTGCATGCTGTACCTGCAGGCGGATCACACATTCTTCCAGAAAATGGGCTCGGATGAGGCCTCCATCGAAGCCATTACGCGACATGTGCAGCGGGCCAATACGATATACCGAAATACAGACTTTAACAACGATGGCAAGCCGGATAACATTACATTCATGATCAAGCGCATCAAGGTGCACAACATGAATGCGATGAAGGATCCCAGCTATAGATTTCCGGGAAACTATGGCGTGGAGAAGTTCCTGGAACTGTTTTCGGGTAAGATCTGGTAGTAATCACAGTCAGATCCAGTTATTGAGTTGATTGATTGATTTGTTATTTTTGACTGTCGGAGATTTGTTTTCATTAAGTATTATTATCGTCATCAGTGTCAGAGGTGTCAAATCCATTAATTTATTGGAAGCATTTCAAGGTTAATGGCTTTGTTTATTTAAGAAGTGTGCAAAAATGATGACACCTCAATTAAAAGATGGCCATCGACCCGCAAATATGTTATTAAATTTGGTTTCTAAACAATGACACGATTATTTTAATAAAACCTTGAGCAATCACAAATTTAGTCTCATCATGTTAGATTATTTAATTTTTTATTTTTTATTTATTGCAGAGGAGGACTACGATGCCTTTTGCTTGGCCTACATGTTTACCTATCGCGATTTCGAGATGGGAACTTTGGGTTTGGCCTGGACAGGTGATCTGAAGAACGCAGGTGGTGTGTGCGAAAAGAATGGTCACTATAGAGGTTCCCTCAAATCTCTGAACACGGGCATAGTCACTCTGCTGAACTATGGAAAGCATGTGCCGCCTGCAGTGTCCCATGTGACATTGGCCCACGAAATTGGCCACAACTTTGGGTCTCCGGTGAGATTAATCTTGAATATTTTCCAATTATGCAATAATCCCTTATTTATTTAAATATACAGCACGATCCGGAGCAGTGTACGCCTGGTGGCGAGGACGGTAACTTCATCATGTTTGCTCGCGCCACGTCCGGCGACAAGAAAAATAACAACAAATTCAGCACTTGCTCTTTGAAATCGATAGAGCCAGTGCTTAATGCCAAGGCACGTTCCATGAAAGGTTGCTTCACAGAGCCGCAGTCCTCGATTTGCGGCAACGGCGTGGTGGAACCGGGCGAGCAGTGCGACTGCGGCTGGGAGGAGGATTGCAAGGACTCGTGCTGCTTCCCCATGTCGCGTCAACCGCGCATCGATGAGACTCCCTGCACCCTGACACCGCACGCCCGCTGTAGTCCCTCGCAAGGACCCTGCTGCACCACCGACTGCAAGCTGAAGTTTGGCGATAAGTGTCGCGATGACAACGGCTGTCGGGATCCCTCGTTCTGCGACGGCCGGGTGCCACAGTGTCCGCCGTCAGTGAACAAACCCAACAAGACCATCTGTAACAAGGAGTTTGTTTGCTACATGGGCGACTGCACCGGGAGTATTTGCCTGGCCTATGGTCTGGAATCGTGTCAGTGCATTCCGGGTCCCCAGGACGATCGGATCAAATCGTGCGAGCTGTGCTGTAAGCTACCCGGCGAGGATAATCCCTGCCGCAGTTCCTTCGAGTGGAATGAGGCTCCCTTCGATGTGCCTGATATGTACTCGAAGCCGGGAACGCCATGCAATGACTATAATGGGTGAGGAAACCTAAACACCTTTATTTAAATTAAATGTATAATATCATTCAATGTTTTTTAGATACTGTGACGTCTTTCAGAAGTGCCGGGAGGTGGATCCTTCCGGTCCCTTGGCCACTTTGCGTAAGCTCTTGCTTTCGGAGGAGAGCATTGCCACTTTCAAGAAGTGGATGCAGCACAACTGGTACACGGTGGCCCTGGCTGCCATTGGCGTTATTCTGCTTCTGGTAAGTACACCAGCTATAAAACATTGTGTAAAATATAACATTTTGTTTGGTTTTCAAAAAGTTAATGAAACTTATAACGCAAATGTTAAGGGATCAGGTTGAGGCCAAAGCGCAAGCTAGGGCTGAGACCCTGGGTGAGCGCACTTCGATATCCAGTGCCCAGTAAAGTCCTGTAAAATTAATGGAGAAATCACTCATTTAGCAGTTGATTCTGCAGCTATTTTATATATAAATCTTTAGGCTAGTAGTCACTTGACCATTTAGCCTAGTTCCAATTGTTATCCTCATACTTTTGAATGATATATGCATATATATACCTCCTCTAATCAATATTTTCCTATCAACAGGCGCTGAGCACAAAACTGCTGGCGAAGCGCTCGAATCTGAAGCTTAAATCCGTCACCATCATACACAGTGCCACCACGGAGACAGTCAGGCTGCCGGAGAACAACAACGGAGTGATAGTACACACCGCCGTGCGGACAAAGGTTCCATTTAAAAAGAAGGTGCGTGGCGAGCGAAGCAAGAAACCAGGAACGACGACAACTGGAGCGGTGGCAGGAGCGGCAGGCGTAACTGCAGCAGCTGGTGTGACATCTCGAGGAGCTGCCAAAAACATTGCCAATGCAGAGCCAAAGAAGTCGACCCGATCCCAGGCTATAAACAAAAAGAAGTCCCTCGAGGAGGAGTCGAAGAAATCGAGCAATAAGATGGGTAAACACATGAAGGAGATTATCGACTACTCGCACCGCAACAACAACGGCGCGGATGATGCCTCCAACTTGTCAACAACCAACAACCACACCAACACCTTTGGTAAAGTGCAGAAGTGGCTGCTGGAATCGCCAATTGTGGCACAACCTCTGTCACACATCGAGCACAGTTCTCGAGTTCGCAAGGTTATGAGCAAATCGCAATCAACGCCCGAAAGGCTGGTGCAGAAGACGCCCCAGAAGACCAAGTCCATGGGTAATCTTTCCAACGAGAAGGTCAAGCTACAGGTGGTGTACAAGCCGCCGTTCAAATTCTCTCTGCGGCTGTCGAAAAAGCCTAAGGTAAAGACCCATGTGGTCGGCGCCGGAGTGCGACCGAAGCGTGGCCAAAAGAACAGTGGTGGCCGTGCGGCTGGACCCTCGTCCTCCGCCACTAAGGATGCCACGACGCGCGCCAAAAGGAGTGCCCTGCTGCTTTGCAACGAGGCTGAGGACGACAACCAAATCCTCACTCTTAACGAGCCCAATTATGAGACCTTAAAGCCGCCAACTCCGCCCCGTTCCATGGAACACTGCTACGAGAACGTGGATATGCAGGTTGAGGCCTCCTCTTCGAAGCCCAGCAGCAGCAGCAAAGTGGCTCCTAGCTCACAGAACAGAGCCAGCCTTCTGGAGTCTGCTCCTCAGCCGGCGCCAGTGCCTGTCCAAAAAAGCTCCTATCGCAGGTCAAACTCTCTGTCCAACCATAATCCCTTCGCAGCAGCTCCTCGTCGGAGCAGCAGCAAGGCCAGTGGATCGGTGAACCTTACGCGCAACTTTGGCAGCACTCAGAATCTGATAAATCTCAGTCAGAATCTCGCTAAAACTAAGAAGCGCAGCAGCCTAAACCTCAAGGCCAGCAGTGGCGGAAACAGTGGAGCAGGGAGAGGACCTAAAGATCCGCCAGCAATGGCAGTTGCCTCGCCTCAGAGACGTTCCTCCTCGAATGCAAATCTTCGCCGGGATAGCAGTGTCTCCTCTTCGAAGGCAGTGCCTATTCCCCCGACAAGAAACTCCCGGAACAGCTTTAGCAACATTCCCAGAGCGAGCCTAGGTGGAGGAGGTGGAGCGAACGGTAACTCCAGTGCCACTTCAGGGCCTGCGCCAAGTTTCTCTCGCCAATCTTCGAGCAGCACAGCAACCAGCAGCTCCTCTATTGCTCCGCCAGGAGCAGCCTTGCAACAATCCGCCTCCACCAGCGCCATGCAGCGCCAGCCACCCACACAGCCCACGAGGAGAAGCCTCCACAACTTTCGGTCGCGTTCCAATGCAGCTGGACCGCCGCCGCCAATTGCTGGAAAGCCTGGTACAGCAGCTGGAGCACCTCCTGCCACATCGACGGAGAACAACGAGCTGCCCTCCGATTTGGAGGTGGTCGTCTCCGATGTAGAGAATCTGGTTAGCTAAGGGCAGCCGGTCCGGGTCCGGTTCCCATTCCGATTCCGATTCCAGTTCCCCAAACCAACCAAGTGAAAGTGATAAGTCTTAATGTTAGTTATACAAATTGTCGCATAGGTTTACTTGCAAACATATATATATATTTGTACAGACATTACATTATATATATGTGTACTTTACACTGCCTTAAACTTGCCGTTTCTGCTGAATATGTGAATACCACGCCCACTCACCCGACACTCGGACACACAGACATGAAACTCAACCGCATTCCACGCACATTGCCACGCCCATATTAATCCCCGACCAAGACTGCATCACAGCAGCGCCCACGGAACCAATCACCCAAGCGCCCAACCCGCCCACTGAAGCTACTATCGCCACCGCAATCCCAACCGCCAGCCGCACTCACCGCACTTTGTACCTTTCAAACTGTTTACTGTTGTACTGAGTATTGTGTAAATTTCTGTTTGGCTAAAAGTATCCTTGTTAACAGCTGCAAATTTTGTGAGTTTGAAAAGATTTGTTTTGATTTAATACATGTTGTTTATATATTTATTCTTGATTCGATTGTATTGATCTGATAAATCAAACAGAATATTAATTTATATATATAACGCAACTCTAAACTATTGACTTTTGCGTTAAATACCTTAAACGATAAACTAAAATGTTTAATTGTTTATTTCAATCAAAATTTGCAGTTGGTAACATAGCCCTTTACATACTATTAAGTTAAACCATTTCGATATTGTGTTTTTTAGAGCAATGAATGAGCTTTACATAAAAACATCAAAATATAACTTTCTCAATATCAAAAAAAAAAAAAAAATAGATTACAACACACTATCGAAATGGATAAACCTATTCACACTCCCTATGTTTGCCGCATTTACTTTTAATTAATTTTAGAACAGTATTACTGAAAATGTAATGTACCTACTGCTATCATCGATCAATTTATACATTAGTTTGGCCTGCTCTACCTACAAGTTTCGAACAACGATCACTACAAATCATCTGAACTTCGACGACACACAGAACAATACAAGGTGCTATTTTTAGTAACGAACTAAAACGTAAAATATTAGCCGAGAGCATTTCGTAAAATCCTTTGCATATTTTCTCAAGATCAAAACTAAGATTAGGAACGCGTATAGGAAGAACGAGGTTGGAAGAGAAGTAGCCTATAGATAAGATGTGGAGCCGGGGAAGTTGCAAATAAGTGTACGGAATAGATTCAGAGATAACCAACGATAACTGTCAATAAATCAAAAGCGTCATGCATCGAAAAGTAGGATTTAGAGAATGCCACATATAGAACTCCCAATCACCCCACCTGTTGACACGCATCCCATAGATCCCATAGAGCGAGCAGGGGCAACTCTGCCGGCAAATGCAATTCCTTAGCTGTAGTGTAAATATTATATCGACAGGACATAGTTTTATATGCAATACCGAGTTATAGAGCAATGAGAACAAACAATAATGAGACACCCTAAACCTACGATATTGATACGCGCCTAGGATATATAGAGTCACATTCCGTATCGAATCACAGAGCAAGCGGCTTTCGAGTAACACACACTAACCCACAACAACCCCAGCAGCAATAACGATCCGTAGGCTAAGTTAACAAACAATTGATATTTGTAGCTATATGAATGTGTAGGAAATCAAAGGCGTATCATAATTATATATATACATACGAGCATTTGGGTATATTTTTGTGGAATATACATACTGATAAGAGATCCATAACTTATATGTATAGTAAGCTCAGCTCAAGAGACCGACAACCGACCCTTAAAGATCGAAAACGAGACAGAAAAGACAGTTAACGCGTAGGCCAGTAAAGAAACAGAAACGGAAAAGTTACGAGTACGCGACAATCGCTTTGAAATGCTTAAAAATTAATGGTAAACCCGAAGAAATCGAATTAAAGTTTAGTTTCTAGTTATTTCAATATGAAACTATACAAGGCAAAGAGACAAAGGAAAAGCCAAAGTCCTTGTAATAACAAGATAAGTAACGTCATACGAGAGCTGACTCTGTGCACTCTTGGAAATGAGCGTTATACATCAAGTTATTAAAAAGTCTTTGGCAAGGGCAGACAGACAGGCAGGCAAGTGAGTTGAAACTTACCAAAAACAAAAGAAAAAAAATTATAAAATAACGAAGAACATAATAAATGCCAATGTTTGTGTACTGTATATAATTAATTGCAAGTGATTATTGTCTAAGCAGATGGATGGAAGTATTTTGAGCGTGACAAAAAAGACTATTTAGCGCGAAATGAACAATTTTTGTGTAATGTGTACATAAAATATACCGATTGATTTTAATCTAAATATATATACATAATTATAAATGTAATTGTAAAACTGCAAACGATTTTTAAATCTGTATGTGTATTGTGTACCTCAATTGTAATTAATTTTTTTTACATACTTTTCACGAGATGGATTAACGCTATTTTTATAATTTAGCTAAATGAATTATATAAACACGATACCTAGTTAATGGCCAGTTTTAAATGTCCTTCACCCAGCCCAGAACCCCCACATAAAATACAACATGTGTAATTTTGTCAATTAAGAACGCGTAAATGTCTTTAAACGAAGCGAAACGAAGGAAAACGAAATGAAACGAACAAAAACAAAAACCGAAGAGCAAAGAAGTGAATATTAGCATTTTACGATTCACATATAATTCAAAACAATAATTAATTAATAAACGTATGTATTATTATTAGTGAACAAGAAAAGCACATGTGTGACATTTCAGTTGTACTTTCTGTTACGATTACTACAATATTTTATTTATTAATCTTATCGTTAGGCATTAACACGAATGTATCTAATTTTTAACCCGAACACACACACATGCGATATTTTATAATTTCCTCATTTTAAGCAAAATTCTATTAACAATAAAAACGAAACTAATACTTAAGGACGTTTGACTTTTGATTTAAGTTACTTATAAACCTAATTGGCTTTCCGATCAGCCTTCTCTAGCTTTAGGGCTCGTTTTGACATAATCCAAAAGTAGAGACTGGGACAGAGATGCCTCAGATAATAGGCAATCTTGGCCTGGACATCGCTAACAATAATATCCGGTTCCTTGCGAAGAATACACTGAAGAATGCGCTCCGCCAGCTTATCAGGAGACATGCCTTTGGCCGTGGTTTCATCCATTTCTTGAAGGGAAATTTAAATAGTTAATAAAAACCGTTCTCGGAATTTTTGTGATATTTTTACTCACTTCCATAGCTGCTCCCCGATCCTGTCAAAGCATTCAGGGAGAGCTGAGTGCGTATGTAGCCAGGACTCACGCAAGACACGTTGATATTCTGGCTGGCCACCTCGGCACGCAGGGAATCCGCAAACGCCTGCATGGCGTGCTTTGAGGCTGAGTAAGCGGCTCTCTGGGGAATGGCAAACTTTCCCTGAACGGAGCTAATAAAACAGATGTGGCCACTGCTACGTTTCACCATCGAAGGAAGCAGAGCTGATATATTCAATAGAAATTAATTAAAACCACCATTAAAACAGAGGTATAGATTACCTTTAGTTAGAGCCACACTTCCAAAATAGTTGACCACCATCACCTTGAGATCCACATCCACAGCTGTCGAAGCCACATCCGCACGCACACTGATTCCGCCGTTGTTAATGAGTATGTCTACCTGATTGTAAACGGCCAGCACCCGAGTGACGAATTCTGGAATGGAATTTAACTCAGCCAGATCGAGAGCTAGCACAGTGGGTGGATAAGCAGGGTCCTAGAAGGAAAATTAGGCGATAAACTAGATTTTAAATTAAATTTATAGTTGGCTTATATGCTTTACCACATCCAGAGCCAGTAAATCCTTTTTAACTCTCTCCAATTCCTGAGTGCGGCGTGCCGCCAATATCACCTTACACCCAGCACGGTAGAAGACATGGGCCAGGGATTCACCCAACCCCGAACTGGCGCCGGTGATGACCACTACCTGTAAATTGGTTTACATAATTAATTTTTAATCACTGATTAAAGCTCCATCAAAGTTACTTTTCCAGGCAATTGGTTGCGGTATTTCTGGGCCCGGAATCGCTGCCAGATATTGAAGAGGGCCAGCGGCAGGACCACCGGCATGAGGATGGTGCCCAGCACCCAGTAAAGTACATTCCAGTCGCTGCTGGGAGCACATTTCTCCAACTCTTGCACTTTCATTTTCCTAAAGCGCGCAGGAACTTTGAACTCTTTCCGACAATGCAAAATGATTAGTGAAGGAAACAAATCGCAACTGACATTCACATGGAAATAAAGTAAAGTGATCACTAGAAGAATGTTACTAACGAATAAAAAAACTATTATATTACATTTTTATTTGCTTGTAATGGAATTTCTCTTAATAAATGTTAAGGAACCTCCTAATTTTAAGATGTTAAATAAATGGTATAACTTTAAAAAAAATCGTACCTATATTTATGTTACCTTTCCCGTAGCCAATATTTACTGTTCTAAACAGCTGTGGGACCTATTCCCAGTGAATGGCAACTTTAATCAGCTGTTGATTGTTACGTTATTGCGCTCAGTGGCCACTGGCCAGTTTAGTGTTTAATTAAAAATTAAAAAATTAAACAAATGCCGAGATGAACAGTCTCCTAAGACAAGGACAACGTCTGTCCTTTTTGTTACCGGCTGCCGCTCAGCAACAAATCCACACCACTGCCGTGCACCGGACTTTCTGGGAGCGCGAAAAGAAATCCGGCTACAAGACCAAGTTGCCGGAACCCTCAAAGAAGCAGCTCATCATAGATGGATTAAAAGATCTCAAGGAGGAGATCAAGCTGTGGCGAAAGGAGGTCAAAGAGCAGCTGGAGAGTGACCCGATATTGGTGTTTCGACCGGGTGAAACGGATGTGGTGTTTGACTTCAAGGCGCCCAATGTGCTGGACAACTGGACGGTGACCACGGATGCGGACCACGGTGAGGGCAAGAGCACGGCATCGCTGGAGCTTAGTGCCGCAGGAGCGGGGCTCTTCCACGGCGAGGTGAACTCTGATCACACCAAGGATGGCATTATCAAGAGGACAGGCTATGCGAATATTCGTACAAAGAGAGTGCGGGTGCGTTTACTTCGAATTAGAGTGGTTTCTTTTGTTAATTTGTTCTCCTCTTTCGTAGAAATCCTTCAAGCGAGAGTCCACCTATGACTGGACGCAGTACAACATGCTGATAATGAAGGTGCGAGGCGATGGACGCAGCTACCTGATCAACCTGCACACCGAGGGATACTTCGATCTGATGTGGAACGACATCTATCACTATGTGCTGTACACGCGCGGTGGTCCCCATTGGCAGATTGCCAAGATACCCTTCTCTAAGTTCTTTATGTCCTCAAAGGGTCGCGTCCAGGATCGCCAAAGCGCCATTCCTTTGAACAGGGTGACACACTTTGGTTTCTCGGTGGCTGCCAAGAAGGGAATGGATGGGCCCTTTGGCCTGGAAATAGACTATGTGGGATTGCAATACGATCCCAGCCATCAGGAGGAATTTGCCTATGAGATGTACCAGACGCCCAAGTACATTGTGGCTACGTAGCGTTACGTAGCGCATTACGTTGCGCGGCAATGTTATTTAATTGTTAGAAAATGTGAGAAATACAGTAAAGATTTGTTTACGTATAAATTTTGTCTTTTTATTTGATGCAATTCTATACTGGAAGTCTATACATGCGATAGATATAATGCCCTTTATTATAAAATCCATATATAGACAATACCCACTGTACCAGCTGGTTGTTTCTAGCTCTCTTTCGCTCTCTCTCCTCCCACTATTCCTCTCTTGCTGGGCCTTTCTCTTGAAAATCAGCTGTTAAAATGTTTACATTCACTTCGGACAAGCCTTCAGGGTCATTTTTGCGTTGAAATTGCAGTTTTTTACCTTTTCCAGAGGTATTTTTGCCTCTCCACGGCTGCCAATTAGCACTCGGCTTTCTGGGAACTCGGTTTGTGCGCTTTCAGCTCTCAGTTGTTCCGCAACTTCGACCGATAAAAGACGCCGGAAAAACTTCCGTCGCGGGAGATAGATACAGGTCTAACTGTTGGTGCTTCATTACCATTATCAGACGTTAGATAAAATCATGGTGAGTGTATTTCTAGTAGTGAAAAAGTAAAATAAACACTGCCAACGACACATAACCGGTGTAAATATACGAAAAGAATCAAGAAATCAACGTGAAGTGGCCATGTGGCAGTTCAGTCAACCGACCTTGGGGCTCACGTTTTCGCCCGTTTTTAATCCTGGCTAAAAAACCACAACAAACTAAAATCAATACCTAGTCTACGTCTACTATAATTATTTACGCACCTTACCGGTTTGCTGGCACTTAATTTATGCTAAAAAAAAGGAAAATAAGATAATTTAAAAGAAACAAAACCAGTCAGTCGTCGGTGGCCATCGAATCGAAAGTGTTGGGCTGCAAGAAACCAGTTCTAGTACCATTCCTGATACCGCGACAACTCCGGCTCCACCTTTTTGCCTGTTGATTGAGTTGCGCTTCAGTTTTACCTCCATTGCTGACGTGTTTAGTCCGCTGCGAATATGGTGCAATATACGGTATATAAAAAGCAAGGCCCAAAACTAATTTAACCCGAATTGGAGCAGGGAAACTATAAGATATTGTATTAGCTATCCAAAGATTTCATAATATTTACGAGTAGTTAAGTAGTATCTTAAAGATAATTCATAGAAAACTAATAAACACAATAACTACTTTACATTTTTATAAATCTATTAAGTAATCACGATTTTTCTCACGCTTATCTCTGTAATTTTTAATAATAATTAATATTCCCCTTATTTAACATGCTCTAATCTCATGAGTCCCATTATCTCTTATAGGAGGAAACGTATTTGTATGATCCCAGTCTGCTGATAAAGCTTGACTTTCATCGCAGCCCCGCCAAGTTCAAGCCCTTCATATCGGCGGCTAATCCCGGCGAGCCATGGATGAAGGTGCGTCCCTTGAAGGATACGGACTACGATCGTGGATTCCTACAGCTGCTCTCCCAACTCACGCATGTGGGCAATGTCAATCGCACACAGTTCTTAAGTAATTCAAAGATCCTTCTTTCATTTAAGGAATTATATTAATTGAACTAAATTAATTGCAGCTCGATTCTCGCAGATGAAAGCCAGCGGGGATTACTTTGTCACCGTGATTGAGGATACGCGCAAAAATGAGATTATTGGAGCTGCATCCTTGGTGATCGAACGCAAGTTCATTCACAACTGTTCGGTGGTAAGTAAAGAATAAATACTTTTTTTTTAACGTTTAACTAAGAAATGATTAATTCCTTAGCGTGGACGTCTGGAGGATGTGGTGGTCAATGATACCTATCGCGGCAAGCAACTGGGCAAGCTGTAAGCTAATCTATATTCCAAAATATTATGGTAGATAAAATGTAAACTTATAATTTTAACCAGGATCGTGGTCACCGTCTCGCTGCTGGCCGAAGAACTGGGCTGCTACAAGATGTCCCTCGACTGCAAGGACAAGCTGATCAAGTTCTACGAATCGCTGGGCTACGTGCTCATCCCAGGCAACTCCAACTCCATGACGATTCGCTACGACGAGGCACCAACGCTCAAGCGCAATGCTACCGCAGCCGGCACCAGCAACAGTGGAACAGTGGGCGACTCCTGCCAAACTGTGAGCCTCGATTTTGCCTCTTGACAATTAGCCGCCAACGCTGCTCCAAAGTCCAAGCTTTGAGTGGGTCCCAAGCCCGACTCAAAGCTACAACTGCGCGAAGCGCAATGCAGGATATCACATAATTGGATACAAAATAATGATCACTATACTTTGCATAGCCCAAATTCCATTGCGCTGAGTGCGAAAATGGATTTTTGGACAGCGCTGGCTGGCGGTGGTGTCCTTGCGGGGCAAATCCAACTCACCCGCGAGGACATACAATTAGATATTTAGTTAAAAGGCAACCGCAACCCATGTTGCTCTTTCTGTTTTTTTATAATCCTTACAGAACTCTCAATTTTATAATTTTTTCTCCCCTTTCTGCTACTGATTGATTGTGCGGCTTCAAAACTCTCAACTCAAAGGTAGTTGTAATCTTACCTTTCAAAAGCACCTTCATCAAGTAGCCTAAACTTTGATAAATAAACAAACGAAAATATATTAAATATAACAATTATTACTATCTGGGAAGAATTTTAATTAGATTTAGCACCTTTTTTTAACAGACAACTTTTATTAAACATTCTTATTTTTACTAATATTAAGTTAGAAAAATCTATTGATGTAGTAAATACTAAAACATTTTAAAGTGTAGAGTGTATTAGTGAAAAAACTATTATTTTTATAAATCGAAATATCTCTGAATTACTTTATTTCAAAAATAGTAAGCGTATAAACGTAGTGTAGAACCCGAACTCGAACCGACGTTGCAATTCCGGTTAATATTCCAGAGTTCAATAATTGCATCGAGAAATATATAGTTCAATAGGATTTTTCTTTAGGTACTTATAGATCTATGTACAGGGAACTCAATTGGCATGCAGGAGCTGAGGGAACTCAGCCTCCTCCGCGTCTCATGAGTAGGCGCACAGATGTCCACACTTGGGGCACTTGGAGTGCTTGGCAAAGTACTTTTGCAGGTGCTCTATGTGACCGCCGTGAGAGCAGCCCTGGCACCAGGCGTAAACTCCGCGAACAATGAGGCCACACACACAACACTTGGCCGACTGCATGGACTTGCACTTGTCGCAGTACCAACCCACCTTTCCGCCCATGGGACGTCCGCATTCGCCGCAGTTGGTGTGCATCGCTGTGGAGTGCTGGTTGAGCTGCTGAACGGAACGCAGCCAGGATCGGTTGATCACCTCACAGGCCTCATTCCACAACTCGTATCGATGCAGTTGGTCTACGTAGGTGTGGAACCAGTGCTCCTGAAAAGAAAAAATAAAGGAAATTATATCATGAACATATTTTTTTCAAGTGTTATTAACTTACTACCAATGTATCCTCAATGGGCAAAAGTTTGCGAGCTTCTCCCAAGGATATGAGCACTGTCAAAGCCGTTTGAACATCGCCCACATCGTTCATCAGCATCAGGGCATCGGTCACAAACTTGTGCGGCTCCCACATGGGAATGGGTGGCACATGACTGACCTTTAGTACAGTGGGAACATGGGGTGGCTAAAAAAATAATCAAAAAACATTAAATATTTTGAAAAACTCAACAAAGTGTTCAGGAAACCCACCGGAGACTTCTCATGATCGGATGCCTTGAGATCCAGCTGCGGCCGCGCTGCCTGAACATCGTGATGCAGGGCAGGAAACGCCAATGCCTTGGCACATTCCGTAGGTCCCACATAAATGAAACCATTGCGCAACAGCTCAAAGTTATCGAACGTAATCTCGCTGATGATTTGTGTCTCTGAGAGAATCACAGAACTAGTTGGCGGATGCTCCACTCCGCTGTCGCCCAGTGCATCATCATCAACATTCGCCACGGCAGTCTCGTGTGCCGTCTCCTGAGTGTTTCCATTGAGATCCTGGCCAAGATCACTGCGCTGCTGTGGCCTATCGCTGGCCACTTGAGTGGCGCGCCGGGAGTTCATTGGATTCTTTTGATTCGAGAAGGAAGAGCGATGCTCGAAGGGCGGCTCAAAGTGATTGCTGCCGTAGAAAAGCTTAATGAAGTTCCACAATGTGGTGGCCTGGTGGGAAACAATCGAGTCAGAATAATATAAGGATTCACAATAATTTACAGTACTCACATTATGCTTGCCATATTTCTTTGAAACCTCTGCATTGTGCTCGCAGAGTTCGGACAGCTTCCTGCCACTGATAATCAGCTCCTTGGCGCAGCCTATAAAGCTTTCGTGTTCTTGCGTGGGTCGCGATTCGGACTCACTCAGAGGATAACCAGAAATCTAAGCAAAATCGAGAAAGGTTACCATAAGTTGTGTTATAATTTAAACGTAAGAATCCCACCGTGTCGTTGAGCATGAATTTGTACATCTTGGAATGATCCAAATGGAACTGAATACTTCCTGCCACATTCGCTTTCCGGCGACTTCTGAAACGGCCATAATTAGTTCTTTCTTAAATTAAACATTTTAAATATTTTCCAGGACATACATAAAGCTAGTGGTTTTGGTATTGGAGGCACCACTGGCCTTAGGAGCATACTCCTTTATCTTGTTGGCAAAGGAGATGTCACCGAATCGACCCTGACTAGCTCCCTGGGCATTTGCCTTCAGAGCTGGCCTAGTGGCATCCTTGAAGGCGTGTTTGTAGATGGTGGAGTCCTTGCTGGTGGAGAGCAGGCAGTGCGAGTCGCTACCCTGCCACGCAATGCCAGTGGTTACGTTGGTGTGCTCGTTGAAGGAGGCAAAGGGTATGTAGGGTCTTCGAATGTCCCATACATGGACGCTATAATCCACCACCAGGGCGCAACTGGCAATGTGGTAGCTACAGGTGATTGAGAACAGATTTCCATGTTAATTGCAGTGCTAAATATGAAGTTCTAATATAAAACTTACGTTCTTTCTGGACGCCACTTCACCCGCCCCACCACTGCAATCGTGTGGATGGTGTGCTCCAGTCCCGGTCGACCGTCCATGTTCCACACCTTGATCTGCTTGTCCCGACTGCCGGTAGCCAACCAGTTACGCGTGGGATGCCAGTCGCAGGTGTAGACGGGCCCATAATGCGCTGTGAACTGCACCATGCACTTGTCCCATTTTCGCATATCCCACAATTGGACGGTTCCATTCTCCGAGACTGCGGAAAAGATGTTCTGCGTGTGTGGGCTGAACTTGACGTCGCGCACTGACTCCGAGTTGCTAAAGTAGGTGTTCACCGACTTGTCCGACCGGATGTCAAAGCACTTGATGGTTCCGTCCTGAGAGCCGGAGATTAGGATGTTGGGCTCGCTACTATGGAAGGTCACGGTGTGCGCTGTGCGTTCGTGTTCGTTGTAGACGAGCAGTTGCTTCTGCCTGCCGAACTTGGACAGATCCCACACGGAAACCACGCCATTGGTGGCCGCTGTGGCCAGCAGATTGCTGTCCAGAGTGGACCAGGCCACGTCGTTCGAGGAGTAACTAAGATTCTGGTTCTTGCCGCCGCGCATATTGCACGATTCCGTGAAGCCATGGTTGTTGATGGAGTAGACCTTGAGCACTGTGTTTGGACAGAGATTTAGTATATTAGTTGTACTCTAGTCTTGAGCGTAACAAGGAATCCTCCATTCTTACAGCTCCTTCCGGCCACCGCTATCTGCGTGTTATCCTTGTTCAGCGCCAAGGCATTCGCATGTCCCTCCAGGCAGATCCGCAGGGAGATGGTGGAGGTGTCCTCCAGGGAGTCGGGCATCCTGCCAGCAGTTGCAAATATTCCCCTAGGAGACCCAACACAGTGCCAAAAGCGCGATTTGATAAGGATACGTTGTAATGTTGTTTTTCTTTTTACTCAGTATGACCGTTGCTGCGCGGCATCGTAATGGGAAAGACGTTCTGAAATACACGGCTCAAGCGATTTTGAGGAGATTAATATTTAGAAAGCTATACATTTATTAATTCCTTTCCTCAGTTAGATATTCATAATTGTATATATATTAAAATACATATTTTAGGAAATCTTTCTTAAAATAAACTATAATTAACGAGATTTTTAGAACACCCCATCGGCAACGTTGCCACAAGCTAGAATCTACCAGGCACCGGCAGTGTGGCAACGCCACCCCATCGCCCTTGCTGTTTACAAAAATCACTGTTGCAATTTTTTCGGCAATTTCATCTTTCAACGCAACAAGTTGCCGTTTTTGCAGCCAAAAACTAAAAAAGTGGCGCTCTTGATATGCCGGACATCAAAATAACGCCCCTGGGCGCCGGCCAGGATGTGGGCCGCAGCTGCCTGCTGCTCTCAATGGGCGGCAAGAACATAATGCTCGACTGCGGCATGCATATGGGTTACAATGATGAACGCCGTTTTCCGGACTTCTCGTACATTGTGCCAGAGGGTCCAATTACCAGCCATATCGACTGTGTGATCATCTCCCACTTCCACCTGGGTAAGTCTTTGGTCACTCGGGGCGGTGCTCCTTATCTGGTGAACCGGCGGCGCGTTCTAATCGCTTCTTTATCAATGGCGTGCATTCAGATCATTGCGGCGCGTTGCCCTACATGTCGGAGATTGTGGGCTACACAGGGCCCATCTACATGACGCATCCGACCAAGGCCATAGCTCCGATCCTGCTGGAGGACATGCGAAAAGTTGCCGTGGAGCGAAAGGGCGAATCCAACTTCTTCACCACGCAAATGATCAAGGACTGCATGAAGAAGGTGATACCGGTTACCCTCCATCAGAGCATGATGGTAGACACGGATCTGGAAATTAAGGCTTACTACGCCGGCCATGTCCTAGGTGCTGCCATGTTCTGGATAAAGGTGGGCTCGCAAAGCGTCGTCTATACCGGCGACTACAACATGACGCCGGACAGACATCTCGGGGCTGCTTGGATCGACAAATGTCGACCGGATCTGCTAATCTCTGAGAGTACCTACGCAACAACTATTAGGGATTCAAAACGGTGCCGAGAGCGCGACTTCCTTAAAAAGGTTCACGAGTGCGTGGCGAAGGGCGGCAAGGTGTTGATTCCTGTCTTCGCTTTGGGCCGCGCCCAGGAGCTGTGCATCCTGCTAGAGACCTACTGGGACCGAATGAACCTTAAGTATCCCATCTACTTCGCTCTGGGTCTCACGGAGAAGGCCAACACCTACTACAAAATGTTCATCACATGGACGAACCAGAAGATTCGCAAGACCTTCGTCCACCGCAACATGTTTGATTTCAAGCACATCAAGCCCTTCGACAAGGCCTACATCGACAATCCCGGTGCCATGGTGGTATTCGCCACTCCGGGAATGCTGCACGCCGGCCTGTCGCTGCAGATCTTCAAGAAGTGGGCGCCGAACGAGAACAACATGGTGATTATGCCCGGCTACTGTGTCCAAGGCACCGTCGGCAACAAAATCCTGGGCGGCGCCAAGAAGGTGGAGTTTGAGAACCGCCAGGTGGTGGAAGTCAAAATGGCCGTGGAGTACATGAGCTTCTCGGCGCATGCCGATGCCAAAGGTAGGGATATCTAATACAATTTTGTCCTCGGTATAACGAGAAATCCCTTCTGCGCTTTTTAGGCATAATGCAGCTTATCCAGAACTGTGAGCCCAAAAACGTGATGCTAGTCCATGGCGAAGCGGAGAAAATGAAGTTCCTGCGCTCCAAGATCAAGGACGAGTTCAACTTGGAAACCTATATGCCAGCCAATGGTGAAACCTGTGTGATTTCCACGCCTGTCAAAATACCAGTAGATGCCTCTGTCTCTCTGCTTAAAGCCGAGGCCCGCAGCTACAATGCCCAGCCGCCGGATCCCAAGCGACGGCGGCTCATCCATGGCGTTCTTGTGATGAAAGATAATCGAATAATGCTACAAAACTTGACAGATGCCCTCAAGGAAATAGGCATTAACAGGCATGTCATGCGATTCACATCCAAGGTCAAGATGGACGATCCGGGACCCATGGTCCGAACCAGCGAGCGGCTGAGGACTCTGCTTGAGGAGAAGTTAGCCGGCTGGACGGTGACGATGCAGGAGAACGGCTCCATTGCCATCGAGTCAGTGGAGGTGAAGATAGAGGAAGATGAAAAGGATCCCAAGCAGAAGACCATTTTAATATCCTGGACCAACCAGGACGAGGATATCGGAGCCTATATACTGAATGTCCTCCAGAATATGTGCTGAGGAGGAGCCACCCAATGAAATCCCAAACCCAAGCCTTAATTCCATAGATAAGCACAAAGTGTAGACATAAACTTTCTGAAATTTGAATTTGGGTCAAAATATACGTAAATATTCCAATAAGATTCGTGATTTCCTTTTCTTTTTGTTAGATTTTTTAAATTTAAGTGGGATTTTGAAGATATGTTGGGGTTTTGATGGGCGACTTTAATAGTGGCTTGATTAACACAAGTATTTTTGGGGGAAACACAGCTCGCTCAGGATTACAGCGGCTACACATCCTCAAAGAAAGCACTTTTACGATGAATTATTCTTGTTCACGACACTTTTATGGGTTTCTTGAATAAATTTAATGAAATCAAGCAAAGATCTTTGTTATTTATCAGTCAAATTCCTCCACACAAGTGAAAAGTCCAACAGCTAATGGTTATTTTCGTTCGTTCCACGCTATTTATTCTTGGAGTTATTCTGACAGTGTAACTTTAATAGGGTTCCAGGCGTCGCTCCGGTGCCTGGCACCGCATATATGCATTTATGTATCGTTGGAGCCGTTCGAACTGCTTTCTCGGGGAGCACACACACAGTATAGAAGACCGCTTATGTGAGGGCGGCGGCACCAGAGATGATTTCAATCAGCTCGCGAGTGATGACAGCCTGTCGGGTGCGGTTGAAGGTAAGGGTAAGCTTGTCAATCATCTCACCGGCGTTCTTCGAGGCGTTGTCCATGGCCGTCATGCGGGAGGACTGCTCGGAGCAGGCGCCCTCCTTCATGCAGTAGAAGATGAGCGAGGCCAGCGAGAACTCGAGGTAGCTCTTGACAACATCGCTATCGAGCGAGTCGTACACGGCCAGCTTCTCGGACTTCTCAACGGTGGAGCCGCTGTAGATTGGCAGTGAAGTGCACTGGTAGGACACCACGGACTTGAATCGATTGTAGTAGATCTTGCCCTCGGTGTAGTCGTACCCGGTCTGCAGCACCTCGTGCGCGATCTTCGAGGCGTCGAGGAAAGTGGGCGGCAGGCGGCCGACCTCGTTGGCCACCATCAGGATGTTCTTGCCGTACAGACGGGCAAGGATCGAGCGCGACTTGTCGCCGACGCAGAACACCTTGGTGTTCTCCTCATCCTGGGCCAGCTCGCCGCGGATCTGGCGAGCCACACCAGTGTGCACAGCGCCGCACAGACCACGATCCGAAGTCACCGCGATGAGCAGCTTCTTGGGCTCGGCCTTTTCGTCGGGCTGGATCTCCGTCTTCTCGAAGAACTGCTGGGCCCCAATGCCGTAAGGACGCGCCGCCTTCAAGTCGCGCTCGGCACGAGCGTACTTGGCAGCGGACACCATCTTCATCGATTGCGTAATTTTCTGAATGTTCTTCACGGACTTTAGGCGGATGGAAATCGCCTTCAGGGTGGCCATGCCACGCTGCTGCTGGGCCAGCACGGTGGCCTCCACGGCCAGGGGCAGCAAGAGCTGGGTGCGTTGCATCATCATCCTGTGAGCTGTTGAAGAATCGCTGCCTCGAAAATTAGCAAAATTTCAACTCGGCAAAATGGTCGGAGAAAAATCACCTGCGTTAAGTTGGCTGCGCCACAACGAGTGTTATAACACACGGCGGAGTTGCCACCGAATTCACTTTGCAGTAGCAACAAAAACATTCGCGAAGGTGGGCAGCTCTGTCAAATTAACCTATGGGGAAGCCAGATTTCTGAAATATTTATTTATTCAAACTAATTACTATTAATTAGAACTTACATTGGTTGCGTTCACCAGATCACTAATCATTTTCAGATGGAATTCTATCGATAGTGCGTTATATCCCTAATCATTTTGCAGATCATCCATCATGACCAGCTAAAAGGAGGAGAAGACAATATTTACATTTGTAAAAGTTTGTATATATACTTAAGAATAATTCCAAAGAACCCTGGTTTATAGATCTTGTTTTAATAGTTTTTGATAATTCAAAAAAATTAAACAATTAAACTATTGCCATTGCATCTCGGCGGTCAGCTGCTCACGCTATCCGATAGATTAACCATCGCCAAGACTCACGGTAAAAAAGCTGACGTACTCGACTCGCGAAAAGATACGAACAATATTTATTTATAATTTATTTATTCGAGCGATTACCCCCGCCGCTCCGCTTCGCACACAACGACACCCGGACCACGGCTATCAGATCACATCCTTATTCCCGGTGGAGACGGCGATGAAATCGCTCAGCGGATAACTCTTGGCCACGGACGAGCGGACGACGCGCGTGTGTGTGTGTATGTTTGTGTGCGATAGCTGGAAAATTGTTGCTGCGCGAATTGGAGAGATATAGACGTGTGTGCTTGTGTGTGAGAGAGTGCACTGCAAGGGGGGGCATGACGGAGATAAGGATAAAGATAGACGGACAGTGCAAACGGCAAAAGTGAGAAGAAATCAACACACAAGAACAGCAGTCAGTGCCTTCCTCCGCTCTGCTCCGCATCCGCATCCGCAATCCTCGACAGCAACAGTGTGTGTGTGCCTGCGCAGAGCGATTGTGTTTGTTGTGTTCGTTTGTTGTTGCTGCAGCTGAGTCGTGACACAACAGTAACAACTGGCCAAGCAATATCTAAGACACATGATGTGGTCGTTCTTCTCGCGCGACTCCTCTAAAGACTTCCCCTACGACATTGGCGAACCGGTGGGCGGCTTCGATGCCTACTCCATATGGACGCTGCACAAGGCCAAGCGCAAGACAACGCTGGAGGAGGTGTCCGTCTTTGTCTACGACATCCGCAGCGGCTCTGATACCAAATGTGACCTGGCCAAGGCGTCGCTGAAGCGCCTGAAGACGTTGCGTCACCCCAGCATCCTGCAGTATTTGGACTCGTTAGAGACCGACAAGATGCTGTACGTGGCCACGGAGGCAGTGGATCCCCTGGGCAGTTACTTTACCAAACTGGCCACAGACAATGTACAGAAGGGCCTTTACCTTGCCTGGGGCATCTTCCAGATCACAGTGAGTGCTACGATCTTCCTTGATAACTATTATTTAACCCACATAATCCGCTTGCAGCGCGCCTTGTCCTTCCTCAACAACGATGGCAATCTGCGGCATAACAACGTCTCGGCCTGGTCGGTGTTCGTCAATGCCTCTGGTGAATGGAAGCTGGGCAGCTTGGAGTATGTTTCGGCGGCGGATGGTAATCCCATGCCTCCAGTAAAGATACCCGTGACCCTGGAGGTCTATGACTCGCCAGAGAAAAATGACCAGAGCAAGCTAAAGGCGGCCACTAAATGGTAAATCTATTTCCTTTCTATAAACTTGCTAAATAATTAACTACTATCCTAATCCCTGCAGTTCCGTGGATATGTGGGGCCTGGGCTGTCTGGTGTGGGAGGCCTTCAATGGAGTGCTCAAGCAACGATCCAACCTTAAGGACATCGAGCACATACCCAAGTCCCTGCAATCCCTGTACTGTGAACTGGTCGGAGCCTCGCCGTCGAACCGGCCGAATCCAGCCGATATAATCACACGTTGCCGCAAGCCGGGAGGCTTCTTCAAGAACGATTTGGTGGACACGCTGCTCTTTCTCGAAGAAATTCAAATTAAGGACAAGGCAGAGAAAAATCGCTTCTTTAGCGGACTGACCACACATCTGGATAACTTCCCGGACAATGTGTGCAAGCACAAGATACTTCCACAGCTGATAACAGCGTATGAGTACGGAGATGCGGGCTCAGCCGTGCTGGCACCCATGTTTAAGGTTGTCATTAGATTTTATACCCCTTATCTGGCATGTAATTAACACGGAGACTTACAATCTCTTGCAGCTCGGCAAACTGCTCGACGAGGTGGAGTACCAGAAACGGATTGTGCCGTGTGTGGTCAAGCTGTTCGCTTCCACGGATCGTGTGACTCGATCGCGATTGCTGCAGCAGCTGGACCTGTTTATCGCGCACCTGCAGCCACAAGTGGTCAACGATCAGATATTCCCACAGGTGGCACACGGTTTCCTGGACACCAATGCCACTATACGCGAACAGACGGTCAAGTCGATCATCCATCTTGCGCCTAAGCTTAATTACAACAATCTCAATGTGGAGGTGCTTCGTCACTTTGCCCGGCTTCAGGCTCGCGACGATCAAGGTGGTATCCGCACCAATACGACCGTGTGCCTGGGAAAAATAGCGCCGCATCTGCATCCGCAGGTTCGTCAGCGAGTGTTGGTCTCTGCCTTTGTTCGCGCCATGCGTGATCCTTTTCCGCCGGCCCGTGTGGCTGGCGTCCTGGCGCTGGCCGCCACCCAGCAATACTTTTTACTCAGTGAAGTAGCCAATCGTGTGCTGCCTTCTCTGTGTTCCTTGACCGTGGATCCGGAGAAGACTGTGAGGGATCCGGCGTTTAAAACTATTCGCGGATTCCTGGGAAAATTAGAGAAAGTGTCGGAGGATCCCAGTTTGCGTGAGACCATGGGTGAGTGAGAGTGAGATAACCTTAGCAAGGATAAATAACTTAACGTATTATATATCAATTACTTATCAATTAATTGAACGTCACATTTACAGAGGCCGATGTTCACACGGCCACTCCATCGATTGGTAATGCGGCGGCCACCTGGGCGGGCTGGGCAGTAACGGCCGTTACAGCCAAGTTCTATCGCAGCCAAAGTGACTCGTCTCGACCCAGACCGCCTTTAACTGGACGCAATCTGTCCAAGCCAGCATCGCTCGGTGAGTCTCTTTAGCTAATTCGATTTTCAAAGCATATAATTGGATTTTTAATGTTTGCTTTGTTTAGAGCAACCATCGAGCAGCAGCCTATCGACCACCACGAGTAGTGTTACCTCAATGACATCGCTGGAGCATGAAAGCAATGACACCTCCGCCTCGGCCTCGGATTACGGCAACAACGATTGGGACAACGAAAACTGGGGCGAAATGGATGTGAGTCTTAAAAGATTAACATAATTATTTCAGGGACTCAATGAATCCATTTTCAGACCTCCCAGGATCCCAGCAGTCCGCTAGCAGCTAGCTCTAACAATGGCACCACGATGGCGGCCAATGCCTTGAATGAAGTGCGAGATGGCTGGGACAACGAGGAGTGGGGCAGTCTTGAAGAGGATCCGGTATGAACTCGACTAGCTAAAATCATTAAGTAATGCAATCTAAGGACTTTTCCATTTAGTGCGAGGAGGAGGAGCAGGCGGAACAGGAGCAGCAGCAACAGCAACTGGCCAGACAATCGATATCATCCACCACGTCATCCAGTCAGCATCACCAACGCCCGCCGCTGCCACATCAGCATCCGCATCAGCAGCTGCTGCAGCAGCATGAACTGAACGACCTGATCGAACCGCTGGCCAAGCTCAACTCGCACGCCATGCTAAGGCCAAAGGAGCTGCCCAATCTTTCCAGCAGCAACACTTCGCCCACGTCCACGGCCACTGCCAATTGCAATAATATAAGCCCGCCTTCGTCGCATTTGAATAATTCGACGCATAATGCCAATTGGAATAGCGATTCGTGGGCCGATGGTGAATTTGAGCCGCTGGAGGAGTCGGGATTGGGTAAGTATATAGCGAAAATTTAATGTAATGCCTGAAGTAACAAATGTGTTTGTAGGGAACGCCAAACTGGATGAGGCGCGGCGAAAGCGCGAGGAAAAGAAGCTTCAGCGTCAGCGGGAACTGGAGGCTCGCCGGGCCCAGCGGGCGACTGGCCCTATGAAGTTGGGCGCCAAAAAGCTTTAAAAGTAATCAGCAAATAACAGCGCCTGATGTGCGCCTGTTATGCAGCCTGTTATTTGCATCTTCGTACATCTAAGTTCCAAAAGTGTATTTGTATATTTCTGTGTGTGTGTCCCTATTCCCCGTGTCACCCCGTTTCCTGTTTCCTGTTTCCCGTGTATTTTTGGGTACCAGTTTGCATTAAATGCATTCACAGTGTCTCGAGCTACCATTTCGATTCCATAACATAGCCATATATTGTAATGCTAATGCTGGCACGATATTATCTAGCATCTCTAACTAAATTTCCAATGTAAAGCACTGTAATTAAACCTGTAATTTATATTTATATAAAACAAACAAAACAACAAGGAAAGTGAATGAAGAAACCAACCAACCAGTAGTTAGTAAATTACTTCAAATTTATACTTTTATTAATCGAGTCTAGTAGAAAATAATGATCCTTGTGGATCCTTGAGCATGAATGTGGGAGAGACCGGGATATAATCAATATCAATGATTGGCGAATAAAGTCTTTTTCTCCTACTCCTATCCAGTCTATGAGTATGCCTGTGCGTCTGTGTTTTTTCCCACTCATATACGAAGCTAAAGAGTTGAAGTATTCCATTGGAGCGCAGAGAAATGCAAAATGAAATATTTAACAAACAAAATCTAAACGTATTTTTGCGAATGGAGCGTAACCAAAATTGTGAATTTTAATATAAATATATATAATAAATAACAACAATATTTTTATATAGCTCATAATAATAAATGGAAACGAATTATATAGAACCAAACCAATATATAGGAGAATCCAAAAATAATGAAACAACCGCAAGCAATTATAGAAAGGAAACAATTTTAAAGCTTTTTCAGCGATACATTTAATTATGAATGTAGTAGAGAAATGCACTTGTTAACTAGGATCGAAAGTGATTATGTTGTGCCCCTTATTTTTCGCCCAGTTAATTTTTGCAATTTTTTGTTGAGCATTTTCCCCAAAAAAAGTTTTAACCAAGTAAGAAACCAGCACCAAGCGCAAGCCATTTTTGCATGTCAAACTAGTAGCGTTAACTAAAATTTTTGAATGTCCTGTACATACATATAGATACCGATATACATAACATATATATGCCGATTTTTTCCAATACCTCAATATCAGTGTACAATTTTTCCATAATATATTTTTGAAATACAAAACGAAACTAAGTAATCCGAAAGAGGAAATTAAAAACAAAAACAAAAATACAAAGAAAATGTTGACTTTTTGAAATCTCATTGTTGTCGCAGCGTGTACCACCACATACATACATGTGTATATTTGTAATAAAAGCAACTCGATTCCAATCCAAGTCAGCCCACACCCCTGCGCCTTCTTCTCCTCTCTCTAGACCCCCTGGCATTTAGATTGGCATTCATTTTACTTAAACAACAAATTCTCTCAGCAAAATTTAATATTAGAAACAAAGAAATTAAGAAACGGAAACGGAAATTAAAAAGCAAACCAAACCATATGGAAAATTTATTGTTTAGACAAATTTTTAAGACTGCAAAAAATAAGAAAAACCAAAATTAATTGAGGGTGGTAATAGTAAATTACAAGAAAACTAAATTATTTAGTACTAATCATCAGTAAAATAAATTTTGAAATAATAACAAAAACCAGAAAAGCGAATTGTATTGTCTTTTTGGGAAGTCCCCTCTAATTGCGGGTAAGTCTTATCTTGAATTTTACAAATGGATATCAATGGCACATCTGGTTGGAAAGATATATATATAGATATAGATATAGTAGTTAAATGGAGTCTGTTTTGGCAAATGTTTCTGCTGGGCATTCGAAAAGTGCAACAATCCAAATCCAAGCCTTTGTTTATTAAGCCTTCCCTGCTATTTAAACAGCTGTTTTTTATCGGCTCTTCGAGAATCGTTAAGATGGGTAAATGCAGATATGTATGTATGTACATATATAGCTGGCAAGAAACCAAAACAGTATGGTTTAATACTTTTTATAAATTAAGTGCGGTTTTTTATTTAGAAGTGAAAACAAAATTTTAGAAAAAAGCTTATATTAATGTAAAATAATTCAGAAATTAATGCATCGTTTTGCGTCACTTATTTATCAACATAATATAAAAAATTTATATTTAACATAATTTAATTTTCATATTTGTTAACTTGTTAATTGCTAAATCATCATCAATTAAATAAAAATTTAATAAATTCTTTAGCAGATATGAGTTTTTTTTTTTGTTTTAAGTTAGTTAAAGCATATTAAGAACGTTTTTTTTACTTCATTTGTTTTCTCTTTAATTTAAAACTCTTTAATTATAATTCTGTATATTGTCACAATTTTTACCAACTAATTAAGTATTTTTTGCGTCTCGTTAATTGGCTGTTAGCAAGTTCATAGCATACTTATTTGAGCTCAGCAAACACGATTCGGTGCGGCTCATTAGGTTCTCCGCCCACTCCGCCCGCTAATTGAAATGAGTCAATCCGCCCCGATTAGTGCTCCTTGGCGGTAATCCCCCAATGTCACGTCACGTTTATGTTCGCCAAGTGCCCCACAGAGAGCTATTTTTAAGATTTTTAAGATCTGCGACCGCACAACTTTGCTTTTCTCACGCGCTCGTTTCGCTGTTAATTTGTTGCAACTTGCACTGAGTTTCCCCAGCCATGGGCGTCGATCTAAAAGGGGTTGTGTGAAAGGAAAAAAAAAGAAAATAGTGTGTTCCAGCTTAAATTTCACAAAAATAAAAATGAATTTCGTAAGAAATTACCCGTCAAAATAAAGTACTCCTCAAAGATGCTCCAGTTATGATCAGACCCCCTTAATTACCAATCAAAGCTCCGCCCTTGTTACCACCGCTGGCTGCTGCCGCCCATCTGTCCGCCTCCAAAACGTTCCGCCTCCAGCTGCCCGAAGTGCCCGAATCTGTTGACGCGGAGCCTGCCCTTGCCGTGAGTAATTGCCCCGCAAAACACTCAGTAAAGTCTCCGCCTTGGATAGCTCCGGATAGCAGGGCCTAAAATAGGCTACGCCAAGTGGACGCCAGCGGATCTCGAACTAGTGGAGATAAAATGCTGAACCAGCGCCGTAGCAGTGGCGAAGGAGCTCTATTAATAGGCGCTGAAGTCAACGCGATGGAGCTGCACTTGGCATTACTCATACGCCCTGCCTTCCACGTCTCGCGTGTCTAATTGGACTGGAAAAGTGAAAAACGAAAAAATAAGGCGGAGTGCGATTACCGGCGGTGCAATTAAATAGTTTGTCGTGATAGAGTGAGCAAATATTGAGATCATTATGGTAATTCCGCCGCCGTCTGCCCTGCAACCATCCAGCATCTCATTAAACTCGAGGCATGTTTGCTTATGGCATCCAGTGTTTGGTTGTTCCTATAATTTGCAGCGTGCGATGCTCGGATTTGTCACCGATATTGGATCTGACGATTCGGCACGCAGGTGTGCGGCAGCAACACAGAAAATACATTTGCCCTATGCGAAAATCCACATAATTTCCTCGCTTGAAGCGGTCGCAAAATGCATTAAATGCTGTTAATATTTGCCATTGTAGTTTCTATTTCTGTTTTTGTTTCGGTTATGCTACCCTGTAATAGTAAAATCTAAGTGTATATTGGACAAGGGAAATAATTCTACAATATAAATTTATTAATAACATTGATAAAGGGTTTAAAATACTTTTTATAAAGATATTTTTGTAATTGTATTTAGATCTTTGTTTTGGAAAATTTAAAAATATATATACTACTATGCAGTTCTATGTATATTTCTTAGTACCATATAATGGTCCCAAATTATATGAAATAAATCTAGAATCATCTTTAAGTCGAAACACTATTAAATTAATACTTAAGATAGATACATATCTTGGTAAAACTTTTAGTTATTACAATTGCAATTATCTCCTTTTTTTTGCATCGTAATATTGTCCAAAAATATATCCTTAAATGTAATTTAAATACTGAATCATCTCCAAGTCGAAACACTAGAAAATTTCGTAGTTATTTCTTACCAACTTCGCGCATTCAATTCAATCAAAGCGCAACGCTCCGACTCTGGCTTTGCTCGGCTCGCCTTTGGCTTTGTTTTCGGCACCTTTTGTTGTTGCAAAAATTATTTAAAATTTCAAATTAGCTGCAGTTTGTGCAGTGGTTAATGTTTCTACATTTGTTGCTGAACATTTCTAGGAGCGGTCTCCTTAGCATTTTACACTGGCCCTGCATTCTAGAACGACTCGCCAGAAGCCGCCACCTACTGCTGTGGCGGCTGATGCCATTTGTTAAATAAATAATAAATCGCTGAGCTCTTTACAAGCTGTCACATCGGATGACCGTGAATATATATGTATGTAAAAAAACCAACACCTTGGGATCCATGATTTTATTATCTCATCAGGAAAGAGGGGAAAAACTTAAAATTACATCTAGCTACCTACGTCATTTGTACCTTATCACAAGATTTACTAGATAAAAAAGTCAAGGTTTTGCGAATATTTATTTTCCTAATAAAACTAATCCAGAGTTGCAAAGTTAAGACCCAAGGTTAGTTTTGATATTAAGGCAGAATCCCTGGGATTAGTTTAATTGAAACTTACACCCTTTGTTAATGTCATGTGATGCTTAACAATAGTTAAATACTTAAAATATTAGAGAGAAATATTAGTTTTCAAGGCCCTCACATTCTTCCATTTTCCCCTTTAAAATTCCAACTTAAAGTAATCTCAAGACCCTCCTTGACTGAAGAGTATCGATGAAGAGGGGTTGTGAAAACCCCGAAATGCGTCACAGGAGTTTTCCGGCATTAGCCCCGAATAAGGTCATGCATATGTAGATACATATATCTCTTGCTTGTTTTTTTCTTGCCCAAGTTTCCGTTTTGTCCAAATACGCGCAAAAACGGGTAAATAATAATTATTATGATGAACAAATATTGGCGGTGTAAATGGCCAGGCCCCCTAGGCAAACAAGGAGGGAGAGGAGGGGCTGCTTCCATAGAAAAGGAAACCGCAAGCGAGCCAGCGATAAGACGCTGAATCGAACTCGGGCCTGACTGTATCTACATATATCTGTGGATACACAGAAAAAATTTAAGAAAAATATATCAGTATAAACTTCTGATTAGCTTTAACATACCATTCAGTTAGTAATAATTTTTATTTTAAGATCATTTTCATTTGTAGTTTTAAATAATTTTGTTTCCATATTTTCTCTCTGTATAAACATATCTCCCGATGTGTCCGATCTGCTTTGAGTCTGGTGTATGGCGGCCAGTGGTTTGTGGGTGCGTGCTCCGCCTGATAATACTGGGAGACCACAGAGCGACCACCGCAGACAAGACGATACGCCGGCTGATGATTCATCCTGCCAATATGGCGACTCGTGGCCGCTGTAAGCCCAAGTGTTCCACGAGCTCGGCACGAGCGCCACGGAGATCAGAGATGACAATTTTTCTTTTATAAAATATTGAAAACTCGATGGGTAACTAATGGATTAGGTGCTTAATAGATTTTATCAATATATATTAATATTTTTAAAATAAATATATTCTAAAAAACTAATTTAATATATATATATTTTTTTTATTTAAAAAAAATTCAATTTAGGGTATTAGATAGCAAAAAAATAATATATTTTATGAGCTTTTTAATAAATTTGAACTTGTTCTAAGTTGAAACTCTGTTCTGGTTTAAATAAAATCATAAGGAGACATTCGTCATTACTAATAATTATATTATAATAAAAATATTTCATTTCCAAGTGCGTCAATATTTGGGTTTTGTAAAGACAATGTGTATTTATCTTAAGACATAAATATAGAACTTGGAAATTTCTCAGACCACAAAGCTTACTAATTTAAAAATTGTGTTATTTCTTTTTATTTATTACTAATCCCTAAACCTACATACATAACAAATATTTAGCTTATTGAATTGGCTTTAAAATATTTAAATTCAAGCAGTTGAAAAAATAAATATCTTTAAATAATTTAAAATCTTGTTATATTTCCTAATTTCATTATATTTTTTTTAGTTCAGATGCTAGTAATTTTATCATAAAAATTATAGCAACACTGCCACAGACGTCGCTCGCGCGGTAAACAAATAGGTAAATAAACTTACAACTGGCGGCTGCATGCAACACAGCCACAGTTTGTTGTCGATGAATGAAAACGTGCTGTTCCGAGGGAGCTGACAATTGGAGCGCCTTCAAACTGGTTTCAGGCTCCGTTTTGTAGCCACAATGGAAGTGGAAATGGCAACGGGTTCGAGGTTCGAGGCTTGCCGCGCACACGTGTTGAGTGTGCCGTTGATGTTGTTGAGTTTCGATGCCAGCTGAGCGGCGGCCTGTCGCCCCTTTGAAAGCCACCAGCCACCCACCGCCACCCAGCACCTGGTCACCATCACCCCCAAAAAAAATACACAGATACCCCCGTCTGCTCCTGCCACCTCTCGTGGTAGTCTATTTTTCAAAAGTGGGTCAATTACAGGCTGCCATTGTCGCTTGCAATTGGACTCCACTTGGAATAAGTTTGGATTAAATTATTATTTGGATTATTTATTATTATTTGTCTTTAACATATCTACATTTATTTACTGGTTTTCATTAAAGATTTTCTAAGTTTTTTTCTTATACTATTTTTAAGACAAACTTTCATTAATTAAAATTCATAAAATCAGACCTCTAAGCCTGTTCCTTTGTTCTCTCGGTGCATGCATATGTTCGTATCGCTGTGTCTCTAAACTTGCGAAATAATAAATTCAATTTCACAAAATGAGGTAAAAAAAGCACAGCCAAAAACGGCCAAGACCAAAGAGCCACATCAATAGGCCAAACACAAAACGCGAGTCGAAAGCGTGTCCGAGAGTTTTGTTGTGAAATTCTAGATAAACGCGCTCGCACAGGGCGAGAAAAGTAAACTCATTCCATTCCCATTGTAGGCTTCAAAACTACCGATTTTATGATTTAATTACATGGCTCTTATTTGCATTACCTCCGCCATACATTAGGTCATAATCGTCAGCACAATTCAGTGGGGCGGAGCTTTATGTTCAGAAGTGGATCACCTGATTAGACGCACGTATGCCATTCGCCGCAGATTATTGTTCGGAGACACTTTTTTGGGCTGATATCTTTATTACTTTGATAAGGCTCAGACTTCCGGGCATTTAACTAGAAATATATCTTACTATTAGAATAATATCTCTTGAAGGGGTTGGAACTGTTTCAGGAGTTCTGAATATGAATAGGTTTATAGAGAATTATTTGGTGATAACTTCATATATCCGATTTTTTAGATGGAATATACATATATCTCGTGATTGTGACACATAAGTAAAGAAAGGATCTTGAAAAGTTAATAAAGGAACCTCTGCAGCGTAAGCTGTTAGAAAGATTATATAAATTAAGAACCAAGTAGAGTTTCTGATTTATAAAATCGTTTGATTAGTCATTACTCAGTGGATACTGATAAATATACGTACATATATTAAATATCAGTTTATTGAAATACTTCCCATAGGTCTCTGGTAATAAGTGGCATATATTCTGTGGGGAAATTTTTATTTTACGCTCAAATTAAACTCATTCTTATATTTAAAAATATTTTATCCACTAAGAGGAAGTATTGTATGAGTTTTTTCCAAACAGCTTACTTTCCAACTCTGTAAAGCCAAAATTCGAGGTGTATCAAGTGATGGCTTGCCTTAACTAGAGCAACAAACCCATTAAATTAGGCAGAGATATCTTAGATAGTAAATATATATAATTTTTTTTGGTAACTAGACCCTCCAAAGATATATACATATAACTTGCTATTCAAGCAAAGCCATAATGGCAGATCGAGGCGCCTTGCCTGCTATTTGGGGATCGGTTCGGTCTGGGTTGCTGCTCTGCTCTTTTTTGTCTTTTTTATTTTTATATTTTTTTTGGGTCGGGATCTGTGGTCTCTCCGTCCGTCTCTGAGTATTCCAGCATTTCCGTCCGAACCGTGCCTGGACCCGTACCCATACCCGTACCGATCCGATCTCCATGTGCGACGATGGCGATTAATTACCCTCGAAACGGCTTTGCTGATTTCAGCTTTACGAGCCTTTTTTAATTTTTTTGCTGGTCGTCGTCTTTTCTTCGCCTGACAAGTTGAAATATGCGTCGGACACTTTCGAGCGAGGGGCATAAAATACCAGAACCAATCCGCATTGCTCTCAGTTTTGTGTATTTTGTTGTTGTTTTTGGGGCAGGCTTGTGCTTTTTATAGTTGTTTTGGCAAAGGCATTAAAAACATTTTGGGCCTGGGCTTTGTTCACGCCACCGCCGATTGTTATATAAAAGTAAGTGTGGAGGAAGAGAGTTAAGGGCTCTCGATTCTGGAGCGGCGGCCACCGCGCGGAATACTTAATATTTATAGACCTAGGTCCGGTAGCCGAACAAAGAGCGATCAGACATACAATATAATTCGACGGAGAGAGTGAGAGAAGGGGTATCAAAAACAGGCAGAACTGACACTAGTTTACAAGGGAAAAATACCTGGAAAAATACCTGTCGAATTTAATTTTAAATATAATTATTTTTAATTCGATTATTTTAAAATTAAAATATATAGTAATATAACAACTATTTATGAATATTATATTATATCATGGCTAAATCCCAATTTTAAATATTTAATTCATGTAAATCCAACCTAAAACAAAAATTAAAATAAACCCTCAACTCTTATTAAACCCCACTAAAGTGATGGTTTGTCAAATAGTGTAATTAATGTGTCGCTTTTTTATCGATGCTCTCTAATGTGAACTAGGAACTGCCCCGCTCTTTCACTCTCTGCCTTCGGGGTTTCTTCGGCTTGGGTGACTCATAGATAAATAAATACGTCAATACTCGAGAGTGTGATATCGGAGCATTACGAAAAAGGGGAGAAATATCCAAGAGGACGTCACTGCTTTAAGGAAGCTAGCTGCTAGCGATAAGGATGAACGAACACGTCATAGTTGTTGCCCTGTAAAAAAACCGAGTGGGGGGACATAACCCGTCGCGGGTTCAATGTACACGTCGCTGGGGGCCACACCTGTTGCCGAAACTACAATAAAAAAAATATACACAACCTGCGGCGCAGTAACAAAAGCCACCAGAACGCAGAAATCACGCTACGATCATAAAGGCGAAACGTGCTAATAAAAGCAACAACAAAGCGCTCTTCGCGATTTCGAGCGGGAAGAAAAGCCCCTAGAGGAGTTGCACTTGAACCCCAGGTGTCGGTCGGTGGAATCGCACTCGGAATTCGCCTTCCGAATCCAGAACTCCGCTGGAATGTCGGCCGCCAGCGATGAGCGAATAGCGACAGATACAGATGCTAAGATACAGATACAGATACATCCACAGATGCGGCAGTGGCTAGTGGAGAGCCAAGCTGAACTGAAATGAGGCCAAGGCAAACGGCGGTCACGACCGAAAAAGTACTGAGAGAAAATGGGGTTTGATTTAATTTGAAAAGGAAAATATATCGAGAATATATTAAATAATTAAAAATAGACAATAAAATTCATTTAAAACTAAAATTTGATTTGACTAAAATTTGAAAAATATATTATGAAAATATTATTTTTTTTTGACTAGTTAAAAAAAATAAATTAATAATTTTAATTTTTTTTAATATTCTTTGAATATTTTTTAAAAATTCTATTATTAACAGAATGTTTTGAATGATATTTTCTCTCAGTGCAGCGGATTCAAAGGTGCTTCTTCTTGTTTAGCCGACCAAAAGTAACAGTAAAACGCCCACGGCAACGGCAACTGCAGAGCGACTTCTTGTCCTCCTCGCTGCCCCCCCAATCGAACTCTTCCTCTCGCACTCGCACTTTCCGTTTGCTTAGGTTACGTCGTCTTTTGTTTTGGCTCCCGATATTCGTCAATATTTGCACGGCAGATGCACCTATGGGTGAACACACCTATGCGAGAGTAAGCGGAAGGAAGAAGTGAGGAAGAAAGATGCCGATTGTCTTGATTGAGCGCTAAGCACGCACACACTGACGCTCATCAAGTGCAATTAAAGGTGTTCGCACTGTACGTGTTTTGAGTTCACTGTACCCGTTACCTTTCGCGCGTATTATTAACTCAAATATACAAATACACAACAAAATAAAAATAAAAAGCATCAGAGGAAACAACAAGAACAACTCGTACATCAAAAATGACTTAAAATCCCGCCACACGTCAATGGAACAAATGCATTCGTTGCACTGAGAAAAATCTATTGCAAAGGAAATCATTAACCCATGCTCTTTCATAAGAAACTTAAATAAATAAATAGAAATAAATACTAATAAAAGTTTAACCTTCTTTAATGTATAATATTATAATATTCCAAGAACTACATTTCAAAAAAGATACACATTGCATTTTAAATTTAAATAAATTAACAAAGAAAATAAAAAATTTAATGATGTAACCCCCCTACAATGTTTGCAAAAATTAGGTAAATTTGTTTTTAGGTTTTCATAGGTTCAGAAATGACTTGAAAGCTTATTATACCCTGTACGAGTATCCTGTTTTTCCCAGTGCATTTGTATATATTCTTACTGGTATTTACTTGTGCGTAAGTATTTGCGACGACCGCTCCCTCGCCAAAAACGGCAAAAAACAATTTGTATCCTCGATCGCTCCTCGCTCCATAAACAATGAGAAATGTTGCATCCGCCTTTGTTTTTGTTGTCCGCGTGTGTTCCTGTGTGTATTCTCTTGTTTGCTGTGTGTTGTCGTTGTTGTTGGCATTATAAAAATGTCATTAACATGTCAACGGGTCGCAAAAGTTTGCAAAATTTCTGTATGGAGGAAGGGGGTAGTGGGGTTCGAAGCTGGCAAAGGGGGTGCCCTATAAAATGTATATGGAATTCAATTAAAAATGTTTGCGACCATCAATTGTTTCGAGGGGCTGTTTATATTATAAATGTGTACTCTCCGCGTTTTCATTAATTTTAATCAGATACAAAAATAAAACATAAACCCTTTAATTCACTAGTACACCGTAAGAAAAAATGGGATGTTAATAATAACTTAAATTAAATTAAAAAGTAAATCTTTAGTTCTAGTGTATGAAGTCAGAATATCATTGCAATTTCGATTTTTGAGATGTCACAGAAATTTAGTTCAAAAGAAAAAAAAAGGGAGTTACAAAAGCCTTCAAATTTTTTTTATTGCATACTTTTTGCAACCTTTCCTATGCATTTCTTATTCTCAATTATAGCAACATTTCAAAGTAACCACCAAGAAATTGATTAATTAAAAGTTTTCAGCAATTATATAGTTCCCGCTGTATCTGTATCAACTCTCTGTATATATTTATGTATTTTTCCCTGTGTAGCCTTTCTCCCTTTGGTTGCCAAGCGACAATAAGTTAAGCGGTAACCGGCCCAAAAGTTCATTCCGCTCTCCCACTGGATCACCTTTCTCCTCGCCGCCCTCTCTTTTTTTTTTTTGGTTAATTCTCACCCCCGCCAAAAAAAGCTTCCAGCAAGGAACAACAACAAAAACAGCAGGGAACAACAAAAAAAAACTATGGGACGCCGGGCAGGCAGAGCGGCATAAAGTCAATGATCGGCTGGCGCTGACGTCGCCGCTCTCCGCCGCTGCCGCCGCCACCGCCTGTTGTCATAATTAAACGCGACAAATAAAATTTGAAGAAAACGAACAAAAAAAAAAAAGAAAAGAGTCGCCGCCACCGCCGCCGTCGACGTCGCCAGGCTATAATACAACAATGAGACAACAATAAATTCTTCAATTAACATTCGCACAGGTAAAAAGCATGGCGAGAAGGTGTGCGGGAGCGACAGAGAACGCACGCATTACAGCCAGAGAGCGTGACTGCACCACTCTCTCTCTCTCTCTGTGCCAGGATCATTTGCATTTTTTGCAAGGTGTCGCATAAAAGCAAAAACAAATTTACTGATTAAAATGCAGTTACAACAAAAACAACAACAGGCGGCGGCAGCAGCCAAATAAGAACAAAATTTCGCTGCTAACAAAAAAAAGTGGGCACGTCGCGCATATTTTTGTGATCCCCTCCTGTTTTTTTTTGTATCTTTTTGTGTGGCTTTTGTTGCATAGATTAAAAACCAGCAAAAGCTGAAAAAATTAAGGCAGGTGAGGGAGAAACATATACGAAGCAAGAGAGGGTGTAGATTGGAGCTGTCACTTTCAGCTTTTATTTTTGCTGCTAGCTTTTAGTTAAATATTTATAAAATTAATATATATAAATAGGTAAATTGAAAAAAATAAATAATATAATTCAAAAACATTCACAGAATTGTACCCAGGACAATAAACCGGGTTAAATATGATTTGTATCTAAAAGATACTATCCAAACATTAGACAATCTTTAAGGAAGGATTAAGGATCATCAGTCTTAAATAACTTTTAAATTTGTCGCTAGAATCCTTTAAGAATTTTAATGCAATGCTGAAATATAATATAATATTATATTATAATATCTTACATATAATTTAATAATAGTGCAATGCTAAAACTTTATATTATATCATAATATTTTATATATAATTTAATAAAAAAATTTTAATAAATAATTAAGCATTTAATTTTAATTTTTCTAGTTTTTTGCTCCTGAAAAACCTGGCCAGCACTCGATCGCAGTGCTGTTCTACATATTGTTATTGTAGTTGGAGCAGAGCAGAGCGGTGCTACCACCGCCGCGTGCCTGTTTGCATTAGTCATAGCGCTCGCAGCTGAGCGGCCCGAGAGCAGCGCAGTCGACGCAGCCCAGAAGACGACAATCGCTGAGTGAAAAAAGCGAAAAGCGAGTGAGGCGGCCAAGTGATCTATGAGCCAGCGAGCGGAGCGGACGGATCGCCCATTTATTTAGCCAATTGGCGCCAAACAGTAACACCAGCGAGCGCCAGCAATCGAACTCGGCCGAAAAAAAAGCGTAATAATAATAAGGCGAAAAGCGAAAAACCACCCAGAAAGGTGTTTGCGAAAATTGGACACTGGACATGCGATTAGTCACAACAAAAACAACAAAAGCCGAACCGAAATAAAACGCGCCTCGTAATAATTTGTTTTTGATTTTTTTCCTTTTGACAATTTTCGTTTCGGGTTTTGTGCAGTTTTTTTGGTTGTGTTTTTTTTTCATTTCGGTTTTACCTGAAAAAATATTGAAACCCCAAAAAACGAATGGCCCAACAATAAAAACAAAAGCAAACGAATTGTACGCGAAGTTCAGCCGAAGTGATCGCGATCGTTCTTCGTCTTTGGTCGGCAGCCTTCGGGTGTGTCATAGTGTGCGTTCGGGCTGTGTGTGTGAGCTGCCTTTGAGCGCAGGTTTATCAAAATTTTCATTGAGTTTCAATACACTTTCTGCCGCACTGCCGTGTGGAAGTCGCCAGTCCTGGCCTTAAAAAATAATAAACAAAAAAGAAAATAATACAAGTAAGCCAGAACGTGCAGTGAAAAATAAAATAAAAATCTTACAAATGTGTGTATCTGGATGACATGTAAAAAATAAATATGAAAATATAATGGAGTCGAGTGTGTGCTTATAAAAAAGGAATAAAGTGTAAAAAGTAAAGTATAAAATATACTTAAAAAATAACATTCACTAAAGCTAAAGAATTTATATGCCAGACAGCCAAAACAAATAACGTAAAAAAATAAATAAATAAAGGAACTTTCTTAGGAGCTATCACCAAAAAAATAACAAAACAAATTCTTTTAAATTTCTTTGAAGCTCAAATCACTTAAAAATTAAACAATAAATAAAAGCTTTCAGCAAAGAAAAGAAATTCTTGGTTACCAAGACAGAAAAGTAAACTGTTTTGGTTATTTATTAACCTAAATATTATGCTTTATATAATTTTAAAAATTATGCAACCTAATAAGAAATGAAACTCAGCCAAAGGAGTATTAAAAATAAAGCAAAACTTTTTCGAAAAACTAATAAAAAAACGCGAGCAAGCTGTGTCTGTTTCTGGATGATATGCAATTAAATGAAATATAAAAAAAAGAACGTGAAATTATTGGCAAAAGTCATAATAACGCCAGTGTCTGGTTTTCTCGTTCGATTTCGCTGCCTGTTTATAACAAAATCACGTAATTTAATCCGTGTTTGCTCGTTACGGTGTTTGTTTACGCGTCGATTACCGTTACCCAGCCACTTGGCCCGCACGTGCTGATCGGAAAATTGAAATATATCGAAAAATTAATCGGAAAATCCTTCGAAAAAAGGAGACAGTTGGAAATAAAAAATAGTTCATGTAAATACAAAAAAATTAACAAAATTTTCAAGTGAAACAAGCAAACTTATCAGTGCGAAAATATAAAAAATATAAAAAGGCGAAACGCAGTGAAGTAACTCAGCGGGAAGAACAAGGGAGTTGAGTCATCTTTCTGCCAGTGAAATCGCCAAGAAAAAACCTTTTCTCCGCATTGCACAACTTGTAAATAGGTATAAAACTTGAAGAATTATTTCCGTCTAAAGAATTCCGACACATAAACACCAAAATAAAGCAATAAAAGAAAATAACCAAGCTAATACATACAAATAAATCAATGTGTAGTAAAACATTTTTAGAAGTAATCCACAATACAAAATATTGAATGATAAAAATGTGTAAATCTTAAAAATCTGTAAAATAATCAAAAATAATAATAATTAATTACTGTATCTTTTTTCTTTAAAAATAGCACACAAAAAACAAAATCCCAAGAAGAGCAAATAAAACTATCTTAGCAAATACTTTAATCAAATCCAAACGAGTTGCCAAAAATTAAATATAATATAAAAATAACCACCCATAAAAAATCTTGTAAATAAGTTTAAAAAAAATTAAATAATCTTGTTATAACTGCAGAAAAAGACACTCGACGATAAATCAAGCCAAAAATAAGTGAGAAAAAAATACAATAAACAAACAAAACAAAATAAAACAAAGGAGAGCAGGAAATTGCAACATCTCTTGTGATAAACGCTGACAATTTGTTGCCCGTTGATGATTGCAATAAAGGCCATCGAAATGCACCACAATAACAGCAGCAGCAGCAACAACCATTTGCAGCAGCAGCAGCAGCAGCAGTCGCAGCAGCAACTGCATCTGCAGCAGCACCATCTACAGCAGCACAATATGCGTGATAATTACAATGTTTGGGGCAACAACAACACCAGCAGTAACAATGCTAACGCACTGCAGACGCAGCAGCAACTGCAGCAGCGTGCCGTATCCTGGATTAACGAGTGCAATAAGCAGCGCCACATTAACATTAACAATAACAACATGAACGTCAATAATTACAATCAGCAGTTGACGCAACATGAACTGGCCAATTACAACAACTACACGCAACTAGTGCCAGCAACAACATCGCAGCAGTCCAGCAATTGCTATTATCCTTGTGTGCAGCAGCAGCAGCAGCAGCAGCAACAGCAACAGCAGCAGCAATTCCTGGCACCCACAACCACATCAACAGCAGTTTCCTCCCACCAACAACTTCAAAATCAACAACAAGCTCACCAACAAAGTTATCAACAAACTCACCAACAAACTCAACAGCAGCGCCAGGACTATACATCCGTTCAGGCTGTGAAATATACCATGGATCATCAGCAACGACAAGTGAGTAATTATTAAAATATGTAGTATTATTATTTAATAAGAATATTTTATACAAATGTATATGATATAGTATAAAAACAACTGTTTAAATTATAATCAATTTTAAATGTTTTCTAAATACTTGTATAAACTAATGGCCTTTTAAAGCAAGTATTTATTGCCTGCGACTTTCTCAAATATTAACCAAAGAAATCCCCTTTACTAAAGATAAAGTGTATTTCACCAGGCAATTTTTTTTCATTTAATTATGAAATGGGAAATACATTTAAAACTTAAGAAGAAGGTACAATACAATTTTTTTTTTGTACAATATAAATTTTTTTTATTAAATTATAAATCATTGTGCTTCCTTACATACATACATATTCTTCGAAAAATCCTTGAAACGTTCTTTATATTATATAAAGACGCAACTCTTGACTTGCCTTTTTTTGCTTTGTGCACATATAAGTGAGGCAAAAACTAGGCATTAACGATAGCCACCTCCCTCATCTCTGCTACTTGCTGTCGTCTTTTATTTTGCGGTTTTTGTGGGCGGCGCTTCGTTCCAAGTCAATCGACTTTTTGTTCGCTTTTGTTTCTGTTTTTTTTTTGTTTTCATCTTTTTAATTGCGTTTTAGTTGGGTGAGAAAATCGCAGCTGGGGAAAACGAGCAAAAATGGCGTCCAAAGGGGCGTATACTTGATCTCGCTCCCATCACGTATACGACATGTTGAGCCAAGTGCTCCTCCGCTTTGCCCCAAATATACATAAGTATGTTTTATTTTATTTTTTTTCAAGCCTTTATCTGAAGTAAATATTTACTGACCGCTGGCTGTGGCGTGGGAATGCCACTCCCCAAACACAAAACAAAAATAAATTAAAAAAAGGGGAATAAGTAAATAAAACAAACAATAAAAAATACATTTCGAGTAATTTAATTTGTTCCAACGGCGAACAAAAAATAAACTGGATCCCTACATACACATTCCGAGTATATAATATGTATTTGTATGTAAAGATATTTAAATAAATTTAAATTAAATTAGCAGACAGTTACAGATTTTCAGCCCCAACAAAAGGGTTTAATTCGAGAGGGATATTGCCCGCGAGAAGCATGACCTTTTTGAACTTATTACTCGCAGTTGCAACGGATTTAAATTTAGAATTGAAATACTGTGATTAATCAAGTATTTTAAAGGTTTGAGCCTTTGTAATAAGAAGTTATATGAAAACGATCAAGAAAGCTGTTAAGACTTAAAAAATTCGGGAGTTTTTAAAGGGAATATAGCCCAAGTTCGTACAACCAAGGGCGAGTTTGTCTAAAAAGACAATACTTTTAATTTAAACCATTATCGTTTGAATGTGACGGAATAAACTCTGCAATAAGGCCCTAGAATAGTAATTATTTTAAACACTAGACGTATGGACACTATCTTTAAGCAGAAAACCCCTTCAGCTGGCAGAAGCGTTTTAATTTTAATCTAACCGATCGTCGCCGTTGTAGAGCGCGAAAACCTGATAACGTCATGGTGTAAAAATACCCAGGTGATGCATGCACACATCTCTCCGGTGTCCGTGCCCGTGTCGCGACGGAAAGTCTACCTGAGTCGCCTGAACATTATCGCCACCGCCTCGGAACAACCCAACTCGGAACCTTGTCAATCCATCCACCCCCATGAACCCCCCAACGATGACGGCGAACACACGCCGCGGTCAGAGCCAGTTCCTCCGGACCGGACCGGAGCAGCAGATAAGAGCCCAGTTGCATAGTCACGAACGAACCAGGCCAGGAAGTCTAAAAGCCGTAAACAGCCGCGCAGAAAAGCAAAACAACTGAAAAGTGAAACCGTAAAACGGAAATGCCAAGAGCTTCGACCACTCCGGAGCACATTCATGGGTGTTTCTACCAGCCAGGGAATATGGTGATATGGTTACACAGAGCAAAATATTGACATTGAAATGGGGTTTGATGTAATTAATAATTTAAAATGGGAGAATAAAATGTAAATATCAATTTGTATTATAAAAAATACAAAATATTAATTTTATATTGCGAAATATATACCATTTTTTAAATTGGTTTAAAACTAAAATATCCTTTTACAAGATCTAAGGTAGTATATTTCATATTGCTTATATTTATATACTTTTTTATTTCATATTGTTAAAATTGAAGTCAAAGCATTCAAGTTTTTTCCATTTCTTTGTGTGTAGTTTGTTAGCTTTGGGGTTCAGGTTGATTTCTGCCACTTATCTTCGGCGTTCGTTGTGTTCCTGAGTTGAACAGTTGACAGTTGGTATGACTAGGCCAAATGCTTTTCAATTGGCCAGGCTTGCATGGCCTTATATCTGGGAGGGGAATCATCTAATCAATGAGAACCCAAGAGAAAGCTTTTAATAAATTTTCTAAAAAATTATACAAATAAATTTCACTCATTTATTAATTTTTTGTGCATAAAATTTAAATTTTAAGCAAGTAAATTCGATTTTTTAAATATAAAATCTACATAAATTATTTCATCATAAAATTATTATTATTTAGAACAAAAAAAAAAACAGCTGATACTTTCTGTAAAATACAACAAACTTAAAAATTGAAATAAAGGATAGGTTTTATCTCAATTACAACCTAAAATTTATAATTAATAGAATTTATATATAGTTTTAATGCGACAACAAAAAAACATGAAAAAAACCAAACTTCGCGGAAACTCCTCACATGTGGTTTCCATAGTTTTCCATATTATTTTTAAACTTACAAGTACGGATGAATAATAATGATTTCCAAGGAAAATCCTGAGAATCATATGAATTTCCGCCAGTAAATATTTCTTAAACTGGACCATATAACCCTTAAATCTCTATGAAACTCTAGGAAAAAGTTCGTTTTGAAGTTACTTTCAATGCTGGGACTTTTGGATTTTTGTCCTTGAACTTGTTGCTGTTTCTGGAGGCATTATGGTTCATCGCTCCGCTTTGCTCCGACTGTTGTTGTTATTATTATTGTTATTAATTATTACAAAAACAATTAACAACTTTAATTTGCCGTCGTTTAGGTTTTATTGTTGCCATATCTGTTATTATTCCGTATGCTTAATTTTTTAATGAGCGTCGCTCGAAAAATACGGTTCTACAACAAACTCATTAAGTTTTCTTAATCATTTACTTGGCTGCAATAGTTGACACGCCCCTTTCGCCTTTATATTTTGCTTTTAAATGCTCCCATTAGCATTAGTAATCAGCTGTTTTGACGACTTGAAGGTCGTCTCTTTTGATTTCGATTGTTTTATTGAAACTTGTTTTCCTATCAATGAAAGTGCAAAGTGGTGGAGCTTGCACCACTTGTCCGTGAAAAAACACATTTGCAGCGAGAAAATAAAAAGCAGGCATCGCACGTGCTTAAGACTTTGAATTAATTGAAACGGAAATAGTTGTGATATGATTAATTCCTACCTACTATACATTTTATACGATAAAAACGCCCACCAGGTCTAGTGCTTCCCATTCATTCATTCATAAGGGAGCTCGAATTAAATTTCCTGAGGGTAAATTTGTTAAAATACAACTCTCTGGCTTATTCATTTGTTACCGGGAATTATAAACAATATTCCGGGAACTCGATGACTTGCTGACGACGATGACGTCGCTCTCCCTGCTCCATGACGTGATCTCGAAACTTTAATCAATGCAAACATTATTCACGCGATTATATCGCAAAGTAAATAATTAAGTACGAATACAAGTTGTTTGGACTTAAATAAATTAAGCGTCAGAGCAAGCACTCGAAGTGATAAGTAGATATAATTATAATGTAATTGAGACTTTGGAGAGATACGAAAAATGACAAACAAAGCATTGTAAATATGAACTGGAAAATGTCAGAGAAATAAATGTAAATATTTTTATTACAACCTCTAAGCTAAGCTTGAGATTATTCTTATTTCCCTCTCCTTGCGTCAATCATATTTGTTACCCATTTTAAATACAAAGAAATCACTTACGTAAGCAGCAGAAAACTATATATATTATGGTCCTTCCGTTTCCGTCTTCCCTTCCGCTGGCAATTCCCGGGAATTAACCCAAGGTAACCCATAAAATATGAGCTAGAATGTAACCTAATCAGAGTGGTTGGTGCACCCGTGCAGTCGCCTGGCAAATTGCTGCAACATTAGCAGCAACACACAAGCAACCCAAACATCGGAGGCATTCAACCCTCGGCCTTGGTGACACTCCCATCTTCCGTCTGGTCAGTGGTCAGTCTTGTCCTGAAAACATGACGCCAGGCACTCAGACACCGCTTATCGGACTCGTGCTGCGAGAGGTGACTCTGTCTCTGCCTCTGTCTCTGTCTCAATCGGGAGTCATTCCCAAGTCCCAGCTAATGGCGGTGGCGAGTCCCAATTCTACCTGGTCTACCTGCACCTAATGGGCCTCGGAAGATGCGAATGCAAGTCCGAATGGGATTGGAATTAATGCTTATGAATATCGTACGGGGCGGTGCTGCTGCGGCTAATAGACGCATTTAGCACGCGCCCAAATGCATCTCGCAGATACAGATACTCTCGCCTGCACTCATTAACCGACCTCGGACCTCAAATGGTTGCACTGGGAGAAAAGTAATTAAAGTTGGCGTAAGGGGAATAGGAGAAATCAGAAATTGTGAGAAAATGTGTTGCGAAAAATAGTTGAGGATAATTTGAAGATCTATGCTAATAATTTTAGGGTTTTAAATCTTAAAAAATAAAAACCATAATGGAAATAATTAAACAATTAAATAATTTATCTTAAAATAAACAAAGAAACCCCATGCTGTGACTTTGTAAAAAAAATTAAAAATGTATTATATATTTTAATTTAGAAAATCAAATTTTGTTAATCCTTTAAAAAATTATAAAAAAATATTTTTCTTTAGGAAATTTACGCAGCTTAAATTTTAACCTTTAAAATATTATATTAACAATAATGAAACACATGAAACCGTATACTTATTTTTATATTTTCTAAAATTTGTTTATTTAATAAACATAAATTTAAGGTTACTTTTCATATTCATAAATTTAGTAAATGTAATTTATTGATCGATTTTTTTTTTAAGCCATTTAATTAATTATAAATCTGAAATTATTTTTATATAAATTATAATACTTTCTCTAATTAAATTCCCCTTTATTTATTTATTAAATAAATTCAACTTTTAAGTGACATTTTCAACGTGTGGCGAACCTGTCTGCCAGTCCCAGAGCCTGTGCCTAAGCCTCAATCTCAGTTCTGTATGGGAATCTGAAAATGTATCTGAAAACTGAAATTGCGGGAGGCCCACATTAGTTTCGGTTTCAGGGCGAGTATCTGTGTGTGTGTGCGTTGGTATCCAACACGTATCCGTGTGTAAAAACCCCGATGAGTCATCCGAAAACGCAAAGTGGCGATGCGGTGCGTGGCATACATAAATCCGAAGTAACAACAACAACAAATCCAACATGTGCCCGGGCAACTGGTCTTTTGAGTGGGCAGAGAAGAAGAGAGAGCGTGCGAGAGAACCAAAACAAAGTGAAAAATGTCAACAAACGAGCTGCGCGCCAAATTCTTCAATTGAGTGAAACCGCTTTTGAGTTGAGCGATATTTGCTCTCTCACTCACTCTGAGTGATTCTCATTGGGGCTTTTCTCGCATGCGACAAAAGGCTGACACATGGTTTGGTCATTGTATATGTGAGAGGGGCGGTCTTGCTTGCTCTCTCCTTTGCGCTGACATTTATTGTGCTCTTTGTCATTGCTCCGACTTTCGTCAGGGCCGTGAACATCGCGTTGCATGGAACGGAGCGAGGAAAAACAGTTCACCCGGGATTTTTCTTGTGGTTTTGCGGTTTTTTAATTTATTCAAGGATTATTTTTGGCATTTATTTTTGCTTTTTATTTGCTTTTTTTATAACGGAAGCATGGAATAATTTGAACGAGAAATTGTGTTAATTAAATACGAACAAATAATTATTCCATTTTCATGAAAAAATATATTATGTTATGGAATTGTGGAAAAAAAATAAAAATTGAATTTGTTGATTGAAAAACCTTGAAATTTACTAAATTTTAAAAATATATATTGTTCGAGTGGCATTCTTTTTACTTTTATTAGAAGGATCCTAAGTTCTATAGGTTTTGACTCGAATTAATACATTTTTAAAATTATTATACTAGTTCCGTCTGATTATGTTATAAGATTGATTGATTTAAAGTATGAATTCAGTTTAATAATTAATAATTAATTTAATTATTACAAGACTGGCCCACTCAAAGTTGGAAAAATATTAAGATAGCAAATGATTTAGTTCTCGCAATCCTAGCTCAAGGAACTGGTTCCGCTCTTTGGGAATACTGTTCATCCCTGGCATCTACGCAACTTGTATTTCCAGGCGATGCGCCTGTGTGCGAGTATCTGTGTGAGCCGCTGCCGTATGCTGGCGCGCTAGTGTGCGGTGTGTGCGAGTGTGTGAGGCAATGGCCAAGACAAGACGTCACCCGACGGCGGATAGCGCTGCTCAGTTATTCAGTTATTTTTCACTTTTTGTTAAGGCAACGCGACTGCAGCAACGGCAGCGGAAAGCCACGCGGCCTGTGTCTCCCTCACTCTCGCGTCTCTCGCCCGCAACGCTCTCTCTGTCACTCATCCTCTCTCTCCCTCGCGCTCGTTAATCGGTCCGCCCAGCCCAACGCCCCCTCCCGTTCGCACGCACTGGAGAGCCACGTTTGGCCAGAGCGAGAAAGGCTATAAAAAAACAAAAGCGTTACGTTTTTCGCCTCCCAACTCCCCTTCAATTCGTTTGTTGTTGTTATTACTGTTGTTAAAGTTAATTTTTAACACTTTCACAAGTGCAAACGAGAACATTCCCCAAAAACAAAAGCAACAACAAAAGGAAAAGGTGCACACTACGCCAAAGAAAATAACAGTTACACGCCTTCTGTCCATGTGTAATTTCGCGTTATCTACATACGTGTGCGAGTGTGCGTGTGTGAGTGAGAAGAAATAAAAGATAGAAAATTTCAAAAATACAAAATTGGAAATAACATAATTACGAAATATTGCAATAATAAAACAAAGCCGTGCGAAGTTCAAGTGTGAAAAAAAAACATAAGGCGTGCATGCTTTTCGGGGCGTGGTCCGGTCCCACTAATCTGGATTCTAGAGAGTTCCCCGCTTTCAAACACTGAAAACCCTGGAAAAACCATAGCCCATAAGCAAAGGGTGAAAGGGAAGTGTGTGTAAATTGTTTATAAAATAAATAACCATGAAAGTCAAAGTCGAACGCACAACCAGGAGAGGCGGCGTCGCCCTAGCAAAAGCGGCGGAAGATGATCCCAAGCTGAAGCCGGAGAACCAGGATGGGGCCGAAGCAGCAGAAGAAGATGAGGAACTGGACGAGGAGGAGGAGGAGGAGGAGCAATTGGACTTTCTGCCCGCCGATCTAACCGCAACGGTATCGGCTAAAATAGCAGCAGCAGCGGCAACACCAACAACCGCCGTCGTGCGCAATCTTATCGTAAGTGGAGAGATACCCTATTTGTATACCCTAGAATCGGCGGGTATTTGGGGTCACTTGTACTGAAATGAATTACCCATTTCTTTTCCACATGTTCAACTCAAGGTGTTTTAAGATGTTTGTAATTGAAGAAGGCTATCTTATTGGTGTGCCTTATTATCAGTCTCGTTTTAGGCCCTACCTGGAAGAAGAAGCTTCTATATTGAGATAGTACCTACTTGTTAGTACCAAGTACTTTTCTATAAACATTATTTTAACAAACATAAACCTGTAGCTGTCTTATTAGCCTCTCGTTGAGGGTTGGTTAATCCATAAACGCATACAACTAGTTTTATATGGAAAACAAGAAAGACTAGTAAAACCATTAGAGTGAAGTTGAAGTCTCTTGGGTTTATTGAATTCAGATTACACAATTCTTATAATTATAATTTAATAAGTCGGATTATATGTAGAAACCGTGGGAATATGTTGTGTATGTTGTGTAAGGACTTTTTTTGTGCAGGTAAAATTGAATTTTTGGGTATTTTGTATGACTATCTTATAGGTCGGCAATATTTCCTTTTACCTATTAGATACCGTGCCACTCTGCAGTTTTCGAGGGTATTTCAAGCTTCGAATCATCATCAGTCCCAGCTTTCATACATAGTTTTTGTTTTTTTTTTATGATGGATTTAGAAGAGGATAGATATGGGTTTAGGACGAGATGTGAGTGCGGGCGGTACGAACTGGTACTGCATAGAACGCAATAATCCCCCGCACTCCCCCACTGGTACTTCCCCTAGCTTTTCGATCGTCGATGCCGCCATATTTCGATATATTTCTCGCTAAAAGCAACAAAAAACTGATGGCGAAAAGCAGACTTTGCCTCAGTCGCAGAAATATATAGAAAAGAGCAGCAGCAGCAACAATAACAGCCAAGCCAAAAGCTGTACGCTCTGGAGACTTGTTTAAAAAAATATATTGAACTTTTGTTGTTATGTATATTCCTCTGCTTCGTATTTTTTTTTTATTTGTTTTTTTTTTTTATTATGATTATTCGCCGAATTGTGTTGTGCGCATTTTGTTGTAGCTTTCCATTGTTATTGTTGCTGTCTGCTGTCTCGTTTTGGGTTTTTATTTCGTATTTACTTTGTCGACATCTTTGGAATTTCAATTTACACTTTTGTTGTTGTTTTCGCGCTGTCACTCTCCCATACGCACACACTTGTATGCTTCCCCCCGAGAGAACCACACTGTCACATCCGTGCTCTCTCTCTCTCCCTCTACCGCGTTTTCTCAGTTCACACAGATACTTGACATTTATCGCATGCGAGAGAGTGCGCTGAGCGCAATTGAGTGTTTTTATTGTGTGCATTCCTTTGTTGCACTCAAGGTTGCCGCCTTTGCATTTGTTTTTCCACCTCTCTCTCTTGCGCTATTTCGTCGGCATGTGCTTTGGATTTTCGGTACTCCCCGCCTTTGTATCTCTGTATCTTTGTATCTCGTAACTGCATCTGTATCTTTTTGCGGCGTAGGTGCGGCTATATTATTTTCTTGATTTTTTTGTTTCATTTATTTTTTCTCGTTTCGCAATTGCAACACGTGCAGCGCCGCAAACTTTATGCTGCCGCAGTATGGCCAACGAGCCAATAAGACTTCTCACTGAGGTCAAGGTTTCCAATCGGCCAGCTGGGGGTAAGAATCCAATTGGAAGCCAATCAAAGCTGCTGCAGTCTAAGAAAACAATTTTTCCAGTAAAAAAATTTGGGTTTTAAATTAAATGTTATTATTATTTGACTCGTGGCAACATGTTTTTTAAATTAGGTTTTTTTATTTTTTCTAATAAAATTGATTTTTCAGTGTTATTTCAATGTTAATTAGTTATAATTCATTTAATTTCTTATCTTATTTTTAATTATATATTAATTTTTTAATGTTTCTGAAAGAGGGGGGACAACTATTTATTTTTGTCTAAAATGGTATTAATTAAAATAAGAAACTTAGATATTTTACCTATTTCGCAAGTTCCTTAAAGAATTTAAAAACAATCACTTTAGAAAATAATATATATTAACACCAGTATAACAATATTGTATAATCAAAAATGACTAAATTAAGTACTATCTCATTCGTTATAGTAATCGTGACTAGCACAATTTAATACAACAGCTTTGAGAGTTTTTAATGAGAAACATTTTAAGCACAATTATTGTTGACTACGGCATTCTCCCCTCCCTGAGAACTTTTGTCTTAAATAACTTACAGTTTAAATATAGTTACTTTTCACTAGGCTTAATATTATCACTTTTTTTATGGGTAGTTTTTTTTTTCTTATAAATAAGACTACCCGATATTCTTGCAATATTGTTTGTGATTGGTGTTTTCTAAGAAACAGATTAAAAACCAAAAATAATTTACATGTCTTTCGGCTGCACAAATCCCTTTAGCTAATACCAGAATTGATGTGCTACCTTATAGATATATATTCCATATATATTCCCCCCCTTTTATCCTCTGCTTTTGTGTCTCGCTTGGCATTCGGCATTATGCTGCAGTTGATTTCACCATAGAATTAAATCCAATGCCAAGGTCAAATGGCACTCAGAGGCTTCACGGGATGCAGGCAGGGGGTAGAGTCTGTTGATAACCCCTCAATCCGAAAGCGAATAATCCCCCTGAAAGCATCAACGACTGCCAACTTAGAATGTCAGGCAGCTCACGCGTCGCAATGTGGAGATTGCGCTCGGATGATGGGGTGGCTACATAGCTTTAGGATAAAGATACAGGCAGGGGTGTTGCAAGGGGTTAGGGGTATGTATATGCTATATGCCGTATATGGTTCTATGCACTTGAACAACTCAAATTGCCTTTTTTTCGCATTGTGCTGCATAAAACATGCAGCGTGCTACATAAATATTCCATGCATTAAAAGCAAACGCATTAAAAGTCACGAGCAAATCGGCTAACGAGCAGCGAACTCTCCTCGGAGATAACCTTTTTAGAGACTTTTAAGTATGCACAGATGGGCTCAAAATAATAGGAGCTGGAAAATATATAAGGGAAATATTACAAAGATTTAATTAGGTTTTAATGAATGGAAAAATTAGAGGAAATGAGCTGTAAAGATATGAAAAATGTTTAAAAATGTATATTTAATCATTCCTTTAAGTTAATCTTGTACTAAATTATAAGAGTTGTAAAATTCTAGGAATTATTTTATAATTAAACTACGAATTATAACGAGTATTTAATTTTATAAAGCATAAAACGTGCTCCTTTATAATCTACCCATATATATTCTTATTTGCTATTTACATTATATTTAAGAAGCTTAATTATTTCAACCCCAACTGTATTCACTGCCACACGTTTTGTATTTTTGTGTTTTAGCACTTTATAATCATGATCAGATATCCTACAGAAATTGCCAATTTAATGTGCGCATCGACTAAAAATAAATAAATATAAAATTGCTTTTGCCAATAACGAAGGCTCTCTGGTGGCCGCGGCGCAGCAACAAAAATAAATAAATATATAAATGCATAAACAAAAAACAATTAATTATTATTGTTCTTGTTTCCCCCGACTTTGACTTCTTCGCTTTATTTACTTTATTATTTACTCCCTGCGTTTTTATCGCCGCATTTAACACTGGTCTGTGCAAAAATTTTACGACATTCTGACAGTGTTTTTTTTTTTTATTTTTTATTATTTTATTATGCCTTTCGATTGTTCCTGGAAATTTTCATGGGATTTTGTAAATTCAATTGCCTTGGTGCACGAGCTCTGATATATAATATAAACTGTGGCCGAACCAACCGATAGAACACAGATAACGGTTCGTAGTACAGTTGTAATTGACATTGACGCACTTGTCGCTGAGTTACAAACGCTTTCATTGACTGGCTTTCTGGAAATTCCGCGAATTTTCAGTATTTGTAGTACCTTTTACCCTTTTATTTAAACTGATAAAGCAGAGTAAATATAGAAGTTTAGTGTTCGATGGAAACTCCTTGGGTTCTGCGGAACACGGGTTGGACCTGGTTTATTATAGTAATTTCATAGGAAATCAGTTGATAGATATCAATGGTACTTGTTGAATTTTGTTAAAGAATTTAGCAATTCAGAATTATTTTGTATTAGGGGATTTTTCAGCATGTTTTATCTAAATTTTCTTAGATAATGGATTTACTTTTTTATCTGGTCTTTTATTTGGGCCATATCCATAGGGAAATCTTTATTAGGTTCTATAAAAAATTAGGTAATAGAATTATTTCAGTTATTAAATGGGAAAATGGGTTTCCAAACCAGAAATATTTGGTTTCTGGGAGATTATGTTTGGGGGAATTTTTAAGAATATTTCCATCAACTTTGATTTGGGGATTTTTTGATATCTTGACTTTATTTTGTAGTCTTTTAGTTTAGTTTATAGATTTGTAGTTCTTTTTCTGCGGTTTATCAATTTAAGAACAATATTTAGGGGATTTTACCATCTTAAGAAATAAATATTTATTTGTAATAATGGCTAACAAACCAAATTAATTGGGTTGCAAGATCTTGATCAACAGTTAAATATAACTTTCTTGGTAAAATCGTTTTTACCTGCAGATTTTATAAATAAAACTATGACAAAATGTCTTGAAAAAGATGTGGCAGATGAATCTGCAATTTCTAAACCTTATCAAAGTTTTATCTGCCCTCGCTTATCTTTATTCATTTATTTTAACTAGACTTCTCTAAGTTCTTTCTCTGAGATTTGCTGTTTCAATTAAGGGAAAGTCCCATAAAAAACAACAATTTTTGTCTACACTTTAAAGTCCGTTTAGCTTGTGCATTTTGGCGCTACGCTAATGAAATTATCTCATGACGTCAATGGCTTAAACTTGGCTTAAGCTAAGGCCGTTGAACAAAATACAAAAACAAAATAAGAAACTGACAAAAAATACAGAAAAATAAGCATTAGAGTAGCAAAGCCGGTTTTTTTTTCAGAGCCTCGCTTCATTTGAGAGCCAAATTTGGTCACACGATTGCTTTACCCGCATGACGTCACAACTAACCAAGAGAAAAGCGATCGCTTTTCAACAGCAATGTTAATTTTTTTCTCTCTCCCCCCAAAGGAATTATGTCATCAACACTTAACTAACAAGCAAATTTGTATGTAAATATGTAGGAAAAGCCAACAAAACAAAAGGAAAATGTTAAAAGTTGCGTGCTTTCGCACTAGCTTTCGATTTCTTGGAATCAAATTGGAGCGTCGTGGGGAAGGTGGGGAGGTAAGAAGAAAAAAAAGAAAAATAAAGCAATATTATATACATAAACTTATCAAGAGGAGCGCTGTTTACAAGGGGGATTCGGGGTGGTGAGAGATAGTGCCACGATAGTGTTATCTTTTGCATTTTGTGCGGTGTCAAAGCTACAGTCATGCCTTCATGCTAAAGATTGAAATTATCTGATAAGCTGAATTAAACTGGAAAACCTACAATCATTTTTGAACAATTACGTTATTAGTTTTTTATTTTTGTTTTGTTTTGAGAGCCTATAATAATTGCAATATTACCAAGTTACATTATTCGTAATTATCAATTATATAATGGGGGGTTTTTAACCCTTAAATATGAGTGAGGTTAACTTGTAGCTTAAATACAGAAAAATACGGAAAAAATATTTTATAAATATGATATTTTATGTTTTGTATGATTTTTTATTCAAAAAATAATATTTAATCTTATTAGGAATTAAAAACGAATATTTCAGGGTTCATCTTCTGATAACAGAGCAGAAAATATGAAAAAGTAGATTGGAAAAGGTTTTAAAAATATTTTAAAAAGGACAGAATAACATAAACTACAATAAAATAAGTAACTTAAATTCCCCATTTACCTACATCAAAGTTATCCCTCTGCGTAAATCCCAGGCCTCCACCACTGCCTGTGTCATGTCAATTAATTTGCTTTCGTGGGTTTGTTGAACTCTGTCGAATAGATGGAATTATACCCAGAAATTGAAATTGAAATTGTGGGAGGTTGGGGAGGCGGTGTTTGGTGCTAAATGCCAGTTGCAAACGAAGAACCCCCTAATTGAGTTATACATTGGCAATACAACTATTTCCAACGGAAACGGCACATGCTGCCGGTAAAACGAGCTGTGGAAATGCCTGGATTTCCCTATGGAATTGGAGCACATCTGGAGGCGAGTGCATTTCTTGCCACTGAAAGATTTACACCTCCGAGCAAACACACAAGCGATCCTGGCTGCCCCGGATCACTTCCCTCCATATATATTCGCATTGTGTGACGCATCTTGTTGCGTGGAATTCCAAGAAGAGGCGCAGCATCGGACGATGGCATTCCAGCAAGGCAGGAGGGAATGGGAATGGGAAACGGGTGCTGCCATCAGCTTCGATTCGCCATGGCGTTGAAAAGTGCGAGGCGAGAAAAGATAAAGCCAAAAGGAAAAATTATCAGGAACCGACCAATACAGCACACACAGCACTCCCAAGATTGTGTCAACTCCTTGAAACTGCAACGCAAGGGGATTTTGGCTTTCGGGGGAGAACCTATAAAAAATAATATAAAATTTCATTTAAGTTAGGGTTTTTTCTTTTGAGGAATTATTGATATTTTTGCTTATTTTTAATGCTTTATAAGGAAAATTATTCAATGTGATCTACTAAAATTCGGGAGCTATAAGGACTCAAATTAAGCTTTCCTTCTTATCTTTCAAAATATCTCTGAATTTCTAGAAATATCTGGGAAAGTGGGTTAGGAAATAGTCGATAAGTATTCCTTAACTTATTTTTTGATTATTTTCTATAAACAGTAACCCACTTTCATAGATATTTCTTAAGATTTTTGGTTATATACTTTCTAAATAACTTCTTAAGAGGCTTGTCCCGTCATACTTTCTAGAAATTTGTGTAATAGGTTGTATCTTAAGCCGTATTTGTAGTTAACTTTATTTTCTTGGCCTTTATAATATTCGAGCAAAGCCCTTAAACTTCTAGAAAATTCCATGAAAGTCTTAGATTTATATTAAAAATTAAATAAATATAAATACTTGTCAATCTGTTGTTTACTAAATAAGAAAACTAAGATGCTATCCACAATATTTACAAATTTTTTTTCATTTGTAACCCTTTAAATGTTAACCTAAATTATTAAGTATAAGCTAACTAAAGTGTTAAGGCTGAAAACTAAATTTATTTAAGGGATATACCCATGTCGAGCCGCCTCGTCTTCCTTTTTATCGCCAGGCTTTATGCTTGGGGGAGAATTTCGCAAGGCTGCTTTGGGGATTTCCAACGTTTCCATCGTCGGATCGCCTGATTTCGCCTTTGGTTGTGCCTCTCTGAGTATCTGAGAGCTCTTTCACTCAGATATATGAATCTCACTCAGATATATTGTATATTTTCTCTCTGAGTGGCAATTGAGCGGTTTCACAAGCCGAGAGAAACTTGTTTGTATTTTTTTTTTGTTGACTACGGGGTTTTGTTTTGCGAGTGGGCGCCAAGTGTGGAGCCCTAGGCCGTGGCACGTCCCGCTGGCCCACCAACTGGGCCAAAATGGAAAAAGTGGAAAAAAAACGCACGAATTCTGGTTAAACGGCGGTGAGTCATCCCGGCGATGTGTGTGGAATCGGTTGTAGCTGGACCGTCCATTCATAATCGCGTTTGCTGAATGAACGAGCACCTATATAGGCACATACAAATCAGCGTCTTTATAAACAAAAATATATAGTACAGCTCTACCCACAGCGGCGGTCGAGATAATAGCGAAATACGTTGGGTTTACTCGGTGTTGGGTGTTGTCATTAAAGTAAGGAACTACTTTAAATATTAATAGAGGAGATCTAACTAGTTAAGTACTAATTTGTATATTATTTAAGGGGGTTAAGGGCTTGAAAAGTTAGATTCGGTTTCGCTTTTGTAATACAAATTAAACTTTCACTTGTTTTCCTTGAATTTACCAAGTGAAAAACATAATTTTCATCCTTAAAAGCACAAACCCCTAACCAAAATCCTTAAAACCTATTATTCTGCCTGTTCTTGTGCCTTCCAAATACCAATATCTTTATAAACAAAGACACGTAAATATATATTTAGGTGTTTTTATCACTGACTGCTTGATGATGACATGAAATAATATTTGTCGGCAACACCTCATCACTCTCCAAGTGTCTAGGGAACCTCAACTCTGGCCAGGATTAGTGTAATATCATCCGGTTTGCCACCGCCAAGATAAAGAACATTGTTTTCCCTCGCCCTAATGGCAAACGGCGACTGAAAAGTGGCATTCAGCGACAGCTCACGAGCCTTCTCCACCACCCGATTGGCGCTCGCCTCTAGATCCCTTTCAGAGTTCGCACCGATTCCCTGAAGCATCTGGAGGAGCATGCTTTCGGGCAGGTTGTCGAAGAGGCCGTCCGTGGCCAGAAGCACCAGGTCATGCGGCTGCAGGGAGATGCGTGTGGACATGGCCATTTCTGGACGGTCACCGGAAAGAAGGCCATCCTGCCCGAAGGGTGGCACCGACAGCTGAAAGGGTGTGTTAAAGGCATGCGTCTGTTCCTCGGAGCGATGAAGGATCTTTCCGTTGCGAACAACGAGGAAACCACTGTCCCCAAGGTTGGCCGTGTACAGGGTGCAGTCCCTTCGATGCATTGCCACCACACAGGCAGTGCTGCTGCCCACCACCGGCTGTTCGCGACGGCTCAGCTCCTGGTAGCCGGCGATGAGCAGTTCCCGCGGACTCTTTCCATCAAATCCCGGTCGCTGTGCGTGTCCCGAACAGCAGGTCATTAGCTCTGTGGCAAAACGTCCCGGATCCACGCCCAAATCCCGCCAGCCACCAACGCCATCGGCCACTCCGAGCACCTCGGCCAATGGTGTGGAGCTGACAAACCAACTGTCTTCGCCAAAGCGCCTTTTTGAGCGGTCGTTGAGCAGCGGTGAGTCCTTGGAACGCCCCTGTACTACCTTGACCAGGTAGGGATCACCATTTACCACCTTTCCGGGGTCTCCGGAGCTGGACTTTTCCGAGGTGGCTGTTGTCTTTATTTGATGGGAGTTAGTCGTGGCGTAGAGAGTGGAGTTCGCGGAGAAGTTGCCCTGCATCATGCGATGGTGTGGCATCAGGCGTGGCCAGCTGTTGTACCGGAAGTACATTGATGTCAACATTGGCTTTGGCACATAGAAATTTTAAAGCATTTTTTTTTTTGGGGAAACTTCTAGAAATTCTGACAATAAATGGAGTTGTCAGGGTAGTTTAGTTAAAACTTATTAAAAAATTTGATAGTGTCTTCAAGGGAATTTCAAGCTCATCCCTAAAATCCCACTTAGATAATCGAATAATCTTATTAAAATGATTTATTATTAGCTGAAAACCTTGCGTTGATCAAGTTACTCATTTATTTCGAAATTCGACTTTATCTAGAAACCGAAAACAAAGCACGTACAACCAATAAGACCTGATCCTCTAGCCTGGCCATAAAAACGTCAACTTTCTTTGCAATTGGGGCTAATAAACTCAACTCCCTGATTAAATCACGATGGTTTCTGTTTACACCATAAACACCTGGTAATCGTAAGGCACATAATGGGCAAGGGTCTCTAGAGGCAGCAGGTATTTGTCATAGTTCCGATTCCTTTGTTAGGCTTTCAATCTTATCTTGATATGGGGCCTACGACACACACTGGGACTCGAACCCAGACCCCCATCATCATCATCGTCAACATCATTAGCACCGGAAGTTTTGATCACGCTACGGAACTGCAAGACTTATCGCAAAACCTTCCACATTTTTCCTTATCGTCGCGGCAAGGAAAACAATACGTAGAGAGAAAGAGAGATAACTTTATTTTAAAGCACTGATGTAAACGCCTTCGGCAGATACGGGGCGGTAGCCTTATCAATCTTATAGCCAGCTGCTTCGGCAGAAACTCTCATTATTCATTATTTGTTATTCTGCCAAATTACGAGCACTTCCTGCATGGGGAAAGTGCACGGATACCGATATGTTATTCTGATTCTAAATAAAGAAAACTACTGACCATCGAGTTCTTCCGAATCCCGCGTTATCTGGGTGCTGGTACTTACCAGAACCGGCATTATTACCAGCACTTGGTACTGTACAGAGTCGCGAAACTGGAAGTGGAAACGTCAGTGGGTAGCGCCTTATCATTCCTGATGACGTCTAATATGAGTGTGTGGATTTCTCAGTGACAAAACTAAATAAATTTTGCTAGGAGTTTACGGGTTATAAGAGATTATTTTAAGGGGTATTGCCAAGATATTCCATATGAAAGAAAGGGGGTTTTGGGACATTATTGGGAGTTCTTCTTCAAATTCTTATTGATCTGGGTCTGGAAATATAACGATTTATCGACATTTTAACTTGTGATAAATCTATATTCTGTTAAAGATATAACAACCATTTCTGTTAAATAATAATGTTAAAAAAAATTAGGTTATTTTATGATCTTTTAAAGTTGAGAAACAATATTCTTTGATATTTAAAAATTCTATATATCAAACTACGATATTTACAATAAAATATTTCCTCTTTTCATATGTACATCCCTTGTTTCATATTCCTACCAACCTAGTCTTCATTTTCGCCTATCCTTATCGATCTGGGTCAGGGAATGCAACCCTGGCCACTTATTTTGATCTCAATTAGAATCCTAATTGACTGTGAATTTCTCTTTCTCGTTACAGGTAAGTAGAGCACAAATGTCCAGTGTCACATGACCCACTTTCCGCTGCATTTTCCGCCCGTTTTTGGGGAGGTAAAACACTCAAACATACATTGCTATGCATGTACAAAGCGCACGTAGGTGACGCCGCAAGGTCAGCGCGGCCTTTTATTTATTTTTTTAGAGCTATCCGCATACGATTACAAGGCATCGATACAATCGCTGTTCGGTGGATGGGGGCCCCATCAATATTTATTGAAAAGCTAACGTATCATAGATAAAAAACAGAGCTGCCTAGGAATAACACCTGCGCCGGACTGCAGTTGGTAACCTGAGCCACCTGAGCCTCCGGCGGCAGCGGCGGCGACACCGGACCGCCGCCAATTGCGACCCATTTCGAAAAGCTATACCGGCGATAAGAGCTCCACAAAGGTTCACCATTCATGGGTTTCATATGGGCGGGACTTTACCGGGGTCTTTAAATTTAGTTGCTTATGTCATAACTAAATTGTCTCGACTCCTCCGATAAGATAAGGCCAGGCCAGAATCGAAATCGGAACGGAGAATCGGGGTAAACAAAAGGCTTTTTACGTAGCCAAAGAAAAACCAAGCCGTGGGGCACGTGAGCCCCCCAAAAACAAATAAAATAGAGAGCACAGACAGAGTATAATATATCTCAATCCGTAGAGCGTAGAGCATTCTTGCCTGGGTTTAACCCGATAAATATATATATATGTGTTGATGTGTGTATTTCTTGGGGCCTTACAGCTCTCGCTGCTGCTCAGGAAATGCCAAAGCCCCCCATATCTTTTTCACTCAGTCGATAGTATTTTTCGCTCGCTCTCGTACTCCCTCTGAGCGACATAAAAACCACTCAATCCGAGCCAGCGACCGGGTCTCTGGTATAAAAAGCGCGCCATTCCGGATGACGCATTCAGTCTAAACAAGTTGGCCGTGCCAATCGCTTCGACAGCTCGTCGAGTGAATTTGAAATTGCGCAAAAAAAAAAAAACGCAAACCATCGAGAAAATTACGCGAAAAGTCAGCAGAAAAGAAATAAATAAAATTGTGTGTGTGAAAAATTGCGACTCTCTCAGAATGTGCGGTGCCTGAAAGTTTAAACAAAAGCAGCAAGCAAGTCGGCAATTCTAGGAAATATTGAAAACAGACAACACAAATAATTCGCAAGAGATACAGATACAGATACTTGCTACCGCTACAGATACATTTATAATTGTGTGTGTTTCGGTTTGGCGAATTTCGCCAGAAATCGCTTGACTCACTGTGCCGTTGCAGAATTCAACAATTTAAACAAATCTATTAGCTAATTAAAAGGCAGTCAAAACGGAAGCCATACAGATATACGACAAGATGACGCTGGACAATTACAACATCTTCAACGATGAGTATCTGTTCAGCATGCCGCTGTCGCCGCTGCCCAAAGTGGTAAGAATTTTTAGATACGGTTTCTACGAGGGTTTTATTTTTTTTTTCGTTGTTTATCAGGTGTATATAGTACTACTATAAGGTTTATACACGTCCCCGCCCAAGTTTGGCATAGTTAAATGCGAGTGTTATCAGTGCCAGTGTTTGCCATGAAATTATTTGAATTCCTACACAGAGAAAAAGGTTAAAGAGGTGGCCATAAGCTATGTTACAAAATTATTTATAAATTCTTATAAAATATATGAAGTTTACATTAATTAGAAAAATTAAAATCAAGATTTTTGGCTACCAAATTAAAACTGTGCTACGACAATAATACTTTTAAAAGTTCAAAATATGGTTCCTGCTGAAACAATAAAAAAAAACGGTTGTAATAAATATTCCTAAAAGTCTTCCTTTACAATTAGGTTATTATTTTGTATCAATGACATTTTAAGGAAACTTTTTAATAATTTAAATGTCTATTTTCCTTTTTTAAACAAATATTTTTCTAGACTTTCTTTTTTATATTTTACTTCTACTTTTCAAATCAAAATTAAACACTAAAAACATTCAATTTTTTTATTTTCCCCGTGTGTATAGTTATAAATTACGCTCCCTCTCGACCGATATATAGTAATTCTATATATAAAGTGTACATGGCACAAGGCTCGTAGCTTTTGCTTATCGCCGCAATTGAATTCTTGGAAATTGGAGATCCCCCTTTTTTCTGATTCCTTGCATTGGGCTTCCATATATATTTTTTGTGTTGAGGCAGATTGGCTTTAGCTATCGGCTTTGAAATGGTGTTTGCTGTTTTGCAATTGTGTTTGCCTGCCCCGCTGATAAGGTTTCCGATTTTTTCCTATTCGTATTCCCATTTCAGGGTATAGAATGGATTCGAATTCCCTTTCTCCCGATTTATGACCACGCTCATTACCTAAAATGAATTGTTTGTATTTTATTCGCGATAAGAAAGCACTATTTTGTTGGCTGTGGCAAGTGTTTTTTGTGTCGGCAGATCCATCATTCGTTTCGTAATTATTGAAAATGATTATTTGGCCCACACCATACGCATATACATATATTTATATATATATTCTTTTTAAGGCAGTACGTGACTGATTATTAAAATCGAGGCAGTTGGCATTTTCAATGGCATGAGAAAATCTCAATGGTACTGAAAGTTTTGAGGTCTAGATATAAATATAATTTGGCTGGGAAAAACCTGCAAGACTGGTGAGAAAGTGGTTATAAAATCAAGTTGGGCTTTGGTCTAAAATTTGGGGTAAAATGTGGAAAAATAAGTACCTTTAGATATTTTTAAACTAAAATTATATGGGATTTCCAATGTATTTTATTGGGAAAACCTTATCGTGCTTTTTAGTTTTTAAATTATATACATTTCTCAGAAGGCTTGAACTTCTGTTTTTAAATAATTTAATCTGTACAGAAGTTGTTATCACAGAAAAACGACAATAAGAAATTCCAGAGAACTATTTAAAAATAATAAATTATAAACACAACCTAAAAATAAAAACATTTTATCAAAAATACATATTTTATTGAACTGAAACTTCACCCCTTTTTTGAACAATTTAAAATTCAACTTTTCCCTCTGCCTTTTCTAATTCCCTGATTAATTTTTGCGTGTAAGATTTCATTATATCAATGCGCCCTGCTGCAACTTTTAACTGTTTTTTTTTTTTTTTTGGCCAAAAAATCATCCTCATGACGGGAATCACGTTGCAATATCATGCCGCCCGTTTACAGTTAACATTTTCCGGCTTTAACTCGGCTTCTTGCATTTTTATTTCACATTTATTTTATTTCTGATTTTTTTGCGGGTGAATTTCGCCCATTGCATTTCACAGTCGAGTGATCCGGTCTGGGTGTACGTCTGGCTCTGGGTCTGGGTCTGAAAATGGTAGTATTTCTGGGTCTGTTTCTCCATGGAAGTGCCGGCGCCACTCGCTGATATCGCGCACGTGCGATTTTCGTGACAATTTATCAGGTTTTTGCATTATGCGTTGAGTTTTTTGTATGTTTTTGGTTTAATTTCCCGGCCTGCGAATGCGAATGAAGCACAGAGAGAAAATTATATTACCAAATAACATTTTATTAAATAATTTATTTAATTGTGAATATAGAATTGCAGATAAAAAAGTCTTTTTACCTATAAAAGTATTCTTAACTTTAAAAATATCTCAATTTCTACTTTAATTTTTCCATGTGTACTTTATTTTTCACTTTCCTCTGAAAAAGGGGTCTTAATTTTCGGGCGTTTCTATTCGAGAAACGAAACCAAACCAAACTAAAACGGGGTGTGTGTAGAAAGTGAACGAGGGTCCGTGTGACCCTTTGACTTGTGGACCTCGCACAGAGAGACTTGCGTGACACTTGATACTCGGCTTTATGGAGGGACAGATGTATATAAACTCATATGTTTTTTGTTTTATATCAAATTGGGGCGGTTCAAAGTGACATGCTGCAAGTCAAACACTTGCCACATGCGCGGCGGCGTCAGCTTAAGCCTCAAATGGTTTCATTAAATACTTTGTACTATGTGAGTGAGGCTATATAACCAGCAGCGCCCCCACATTATCCCAGAGACCTCCGTTCAACTTTCTTTTAATTAACTGAATATAAGTGAATAACTGAATATGGTCTTGGTCTGGGTCTTGGTACTCTTTCAGCGGATTTCGGGTCTTATTTGGCAGGAGGGAAAGGAGTACTGGTAAATGGTTACTGGTTGCTGGTTTCTGGTAACTGGTGGGTTTGAAATTTCTGGACGTGGGCGTTGGAGTCTTCGATTGGCAGCTTGACATGAAAGAAATCACTTGAAAGCATTCATTTTTTTGCGAATTATTGTTATTGTGGCCATAACAATAACTTTCCTTTGTCTAGAGCTACCTACAACCCAGAAATTCCTCTTTGTTTACATAAAAATATATATTTATTTGTATGAACTACTCTCTAATGAAAGGTGCCTATACCTTAGGCTTAAGAAGTTTATATTTATTGTAATAAAATCGTATTATGGCTTAAAAATAGTGTAAGAAACTCCCCTTTTCTGTTCGGAGAACACCCCCAAAAAAGATATGTAGCAATATTTTATTTATACTTTTCCTGGCAGCCAAAAAATCAAGCTCGAAACTCCCCTTCGCTGTCTTTAAGTTATATATGTTATTTCTTGTTTCCCACAGCATTTCCCATCTCTCTGGAACTGACCCAAAATATATATTTTATTTAATAATTACATATATTTTTTGGAGAGCTCTGCTGATCATGTGCCATGACCACTAAGCGTGCAACTGGACTGAATTCAATTAAGATCAAATTATTATATATAATGCAGCAGCAGCAGCAGCACTTAATTGCATTTCCAGTCAGTCAATTTAATTGAGTTTCCTCTTAATGAATCCAAAGCACATTTTGGGGCAAGCTTTACTTTACTTTGGCTGAGCTGCCAGCAAAGTTTGGTGCAGATAATTTGACAGGCGAAACGATTGAGCTCTGGGCCCTGTAATTGAGGAGGTCCTTGCCTAAGGACCCTCCTGTGTGCATTTTCCGCTGCCATTTGTAATTTCGTGTTGGCAAAAGTCCTGGCTTTTGATGGCTGCGGTCATGTCCTTCTTGGAATTGGCCAAACCTCCCGAAAAATGTGAAAAGTGAAAACAACTTTTACTACTGTCTACTGGCTGGCATGTCCTTAGACCCTCTCTCCCACCCTATCGTTGTCTATTGCATTCGCCTTCGTCCGTTCGTTTTGTTGTGTCCTCTGTGGCGCCTGTGAGACGCGTCGCTTGTTTGCCATTTCCTCGAACTGCAAACTTTGCCATAAATTCCCCGGTTCGTCCTCCCCCGTCAGGGATTTCGGTTTCAGCTTTTTTTTTTGTCGGTTTCTCTGCTGTTGCTGTCGCGACAAAATGCATTTAAATAAATTATTCGACAGACCAGTGTCGCGTCATTTTATTAGCTGCATGTTCGAGCTTTGCGAGTGCTTACTTTAATTATGACTTGATGACTTGATGGGCCAGAGTGCAGTCGGAGTTCGCTATCGATTAATGGCCAGCACTCTCTCGCGGGTGAAAAATTCGTGAAACCAAACCCACAAGGTGGGGAAATAAATTAGCGAGCAAGCGGGTCATTGCACCGCTTAAAAGGCAACCCCAGAACATAAATATATATTCACTTTTTTCTTTTTTTTTTTTTTTTGTAAATATCTCTGGCAAATTTGTTTTATTTTGTTTTGTGTGTTGTCCACGCCCTCGGAACAAAAGTCTGATTAATTTGACACTGAACCTAAAAGCTCGACGACGACACAAGGGGGAATCCTGCCTCGAAATTTATTTCTGCCTGCAACTCGGACGGACGCTTGTTTGCACTTTTTGCCAAATTTTGAATTATGGCCACACGGCCGGCAGCAAATGTTAAACTTTAATTCAATTTCGTATGTGTGGGCGTTCCAAAAATGGTCAAACGTCAAGTGATTTTCTCTGTATTTATATACAAACTCTATATGCTTTGCATAAATGCTTGTTATATAAGCGAAGCTTTGTTTTGCGTGCCTAAAAAAGGCCGGCAAACCGACAGCGACTGCGATGGCGATGGCGATGGCGATGGCGATGTGGATGCGACTTTTGCCGGCCGTTGACTCTGGGCCACTCCAAAAATTCTTTAGACTTTCAGGGTTTTCAGAGGGAGAAAATATATAAAATACAAAGGAGGGCGGTGTAAGAGGAATAGAGGGGGAAACTCGGCTTTATCAACCATTCAGCCAGCCGGCACTTAGCACAGTCAACACTCCGGTTGCGCTTGGGCATTGCGGTCACGTTCTCCTGGCCAGCGAAAAATATAAAAAAGAAATAAAATTAATAAGTGAAGAAAAAGCAGCAAAAATATCACTACAAATATGATTTCTCTGCTGCTTCTCCTTGGCGTTAATTGTTTTATTCGCAGAATTTGCATATACGAGTAAATGCAAATCATACGGCGAGGAAGAGAGAGACTTGCGAAAAATTGTATCTGAAATTATGCTTATCGTCAAGGGAAGTGCTGCCGATCGGTGGCCAACTGCAATGGCCAAATGTTTTTAAGTGCACAGGAAAAAGAGTTTGATTTATTAGAATTTTTTATGAATTTGTTTAATTTATAACAAAGCACACAAGGGGCCTCAGCAGCATCGAAACTCACGATGAATGAAGGTGTTCTTTAAAAATAATATAGTAACTTCAGATGCAATATCTTTCAGTGCATCTTCCATGAAGCCGAAGACGCCGCTCTTGAACTTGTCAACTTAACAATTCTCGCTTCATTTTTTTTATTTATATTTTTTTTTTGCCGCTGTGACATTGCAGCAGCAACTTTGAGCAAACAATGCTGGGGCTGCATTTAATTCAAGACTCTGCCAATTGAAAAATCAAAATTGTATTAAATTTTTTTCTCTTTTAATTATGCGCATTTCTAACTAAACAACGATCGACCTTCAGCATGCAATTTTTCGTATTTAACAAGCTTGCCAACTAATTTATGCCACTGCAGCAACAAAGGCAACTAAAGCGTTGAAATAAAAGCAAAAGCAAAATAAAATTACATTTTTATTCGAAGTTTACATATTTGGCGACTGTTGATTAACAGCTGGCCTATGTTAAGTCAGTTTCTGTTAACAATTATTAGCCACTTTTGATATAAACAATACAAATTGCCGTCGCCTGTTTTCGTTTTGTTGTTGGTTTTGCCATTTGCCTTTGATGATGCCAAGTTTTATTTTGTGTTTTCATTACGTCATTGTCAGGCTAAAATTGGCTTATAAATAGCCCAACACGTCAGCTGAAAGCAGAAGGCAAAGTCTCGCGGGCCCCGAGAATTATTTATTTTATTTCTTCGCCACTCAACTTGTTGCCGCCGTTGCACCTTTTACTAGCTCACTTAGTTTTCGAGTGAAATTTCGAACTAATTATCTCCAAGGTCAAAGGTTGAAATGCAAATCGCTGCTTTTTATTGCAAGGATTTTCAAGGGAATTGATAAGGAAATTAATTCGTAGAATTTTATTGGAAAACATTTGATAATTTGCACAGGGAAGAATGATTAAATATTCATGTTTTTGTCATAGTAATATGTATAATTTATTTAAAATATAAACTTGATATTCCTAAAAAAACATTATACTTATTTGTTTTCAATTATAAATACAACATCTATTAATATTATTTTTAATATTTTATTATTATTTTATTAAAACGATTAACAAGGTCAAAATGATTATGATTCATAATTCTATACATTTAATAATCTCAAGCAATTTAAATGTTTGCTATGACATAAACTCACCAAACCAGAGAAATGCAGTCCAATCCCCATGCATGGTGACACATTTCCCCGCAGTGTAACTGAGCATAATCGAATTTGCAGCAGACCCACGTATTAGTCAGCAATTTGCTTATTCTCGCTGACTACGTCAGTGTTTTTTTCACTGTCGTCGCTCGCCGCTCGCCTCATTTCATTTGGATTCGTTTCAATTGACCCCCAGATGTGAACTCTGGGAACCCGGGAACTTGGAGCTACGCGGGTCTGATAAGGGAACCGATGTCGAGTCCGATGTCGATGCCAATCCCCTGCCGCCAATTTAGACAATTCAATTCCAAAATACACACAAAAAACTAATTGGGATCAAGCTGAAATATGATTTTTATCTTTATAAATTCAACTGATCTTAAAAGAATTTCTAGGGGTTTCTTTGTATTAATTTGGAATTTAAAACAATACATTTTATCTGTGAAATCTTTATTAATTTTAGTTTAGTATTTTAGTATTTGATATTTAAAATATCAGCTTCATAGTACTATTAGCACCATTTTTCTCAGTGCTTTAGTTCGTGTTATTGTCACTTTATTATCACTTACTTTGCATACTATATATATGTACTTGTGTTCTTCTCAATTGACTGATTCATCGGCTAAATGCGGTTCATGTGCGCGGGGAGCAAGTTCAAAAGGCAAACACGATGAAAGTGGGTTAAAACGAAAGTCAGACCCAGACCCAGTAACAGTTCCAGTCCCTCAAGGTGCTCCAAACACCAAAAAATCGCAGAGGCAGCGGCTGACTTGAAAGTAAATTCCAAAAAAATAAATACATAAAGACCGCTTACAAAGAATAAAATCGATTGTTTGCTGTCATATGGGAATGGCCTTTGGAGATTGGGAAACAAGGCGCCGATAAGATCGTCAAATAAATAAGCCATAACCCACACAGAACGAAAAGTAAAAAAGGATAAAAATCTACACACAAAATATTGTATATAAGTATTATAATTATTAGAAAATAATGCAAAGGAAATTATTATACTTTCAGGGTTCCATAAACCCATAGATATACTTTTCTAAAACCCCATTTAAACCACAGATAACTGTCTGTAATTTGTTGTAACCCACAACAAAGACTTGCAATTAGCGTATTAGCCAACTTGCTGGCGACGGAAATAAACAAATAAATACTCGTCGCGACAGGGGGTCTGTGAAAAAGCGAAAAACCAAAGAAAACAGAGGAAACTTAGTTAATGTCCCTCACGCACACACCTGTTCCTTGGACATCTGTCAGATGTGACAGTTTTTTGCGCTATAAATACAAGTATTTTCGCGAGCGAAATGATTCTGGCGAAAAGCACGGACATTGAATTGTTATAGCCGTTAATTTATGGCCGAATAAAAGCGTTTCAATGGAAATGGCAATATCTGAATGAGGCTGATGGGGGGAGGAATCGGTAAATCGGAAATAACCTACACACGCGAGCAGATGTGTGTCTCTGCTGCTGAGCTATATAGTTATGTCGGCGGCGTTACGGAGCTTGGAGCGTGGGCTAGTTCGTGGTCGTGTGGGCAGCGCTCAATTAAGAGCGGGCCGCATTTTAAATAATTTGATTTTCCCAGTGGCTGCTGTCTTCTAATTTGAGCAAACAACTTGCACGCCCAAAGACAGAACAGAGCGAGCGGTCTTCTCTCTATATGTTCTCACTCTCTGGGCAGATAAATAATGCGATACGATACACATATATCCCGGCGATCTCTCCATCTCGAGATCGTTGCCAATTTCGCTGTGCCACAGCCACAGCCACAGCCTCAGTCGCAAACGAACAACGAACCATCGAAGTTTAGAAAATATCTAACAATTAAAAGCGATCGCGCGCGCGCATTTCCTCAAAAACGCGAATCGCAAATCGAAAACGAAAATAAATTTGGAAATTGCAATTGTCGTCTGGTTTTTAGAGCGCGCGTGCATTGCCAAAAACGAAAAATATATATCAGAAACGAGCAAGGAGAAGAAAAATAAATACAATTCTCTTAAAAATAAGAAAAACAACGCAAAAAAACGACGCACATTTTTTTCTTCAGTTCTCAGTACAGTTGCATGCCGCAGCGGAATCAAAATATATATACTTATACCCGCTTACATATATAATTATATATAGCTAAAGATATTTGGGCAAAGCAGCAAGAGCGCCAAGGGAGGAATAATACGTTGAGAGGCGTTGCCCGAGGCCAAGGAAAAAAATCAAATATATATAATATATATACGGAGCCCCAACGAGAGGGAAACAAATTAATGCAGCTAGAGTTAAGTAGCCGAAAACTAGAGCAAGGCTCAAGCTTACCACTCACCGCCAAATCTCTGTAATTATATAATCGGAATTTTCGGAAACTGCCCCCAAGAGAGAGCAGTGAACTGAACCGATCCGAACCGAACACGTGTCATTAGATTTTAAGCCCCGCCAAGCACACGATATATTTATTGCGTTGATTATGAGCGCTTTCGCCGAGCGGAATATACATTTCAATCCTTTGCGAAATCAGCCAACGCTTATCGTTAAGCGCCTGAGACCGCCGGAGAACAAAAGCTACAAAAACTTGAGCAACTGAACAACTGAGAAACTGAACAACCGAACAACGAATATATATCTACGTCAACAAAACAACGAACTCTGCTCGCAGCTACACCAATCGAACCTTATTTATTAAATTATAATAAAAGCCTTAGCAGAAAAATACGAACTATATTTAAATATATAATAGAAACACCAAAAAACGAACGAATTTTTCTACAACAAAAACTGCGACAACAAACACCAACCAACAACAACAAGCATAAAGACACAAAAGGATCATCAACATTTTGTTAGGGAATTTTCAAAACTCTTCTTTCCCCAGAAAATATTCTTTGTAAATACTTTTTTCTAGACTTTAGATTTTGTTGATATTGCTTAGCTCATATAGAACATTTATATTTATCATTGTTGTCCAATTTGTTGTGTTAATATTTATATAACGAATACTAGTCAGCCGCCCAACTGTGCGTATACGCAACGCCACTGCGTATACTTAATATTTAAGCGTAGGAAGAAGAGTAGGTTATTAGGCTAAAAAGGAGACGAAAGTAAAATCGAACAAATGATGAAAAATCTCAATGGTAGAACGCATAATAATGCGGGCTACCATCCATATTACCACCAAGCAATGCACTTGGCCCAGCTGCAACATGAGCAGCAACAGCAGCAACAGCAGCAACAGCAGCAGCAGCAGCAGCCGGAGCAGCAGCAGCAATTGTTACGTCAGCAACGGGCACACCAGCCCACGCAGCAAGCCAACAACTGTTTTCCACAACGCACCAGCAACAACAGTGGCCACAGCAACAATTATGGCAATATTGCTGGCAGCAGCGCCTACGCCGGCTGCAGCAATGGCAATAGCAACCAAGCTGCTGCAATGGCCACCATGTGCCAAATGCAGAACTTTTTTAGCCAACAGCAACAACAACAACAACAGGAGTACAGTAGCAATAATACCAACGATAATTTTGCAATGGACGCAAGTGAAATTGCCAGTTTTCTTGCCAGAGAGCTTTTCCCGCAGCAGGTAAAAAAAAATTAATAACAAGCAGACACCAGGCAATATATGTATGTAGATAATGAAATTGGTATTGAAAAATTGTGGAAATTGGGCGCGAAAACAATTGGCAGAGAGCGCATACTACAACTTATAATAAAACGTGGTGTGTGCGTACTTATTCATCGACCGAAATAGCCCCCCGAAATCCACCAAGGGGCGGGCGTAATATAAACAAAGTGATGGATTGGGTCCCCTCTGCTTCTTCGATTTGTTTTTGCCAAAAACCAAAAAGAAACACGCTCCCTAATTCTCAGAAAAAAGTGTTTGAGGTCTCTTAACAGGCTTAGCAATTCTTTTGCTTTGATTTGGGAATTAAAATAAATAATTTTTAGTATTGGTTAAGGAATACACTGAAGGTTTATCCTTAATTCATTTCTCTGATGCTCAAATAAAGGAACTTAATAGAGGGAAAACAAAGGAAAACAAACACATTAAGAGGAATCGAAGTATATTCTATATTAAAAATCTATTATAAACCATCTGAAAGCCACCCTTAACTAACTTTTGCCTTCATTTACTTGCAGCTCGGCACCTTCGATGGCATTCAGAGCGCTCCAACGCTGACAACGCCCACGTTGACGCCCACAACGATGCGCAGCATCGAGGAGAGCTTCTTTGAGATGACAAACGATCCGGTGACCGCTCCCTACCAGGCGGGCTTCAAGCCGCCGCCACTCGCTCCTCTGGTCAACAATGGAGGCGGAAATGGAAGCGGTAACGGAAATGGAGTCGCTGGAATTCCGACCACCACAGCCACGGCCACCGTGGTGGGCGTGGTTAATCCGCTAATTAGCCAGCAGCCCTACGATGTTAGCAGTGTGGTGCAGGGAACCGATTCCGGGGACTCCAACAGCTCCTGGGGTGAGGGGCAGAACAACGACGATCAGGACACAGACGAAACTTGTAAGTAATTCAAAAGCTTTCCCCCATGTACGCAGCTTACTAACCGATGCCATCTCTTGCGAATTCCAGCAAGTGCCCACACGGACAGCACCTCGTACCAGAACGGACACATGCCAAGCGGCAGCGGTGCCAATGGCGGCATCAACAACTTCAGCAATGTCCTGGCGGCAGTGAACTCTGGTCGCGGATCCTCCAACACGAATACCTCGAACAGTGCCACGCCGGCACGTCGTGGAGGCGGTCGGAGACCGAATAGATCCGCCAACATGACGCCGGAGGAGGAGGAGAAGCGCCGCATTCGCCGAGAGAGGAACAAACAGGCGGCGGCCCGTTGCCGCAAGAGGCGCGTCGATCAGACCAACGAGCTCACCGAGGAGGTGGAACAGCTGGAGAAGAAGGGGGATCAGCTGCGCAAGGAGATGGAGTCGCTGACGGAGGTGAAAAAGCAACTCGCCTATTTCCTGCAGGCCCATCGTTCCACTTGCAGCAAAGTTCGTGTCGATCTGCTCAGTGTGAATACCTGCAATGGGCTTATTGCCCCTGTGGGTGCCGGCAGCTGCGGCAGTGGATCGAGCAGCCATCACAACAACAACAGCAACGACAGCAGCAACGGAACAATCACCGGCATGGACGCCACACTGAACTCCACTGGACGGAGCAACTCGCCGCTGGACCTCAAACCGGTGACTCTGCAAAACGACCTGCTGATGCAAATCAAGGACGAGCCTTTGGATGGCGGCCTGGATTCCAGCTCGAGTCTTGACCAGGATGGACCGCCGCCCAGCAAGCGCTTCGCCTTGCCACCCATGTCCACGATGCCGCACATGTCCACGCTGATGACGCCGACGGGCGCCTCCACCGGCTCCCTGCAAACGCCCATGTCGGGCACGGCGCCAAGCGGATTTGGCAGCGCCTTCCCTGTGGTCACCACCAACACCAACGGCAGTATGAACAGTCCCACGCTGAACGCCCTCAACAAAGTACCCAAGGAGCGGCCCAACACGCTGGCCGTGCAGCGACCCTTCGGCAACCACATGCACCTGACGATGGCCAACAACAAGCCCGGCGGTCGCACCGAAATCCAAGGAGTGCCCATTCAAACGCCCTCCACCGGCGTCTTCAACTTCGATTCGCTGATGGACGGCGGCACCGGACTGACCCCCGTCTCGGGGCCGTTGGTGCCCAACAGCTCCTCGCAGAACAAGCATCCGCTGGAGCTGCCCACGCCCACCGCCGAGCCGTCAAAGCTGGTCAGCTTATAACCGGAGAGGTTACCAAGTCGAGTCAGGATTAAGTTAAGTTTTATATAACTTGTTAGGAGCCGGTTTCTGGATGTCGGGTTAAGGTGACACTAGGCTTAACTGTCGGTGTGGCTTATAGACCATGATTTGGTATATAAACCTTTAATATAAACGCTCTTTGTTAACTCTCAGTTTATCTGTTCGAGAAACCCTAACTGAGACATTGAGAAGCCGGAAAGCCGAAACAATAACAAAACCAACAAAACATTTTGCTAGTTGTAGGAGATGTTTTCATTTTTATAATTCGTAATCTGTAATTTGTAATCGTAAAAGTTTTCGTTAACTTTAATGTTTTTTGTATTATTATCTTTATTATGGTTAATTTATGATTTTGCTATGTCTTTTTACATACGCCGAGCCGAGCTACATGTGTTATGTACTTGTATTGTGTGCAATTTTCAAACCTTTTCATTAGCGTGTTATATATTTTTTCCAAAAGAATATAGAGATGCGGATAGATCGTCGACGATGCATGATTGATGCCAGCGGCATTGGTCACGAATTGCGAATGATAAGGATTCTAGGGAGTGTAGATTTGAAAGGATGATGCGTTGTGATATTTATTATAAAACGAATACAAAAGATAACAGATAAACGAAAGTAGAAAAAGATAAACGGGAGATGAGAGCGCGGAGAAGCGTAATGAAAGGAACTAAGCCGGTTTTAAAATTGTACATTTAAACAAATCGCGTAAATAAATATATGTATATGTATATTCAAATACAAACTAAATACAATGCCTTGAGAGAGAATTAAGAAATGCAAACACTTTATATATATATATAAATAAAAGTATATGTTTAAACCTAAACATTAATCGCGTTAAAGCAGAGTTTTATATTGAGCGAAAGCAAAAGCAAATGTGAAATGAGATAAATATACTTATTGTACTCTGTAAGCTGCAGTAGAAAACCCAAATATATTTTTACTAAACGCAACGAATGCGCTATTTTCAAATACCATTTATAAGAAATGACAAAAACGCAAAGCAATTATTTAATATGTAATTATGTATTATTATGCAAAAACAGTGAAAATTGATCTGAATAAGCAACTCTCGCCATTTTCCACAGTAAATTCTCAATATTTGTCAAAAATCGAAACCGGCAGAAACAAAATGCACTTAAAGGGCAGAGAAAAAAATCACCAAAATTGACATGAATGAAATAAAATCAAATAAAATCAAATAAAAATACCGAAAAACCTAAAGACAAAAAAATATTTTGTATTGAATTATTTTTGTACTGTTCGCATGACTTGCAAATGGTCTGGCTTATCGTCAGGTAAGCTGAGCAGGTAAATAAGGGTGGACCGTTAAGAGGTGTATTCTATGATATCTAACTAAGGAAATAAAACTAAGAGTTTAGCAATTGGTTAACGAATTCCATATGTATGTATGTAGCTAATAGGGTTGGAAACTACGTTTTTAGTGCGTTGTAACTAGATTACAACTGAACTCTATGAAATTCCACGCATAAACCTCTGATCAAACCTTTAGCCAGCTGTTGAGGACCAGCCTAAAGGGCAGGTAAACAAGGCAATATTCTTCCGTTCCGCCACAGATAATGGTTACATATATGTATACGGAGAATGCATATATTCATTTTCGGGTTTTGCCTTATTTTGCATTATTCGAAATCTGTCCGGAGCTCGGCTCTTTGTTTCAGTTACTCGAGAACAGGCGATATGAGCGGCTGTCAGCTACTACGCGCTCTGGGTCGGAGCCTGGGATTGGGCCGTAGCCACCTAAAGGTCGATAGCCGGCACGTGGTACTCATCACGGGCTGTGACTCGGGATTGGGGTAAGGTATCTCAATTTAAAGGGAGTTCTGGAGACTAACCTTTCAATCTCTGTATCGGTATAGCCACTCCCTGGCCGTATATTGCCACGATTCGCTTCAGATGACAGTGGTATCTTGCTGCCACAATTTGAAATCGGAAGGCGCCAGGTTGTTGCAGGCTCTAAATCCCCCAAAGGAAGGACGAAATAGAATGTACACGCTAGAATTGGATCTTCTTGAACCAGACTCCATTAGGTTGGTTCACGGCCAGCTCCGGGAGATACTCTCCCAGGATCCCGGCTATCAGTTTAATGCCTTGGTCAACAATGCAGGAGTGATGTGCTTCGGAGAGTTCGAATGGCAGTTACCGGAGCAAATCGAATCGCAAATAAATTGCAACCTGCTGGGCACCATGAGGTTAACCCGAGAGTTGCTGCCGTTGCTTCGCCAGCAGCAGGGAAGGATCATCAATGTGACCAGCCACTGTGGTTTGCAGGCCCTGCCCGCTCTGGGACCCTATGCCGCCTCCAAGGCCGCTCTACGCTTCTGGTCAGACTCGCTGCGCGTGGAACTGCAGCAATACGACATGGAGGTGGTCAACTTTATACCGGGATCCTTTGTTATGGACAGCAACATAGCGGCAAGGCAGCAGCAGCATGCCCAGAAGATGTGGGAGGCTTTCAGCCAGGAGCAACACGCTCTCTACGACTCGTACTTCGAGGCCTTCAATAGTTATCTCAAGGTGCTGACCGGCTTCAAGCCCCCCAATCGGTTAAGGAACGACTCGTTGCTGGCCAAGTTCCGAGATGCCTTGACCAGCTCTCAGCCCCTAGCACTGTACATCGAGGAACCTTGGCGATATCGCCTCTACCGCTGGCTCTTCACCATTTGTCCCACGCCCCTGGTGGATTGGCTAACCCTGCGCTTCTGCGCCATGCCCACCTACGAGTCCACAAAACAGGCTACAGAGGATTTGGTAGATTCTTAGTTTAATCATTTAAACATTTATATTCACAGTAATAATTAGCAATACATTTAGTTTACAATTGTAGCACAGGGAAATACTTGGCTAGGGCTGTGGCTGTGGCGAATAAAATAAGCCTAGTCCGGGGAATGGAAAGCGGTCAAGGCGATCACAGAACGCAACTGGGATGGTGGTGGCTAGTAGCCGGTGCTGCGACAGCGCTCGAATACTGCATCGTTGAGCAGCTGAAACCACTCGCTGGCGTAGGTCGAGTCCTCTGCCGCCCGGAACAACTGCTTCTTCTCCGCCACGGGCAGCGAGGAGCAGAGATAGTAGCTTATGGCCGTCTCCGTCAGCTCGGGGTGGTAGTTCTTCAGCGCCCACTCGAGGAGTCGCAGGCAGTTATGGGAGTCGAGAAACTTGATGAGCCGCTGCTGAAGGACGGCTTCCATCTCGGGTATGATGTACACCCGCGACATCTCGTAGGCCTGCAGCAAGGCGGGGTAGTTGGGCTCACTCGGGTGCCGTTCTTGGCAGGCAATTAAATGCAAAAAATAGCGTAGGCCTTGGGCCGAATAGTCACGGAGCTGGATCTCGCCTTCGTGTCCTTCGCGGAAGCTGCTGTTCAGCATCTTGTTGAACACCTCGCTGGCGTCGCAAAGCAACTGCTTGTTGAAGCCAATGCTTAGAGTAGTGTCACCCTCACCTTTAACCAGGAATCTCATGTCACAGTTGTCGTGCAGCTCCTTGGTTTCACTTAGCTGCTGGGTGCAAACATCAGCAGTACTCTCAACGGGCTCGGCTTCCGGCAGGACAATGCCCAGGGTGAAGCGGGCCATTGAGGTTACAGCATCTGCTGCCTCATCCGCATACTGATCCTCGCTCTTTATGCGCAGCAGCAGATCGAAAAGCAGTGTAAGAGCATTACCGTCGTACAGGAATTGGTAGAGCAGCCGATGGCTTTTGATGATGTAGGCCACCGAGATGGCGGCTCGCTGCTGGGCCTTCACATCGTCGCAGCGCAGGAGTCGCACCAGCTCCTCCTTGCCATAATTTGACTCGCCCACATTGGTGAGTGTCTCCAGAAAGGCAAAGCCATCCTTGCGCATCTGAAAAGGGATTAGAAATTAAAAACATGGAATATTAAGGGATGAAGCAGACTTACCTCCTCCACCTTGGTAAGCTGATACAGTTGATGGACGACGCCATGCTTGATGATCTGCGCAAAGAACTGGCTCTCCCTGAAATTATGAATATAATTAATAAAAATCAATTTAAACCTTAAAATTCCCATTTGAACTCACAATAATATGTTGGTCAGGGCATTGGCAAAGTTATTGTTGGCCCCAAATAAATTGATGGCTCTTATAAGCGTATCCAGCGTCTCTGGCTTGCCCAGCTCCACCCGCTTGTTCACCATCAGCGTTATTCTATAAATCAGATTCTCAATAATGTCAATGGTGTCGCCTGCCTGGTTCCGGAACTGGGCTAGCTTGGGCGGCACATCCGAGCTGAGCTCTTCGAGATCCTCTTTGTCCGAGAGCGTATCATCAATGGACTCGCTGCCCTCATCGATTAGCTTCAATATATCCAGAACATTTGAGGCCTGGGCCCTGTTGGTGGCTATGCGTCTCTCTTTTGTGTCCCCATTAATCGCGCTGTCATCTTCATCGTCGTCGTCATCACTGCAAGCCGGTGAATAGTTGTCATCATCGTCGTTGGTCAGCAGATCCTTGCAAACCGGCGACATGCTGCGCGAACTGCAGGGACTGGTTGTGCGATAGGACCTGGGCGAGCTGCTCGGCGAATCAAAGTCCGAGCTGATGGTATCGTGAGTCCTTGAGAACTATTGTGAGCGGAAAATTTCGTATTAGTTTATTGATTGGTAAATAAATGAAGGACTACCTACCTTGGTTAGCGTCTCTGGCGTGGATGGATCTGTTAGTTTACGCTTCTTTCCACCCTGCAGTCGCTCCTCACGGCGACGTTTGTGATGCTCGTCGTCGCTGGTCAGATAATCGTTCAGTTCCCTGACCAGCATGGGCACCAGGCCTTCACAGAGCAACAGATCCATGCTCAAATTGTCATATTGAAAGTTGTTGAGGATGTGGAATAGCTGTTGTTGGGTTAAAGAGTTATTCTTCTTGATAAATACAAAGTTAAGTGATATATTACCGATGAACGCTCGCTCTGAGAGTTGGAGTCACGTATCATGGCCACTAGCTTGCGCAGAGCTCCGCATCGCCGGATCTTGGAGCGACTGCAGGCATCCGTGGAAAGCGTGGATATGATGTTGATGCAGTGACGGCACTCGCTCTCATTCAACGGCTTCACCATATTGACGGCCATGAGCATCTCGCAGGCAGCCACAATGGCATCCGCTGTGCTCAGCATGTAGAAGGCGCATGGGTCCTTGCAGAAGTTCGACAAGATCTTCAAAGCCGAGGCGCGCTGCTCGCCATCCTCTTTGACAAAACACACAATTGAGGCCAGTGAGGTGTTCCTTGAAATGGACTAATAAACAAAAGCATATTAAACACTATTTGAGAAAATAAATAAAGTTGAAAACCTACCTCCCAGGCTTTCATTCCAATCTGCTGAGCTGAGATCAGGACGAGACACTTTAAAATCTCGAGGGCCAGTTCCACGGCTTCCTCATTTTGTTTGGGCAGCGCGTAGTCACAGTTCCGCGTGAAGTTCTTGAGCATCTGATAGTCGAAGATGTCGCTCCGCACTCCCTCCAGGTTGCGGGCCACCTCCTCGAAATACTTCTCGCGGTGCTGGTTCCGTTTCAGGCCAATTAGCGTGGATACCTCTATGTCTGGCAGCGGTTCCTTGGGCGTCTCGTTGTTCTTCATTACGGCCACGAAGATCTTCATCAGCTGCAGGAAGCCGTTGGACACGAGAAAGTGCTTGAGGAATTGGCTGTTAGCTAGCAGGAAACGGCACACGCGGAAGGCCATGATGCGGGTCTGCACGGCGCTGGTGGACTCGATGATGTGACAGATCGCTGGAGCAATAGCGGCGTAGTGGACGTTCAGATATTGGGCCGCCTTCTTGCTCTTGGCCAGATTCCCGAGCATTCGGCAAGCGCGGCATTGGATCACGGGATTTGGTATGGTCTTCAGGATTGTCACCAGTGGGGAGATCACCTTACATTCGACAGCCTATAAGTGTGATATATTAATGCAATATTTTTTTTAATTTAATATATAGTTACTTTAACAAAAACAACAAAACAAACAAATTAAAAAATTCACCTCAATGCAGGCCTGCTCGTCTGTGCAGCAGTTGCCCAAAATGCTTAGAACCACCTCCATTATCTTCTCGTTCAGCTTGGTTATCAGGCGCACCTGGAAAAGACATTATTTTATCATTATCATTCGATTTCAAACTCCATCGTAAATTGCGCTCTCCAGTTGTGCAGCTGCCAGTGGCTCTAAACCTTTGTCCATTTCTTTACTGTGACTCGCAAACCGTAAACCTACCATGATGGGAACGCCACCAGCCGTGCGGAATAAAACGATTCCATTTTTGTCCTTCACAAGATCCGTGCGCAGCTTAACAAGGCATTTGTATATAACCGTTCGATCCGTGGAAGTCCTGAGGACTTCCAGCATGCCCCCAACTCGAACTTCGTCCATTTCTTTTTACAAACTATTTCTGGCAGTGGCTCGAAAACTGGGATCTATCGACGTATGGGGCGATGGTATCGATTGCTACGCGAGACTTTGTTGCTGCCGGTGGCAACACTGGTGTTTTCTGTTTGGAAACACATTTTGTGAATTTTACTGAGAATTAATAATAATAATAAACTAAAAAATGAGTTTGTCCAGCATTAAAGAAAGGGAAGCCAAGGGCAAGAAGAAAATGCTGCCAAAGTTGCGCACAGTCCTGGCCAATCCGTACAAGCAGCACAGGTAAGGCAGCCGAATAATAATGAAGGAAAAAAGAATCAACAGTTGCATCCATTTACAGCCCGGTTTTGACGGACGACGAGATGCTGGAGTTCCGCAAGATACTAGAAAAGGCAAAGAAAACAAGCGATGAAGCAGGCAAATCCTTTGCCACTCGCCATGGAATACACCTTGGGCTGGAGAGCTCCCTCCGAGCCGTCAACTCGCAGCGCTTTTCGTGTTTGTTTATTTCCCTGAGTCTCCGCCCGGCGCATCTCATCCGTCTGATAGCCACCAGTGCATCCGTCAAGGTGCCCACGGCGCCCATTTACGCACAGCCCAAGTTGGAGGAGCTAACCCAAGAGATCTTTGGGGTAAGGTCCCTATGCTTGGTTTTACCTTTGGACTTGAAAGGTATCAGCGAGGACTTGGAACAGTGGGTTATCGCCCGGAGACGTTTAGTTTCTGCAAAAAGCATAACTCCCACTGCCACCAAATCTCAACGGAAGCGCAAGGAAAAAGCGAAACCTCCCCAGACATCTGAACTGGAAATTAAGCTTGCAATTCCACCTGTAACACCAGCTGCCCCGGAAAAAAAGGATTGGGACGACGACTTTATTTCCTGGTCTTCTGACAAGAAGTCGATAAAGCTGGACAAAGTTGATGTTCACGTTGAGACCCAACAACTGGGCGCCGCTCTCAGCCATTTGGCCATGAAAGCCAAAAGTAAAATGTCCAAAGATGACAAAAAACCCGAGAAAATAGAGAAATTGCCGAGCGCAGAACCTATGGAAGTGGACTCAGAAGCGGTTGTTGACGAGGACGACTTTTTGCCGAGTAATCTGCAAACCTATCGTCCCCTTACTGTCCACCAAATCCGCCCAAATCCCGACAAGAAACCCAAAAAGAAACGAAACAAGAAGCAAAAGCAGCCGCCAAGCAAATCGGCGCAGTAGTTGGCAACGCGGCCACGGATCAGCTGTAGTTTGTAGGTTATGTTATTACTGTGTTATCGTAATTTTTAAGGCGCCCGCTCACACAAAAAAAAATGCTCCGGAGTTTACGGCAAATATCCAGACTAGGTAGATGTGTAAAGACTCTACTGCCGGCCAGCAGTCTGTTTAAACCAACCGCCAAATTTCCTGCAATAGCCGCCAGACTGCAGGCACCGCTGCACACCACCAGTGCGGCGTGGAAATACGACAAGAAATCTTCGCGAGCGGTGGATGATTTGGATAGCGATGATGAGGACGATGAGGATTTCAAGGACGAGCGGGACTCAAAGGTGGTCAAGACCAAGGTGAACTCGCTGCGCGCGGATCTCCTGCTGAAAGCTGGACTCGGAATGGCCAGAAAGTAATTATACCCTCTACAAACACAATGTAATTAAATGAGTTAACTTTTTGTTTTCTTGTTTTCAGCAAGGTTGAACTAAATTTTTACGAAAGCAAGATCCGCGTCAACGGCAAAAAGCTGCAAAAAAAGAGTGCACAGGTAAGCAGTTAAGTGACGAAATGGAACTATAGCTAATTTATTTTTCCCTTCAGCTGGAAATCGGCGATGAGATCGATGTGATAAGGGGCTTTAGTCAGGCAAATCCCTCCCACCTTGTGGTGGCCCGCGTCTCGATCCTTTCCGCCAGCGAACGGGAGGAAGGTCTAAGCGTGCATCTGCGGCGCTACAAGTCATTGCTGGTTGAGAATTACCGCGGAGCAAATGCCTTCAAATCTTCGGAACATGTGGCTCACTAAACCCGCCCTAGGACTGAACAGGTGCTCCTACTAAAGAATTGTTTAATTTTAAAATTAGAAATATATTAAAATTGTTTAATGATCATTTTGGTATTTCTTTATTGTTTATTATATTAGTTATGCTTAAGTTCCAGCGATATGTACATACGTAGCTGTCCACCACTAGATTTTAGGCTACGAATCTATCCAATGCCATCCAGAATTCATTACCAAATGCGACAAGTGTCTGACTTTGAATGCATCGGACTACCAAGAGGACAATTGTAGACTTCGGCAAATGCCTCGATGTTAGAAACGGCACCCAGCACTCGGTATTTATCTATGGTGTGTTCATTCTTCAGCTCCTCCCAGTAATGCTCCACCTCGTATGCTGAGCACCATAGCTGTGCGAATCCGAGGAAGAAGAGCTGTTCCGGAGAGAGATCCAAACCAGGCATCTGCTCGCTGCGTGGCGACAACGTTTCGTTATCCTCTCGATTCGTTAACTGAAGCTGCTTCATGTGGCTTCGATAGGCGGCTAAGGACTCCCGTAATCCGCCACTGTCCGCGATGTTCTCGTCTTTGGTCTCAAACCCATCGACCGTACGATTGATTTCCGGTATCAGGTAGTTGCTGTAGTGATCCACATAGCACTTGGCCCGCTCCGCAAACACAGCCTCAGACTTCTTGGACCACCACTGTCGGTGCTCGCCATGACCATCGAATGTAGATCCCATTGTATCGAAGCCGTGCGTCAACTCGTGGCCCACAAGGTAACCCAGGGTACCAAACTTCAACGAATTCGGCCAGGCGCGGTGAAAAGCGGGCGGATTCAGGATCCCGGCCATCACATAGATGGAGTTATCCAGATTGTAATAGAAGGCATTCACCTGCATCCCCAACATCAGTTCCAGTGGCTTTGTGTCGTTAGCCATCTCCTCGAAATGCAGACCATTGTAGCGACGCAGACGTGTGGACATCTCTCGAATGTTGATCATGCTCTGAGCAAAACTCTTCTCATCTACCGCTAGGACATCGATCTGCCGGATCAGGTTCTCGGTGAGCTCCTCATTTTTGTATCTCCCAATTACAGGCGCCATGGTGGACTCCTTATCCAGAGCCGCCTCTCGCGTCTCCGAGTCCAACCACTCTGCATTCTCCAGCGTGTGACGCAGGCTCTTCCGCAGCTCCTTTACCATGTTGGAAATCTCCAAAAGTGTGTCGTCGCTGAAGTGCTCCTGTAAAAAAAGATAATTAAGATTAAACTAGGAAAAATTTAAAAGAATTAAAGAAGCTGCAGTCAAGTGTGCTCGACCTGGTACCCAATTTGTTGTCCGTTAAATTCGAGGAGCCCATTTAACATTTTACATAGTATATGACTTTATTTTTAATTTTGTTTGTATTTATTTATATATTTTAATTAGTACCTTAATTGTTTGGAGGATTGGCTATGCAAAGGCGCAGTTCAACGCAATAAATTAAAAGTTTTGACGTGAGTTACAATAATGTGTTCCGAGCTTGACTATTCCTTTCGCATATTTTATTTTAATAATCATTTAAAAGAGTTTTTATTGCTTAAAAAACGTATTACGCAACATATTAGCGTGTGGTTAAGGGTCTATTTGTCTATTAGTTTATAAAAATTTGTCTGTTTTTCCAATTCCGCAAAAACCGATGATTTATTTATTTGTTAATTGTTAGTTTACTTGTTTGCTTACTCTGACGAAATTGAGTTTTGTTAAAATTGTACAAAATTTAACAATTTAACATTTTAATTAAGGAAGTAATAAGAAAGCAAGTAAAAAAGCGATTGTGGTGGGTTTCAGCCGATCTTAGCTTTCTCCGTATATATTATCATGATCTTAAATATGAAAAAATAGACTCGGCTGGTAATAAAGATCAAGAATTTATGTTCTTTATGGTGTTTGCAAGCTAAGCTTAAATTAAAGGAATCTACCCGGTACAATAAAACTGTATATTTCACTTTCCACTCACCGCCATGTAAAGCTCGCTGAAGAGGTGACTCATTGAGAACTGGACGGTTAGTAGGCAGTACTCCTTCTGGTCTTCGGCCCCCTTCAGCTTGGCGTCCATGCGATAAAGGAGCTGCATGGCCAAATAGTTGGCCACCGCTTCCTGGTGCTTGGCACACACTTTGTCCAGCTCCATATAGTAGTAATCGCAAAATTGACTGGTATAGGTTCCGTTACTGAAGTCAAGCCCATTCCAGGCGATCTCATAGAAGCTCTTCCAATGGGGAAATTGAGGTATCTCTTCATCGGCAGCAAGCTGATCACACTTGTCGGTATCACTATCAAATTTGTCCGCAATGATGAGTACCTCGCGCCAAAAGTCAAACACGCCGGCGATGACGGCAGTGATATTATCCTCTGGAAGCTTGTAGGACTCCAGGTAGCCACGCATTCGCTGCTCATTCAACACGTAAGCTCGGGAGCTGACATTGGCGACGTTTTCCGTCTTGACAATGTGATCGAAGCCCAGCTCCGGCAGCTTGAAATACGGCTCAAAAGGGTATTGCGGCAGGATGTGCTCGTCGATCAGTCCGGTAGCTCCGTAGTTGGTGAGCTGAGAGCTCATGTTGAACCAGCTGAAGTTGGAAGCGTCCCACGCGTCGCCGTCGACGGCAGGGAAACCACCCAGCGACCTGATAAGCGCCAGATAAGCGGGATCCGCAGCTGGCAGCGGATAGAGAACTGCCGCGAGACAATCGTTATAGAATCGTTGTACAACCAGCATCTCGGCAGACACGTTGAGCTTCTCCGCCAGCTCCGTCTTGGTGAGAAGCTCCTCCGTCGCCTCAGTTAGCATGTAGACGATGTCCAGAAGATTACTCCTCCTGTGAGGGGATTGGTGATGAGGACGCACGTTTTTCCAGTTCCCGCAGGCGTACTCATAGAAATCGTCGCATGGAGCCACGCTGAAGTTCATGTATGACTTTATTTTTTCGCCGTAGGATCGCAAGTACTCCGAGGTGTCATCCGTAATCGCATTCTCACTATCCGCTCCATCCTGGGAGTTGATCACACTTCTCGCCTCGCACGTCAACAAAAATACGCAGATCAGGACGTAAATAAAACCCCACGAATAGGAGATTAAAAACATATTGCCCCGATTCATAAACTAATCGGAACAGGCACACACAATATATATATTTAAGTAGTAATCACTGATCGTCCCGGATTATTTCAGTGAACATGCGCTAGACTAAGAACTCGACTGTTTTATTCAGGCCGCGATTGAGAACTGAGTAGTCTCGGGAGCCCGGACCGCAGTCTCTACGATCCGAGCTGCCTGAGATTGCGGATTGGCGAATAATGGGGATCTGGCTCTACTATCTCCCAATACTTGACCTAAGCCACGCGCTGGCGTTGATAAGGATTTGTAAGTTTTTTAACTAATACAAATTCATTGATTACGGTTCCATTCATTCAGCTTCTGACTGATTGCTAATACTCCAAATATATAGGATCTTTTCTATTTATTTGTACTAATGTAAGATTATTTATCACATTAAAGTTAAATTCATGATATCTTCGTCGTAAATAAAACAGTAATCTTCGCATTTCCGTTTTTAAACTCTCGCGTCAAATGTAATTTTTGCGAGCTTTGCTTATCAGAATTCCTGAAAACGCCCCTTATTTTAATCAGTTCTAAATATATTTACAATAATGTAAACATTAAACAAATATCTATGTAGCAACGTAAACTAGATCCGAAAACATCGTTCTCAGCGGTTATATATAAAACTATTTTTATTATTTTTCTTTTTACTAACTTAGTTTGAAGCTAAAAAGAAAAGTAAAGATATTTTCGAGACTATACATCCCTGATCAGAATCTTATATGTTCTATATTTTATTAATGATCCATCGTTTAAGGGTTGGTAAGAAATAATTGTCATATTGAGCCTAACCCGGTGAGTAAGACGATTGGGAAAGTAATTGGGACCCCAAATCCTTGATTTGGTTTAAGCCAAAATAGCAAACGCTTTAACAACTTTAAAACAGCTGTCAACTGCTCCACTCTACTCTGCCCAAATATAGCTTTTGCTATTGGTTTGCACTTTGATGCACTAGTAATAACAAATCCTCCGTTTGAATTTCACATTTTCCCGCACCTTCCATGGGAATCTCGATTGCTTGAGATTTTTTAGGGGATAGGATTAATTGTCATCTGGCAACACTATTTGCAGCTTGTGTTTTGTTGTAAGCAATTTTGTTAAAATGCCTCTTTCCGCCACTGGAAGTTGTCAATTATTATGGCAAATATATACTGTAAGTCATCAAGAGCGACAATTCCTGCTGCTGCCTAACCTACTCCCTTTCCAGTACAAGGAACACCGCATCGCCTGCAGCATCAAAGTGCTGCCGACTCCTATGACGGTTTTTGAGCGGGAAACCCAGAACGACTACCACTGGATGACCCCCGCCAACTGGACCAGGATCGAGTCCGCATTGTGGACTCATTTTGAGAAACTGGCCAACTGGCAGGATGCCAAGAAGCTCAAGGATGATATGCTGATCAACCATATAAATGTACGGGTCCGTGCCACCGAGAAACCGCATCCTGCGGTAAGAACCCTTTTGGCCGGCGCCGAGCTGGGGCCAGAGGATCTCAGCCTCGACATCCAACTTCAACACATGGCGGTCGAGGACACCTCAATTTTGGGCATTCACACAACTACGCGCAAAATTGCCACGGAAGCAGTGGCCAACGGCACCGGCAAGAGCAATAATAGCCCAAGTGGCAGAAGCAAACCCACAGGCTCTGGAGTTAAGCCAAAAGCTGGGTATAACCATTTATTTACGATCTCATATTTGCAGTAACCATTTTTATCTTTAGTATTCAAGAAAAGCCTTCACCGTCGAAACCGAAACACATAGATGCCGACGATGAAGACGATGATGATGACTCCCCGTCGACCTCACAAAGCCAACCGCCAACCAAGATCAAACGTGGACGTAGATCCATTTCACAGGGTGGCGACGTACAAGCGGAGAATTCCTCAAGCAATGGCAGCAGTTCTCGGCAGGGAAAAAGACGCTCCACGAGCACATCAGAAAGGTAAGACCCTATGAAGTTTGATGTTAGTTGGAGGTTTTCGAACAATCAGGGCGTATTGCTGTTTTCGCAGAAATTCTACAGTCAGTTCCGTCGAGTCCAAGGTCGCCCGTCGCTCCGGCCGATCTCCAATTCGTCCGAGTCACTTTAACAATTTCGTTTTGAGGTACACTTCAAAAGAGGAGCTCTAAAAGCCAAAATCATTAACTCGTTTTCTGGTTGAACTTTTCAGCAACACGCAGCAGAAGAAAAGCAAGTTGGGAAAAGTGGGAGGTGGGAAATCAAAGGAGACAAAGACATCTCCTGTCAAGAAGCCGAAGGGGAAGCCCGCAACTGCATCGCCAGCCAAGGCATTGAAGGGGAAGCCTGAAACTGCATCACCAACCAAGGCACTAAAGGAGAAGTCTCTGACACCAACACCAGCCGAGGAACTGAAAGTGGAGCAGATGGATGGAGCTCGCTTAGATGCACTGCAGCGGCTGGACAGCATGCTGGCCATATCCAAGCCGCCTGAAGTTCAGATTTTGTAAGTTTGTGGTTTGATTGGACAAACGGTAATAAAGTCTCACGAAATTGCCTTCAATCGCCTGCGATCTTTAAATTGTCTCAGGCTCTTAGAAAATATGAGCGAATCTGATGTCCTTGCGACTTTCGAGCGCTATAGGGGCGACTTTGATAAGCTGTTCAAGGAGCGAAAGAACAAGCCGCAGACCCATAGCTATATGAATGTTAGTCACATGGACGTCATGGACATATTAAACGCAGGTATTCGTAACACGATGATGAAAAAGCTGGCGCAAAGCTATAGCACCAAAAGCGTAAGTAATGTGTAAGGTAGAGTGTTCAGCATCGAAGTTCTGACTCTTGATCATCATTAGAGCCACACGTCCCTGATTATAAATGGGCTGCTGCCGCTCTGGATAGTGCTGCTCTTTACGGACACGTACAAGCTACCGCATGCGGATGCCGTGCGTCAGATAAAGGACCAATTGAGGTGGAACTCTTATCTGAAGGCTTTGAACAACGATCCATTGAGCTCTGACCTGGACGGCTGATGCCTATGGTCGGAGTATCAAGGAATACTTTTAATTATTTACCCGCAATGTTTTATAAGCGGACTTTGTGTAAAATCATGTTTGTCTTTATTCATTTATTTATTTTGGAATCGGTTCTGTATAACGCATTACATTATATAAATACATGCAAGCATTTGCCTTAAAAAAACAAAGGAAAGCCGAATGTTCCGAGTGTGTGTTGTCGTGTAATGGAGTGCTCTCTCTGGACGACTGGCGGCTGTTACGACGGTACGGCGGCGAAGGATTACAAAATTGCTTTACTTAGAATCTAGAGAGTAATGAATATGAAACGGCCGCCAGGTGGTTCAACGTTGAACTCAGTCTAACTCCCACACTCCTATGTACAATCTATGTGGGCTGTAATGATCTGTGGCGCATCTGCTTACAGCTCGTCGTGCTGCTCTTCCTCCTCATCGTCGGCGTTGGCGCTCTCCTCGCTCGCGGACTTGTTGTCCTCGGCATCGTCCTCCTCATCCTCATCGAACTCAACCTGTTCGTTTTGGTCAACGCCCAAGGTCTGACGCATCATCTGCTCAATACTGTCGGCGAACTGGGCTGTTTCCTGGAGCATGTATCCAGATCGCAGAGTGGCGGTGCGGAACATCATCACAGCCATGTTCTTGGCGGTGTCGTCGGCCTCATCAGCCTCCACGCGGCGCAGCAGCTCGCGCATGAGGGGATGTCTGGGGTTAATTTCAAGTGTCTTCTTCTGGTTAAGGTAGTAGGTACGCTGAGGATCGTCAGACTTTTGGTGGGCATTGGACATGGCCAGGCGTTCCATGTTACCGGTCCAGCCGAAAACACCAGCCACCAGAGCACAAGGGGAGTTGCTCAGACGTTCCGACACCTGGGCCTTGGCGATCTGATCCTTCAGCGCCACATCGTTCAGCCACTTGACTAGCGGCTCGAAGCTGCTCTGCAGGGCCTCGAAATTCTTCTTGCTCTTCTCGGACTCGTTTAGCTTGAATCCTTCCTTGGCCACGTTCTGGAACTTCTTGCCATCGAACTCAGGCAAAGCAGAAATGCAGTACTCATCGACGGCCTCAACCAGATACAAAACCTCGTAGCCCTTGCTCAGCAGACGCTCCACGAACGGCGACTTCTCGACCTCAGCGCGGTTGGAGCCGGCAATGTAGTAGATGTGCTCCTGCTTCGACTTCATGCGCTCCACATACTCGGCCAACGAGGTGACTCCCTTGCCGTTGGAGGTCTGGAAACGAAGAAGCTTGGCCAGACGCGATCGGTTGCTGGGATCCTCCATCACGCCCAATTTGATGCTGAAATGAGGAAAGAAAAATACATTAAATTGTTTTAATATTAAATGAAATGGGTAAGGAATTAAAAGGGCCGTAATATTTCCAAACGAATGACTTTAGCCTTAGATTCAAACATTTAAAGATTAAGTCATTGATTAAAACCTCAATTAAAAGATTTCGTAAGAAAATTGAATAGTAAAAAACTAAAAAAAATAGATTAAAACCTTATTTAAAAGATTTCGTTTTAATATTTGGTAGTAAAACAACACGCTTAAATTCGGTAGGCATAGGAAATGAAATTAATTAAATTTTCAGAGAACTAAGAACTCATAAATTTGGTTTCTTAAGAAATCAGCATTCCTTGGAAACGTATTCTTATCAGTTCCAAAACTAGACAGATGAATCAGAAGTGTTGATCCACTGATCAACATAAGAATCCAGCCTTGTTTCTTCTTAAAATTCTTATCAACAAAGGTCATATTACCAAAAGTATTACGAAAATGTCTTCAAATTCAAAGTAAAGTCTAATAATATCAATCTGGGATATTACTCACTTGGTGGAGAACTCCTTCCAGAACTTCTCGTAGGCCTCCTTGTCGATCTTCTTGAGCATGTCGAGCACCTTGCGCACCAGCTTCTTCTTGATCACCTTAATGAGTTTGTGCTGCTGGAGGGTCTCGCGGGAAACGTTCAGGGGCAGATCGTCAGAGTCGACCACGCCGCGAATGAAGCTCAGGTAGTTGGGCATCATGTCATTGAACTCGTCGGTGATGAAGACGCGACGCACGTACAGCTTGATGTTGTCAGAGTTGGTTCCATAGCGGTTGAAGGACTCAGAGGGCTGAATCTTGGGCACATAGAGCAAACTCTTGAAGGTAACCTCACCCTCGGCGATAAAGTGCGTCTGGGTCAGGGGCTCGCTGGAGTCCTTGGTCAGGCTCTTGTAGAAGCTGGTGTACTCGTCCTCGGTCACCTGGGCGGGCTTGCGGGTCCAAATGGGTTTGCTGTCGTTGATCAGCAGCCAATCCCAGGTGGTCTTCGACACCTTCTTGGTCTTGGGCTTGTCGTCGTCAGCGGCCTCCTCGACCTTGGCATCCTCGTCCTCCACGTCATCCTCGGTCTTTTCTGGCTTGGCCTCCTCCTCCACGGGCACCTCCTCGTCGACGGTTTTGCTGGACCACATCAGGATGGGGAAGTTGATAAACTGCGAATATTTGCGGATCAGCTCACGCACGGTCTCCTCCTCGAGGAAGTCCTGGGCCTCATCCTTCAGATACAGCGAAATCACGGATCCTCGCTTCAGGGTGTCGCCACGGGGATCCTCAGTGATGCTGAAGCTGTTGGCATCCGACTCCCAGATGTACTGCTTGTCGTCGTTGTGCTTGGTAGTCACCACCACGCGATCAGCCACCAGGAAGGCGGAGTAGAAGCCCACACCGAACTGACCGATCATGTCGTTGAGATCCGTACCCTCGGCCTTGCTGGGATCCTGCATCTTGGCCAGGAAATCGGCGGTGCCCGACTTGGCGATTGTGCCCAGGTTGTTAATTAAATCCTGGTGGGTCATACCGATGCCAGAGTCCATGATGTGCAGTGCCTTGTTCTCCTTGTCCGCCTTGATGCGGATGTGCAGTTCGGGATTCGTCTCCTGAGCCTTGGGATCGGTGAGCGCCAAAAGACGGATCTTGTCAATGGCATCGGAGGCGTTCGAGATCAACTCACGGAGGAAGATCTCCTTGTTGCGGTACAGCGAGTTAATAATCAGCTTCATCATACGGTTGACCTCCGTTTGGAAGGTGAACTTCTCGGCCTGCAGAAGACAATAAGACAATAAGTCATACGTGTACTTAGTGATCCAGCGGGAAGACACCCACCTTTTCGCGAAGTTCCTTCAATTGCGCCACGTTCAAGCCATCAAGTTGAATAGCCTCCTCCTCACGCTTCAGAGCTTCGGCGTCTGTGGAATTAGCATAGATAAGGGGCGTTAATAGCCATTGGGTACCGAACGCTGACGTGTACCAAAAAAACAGCACAACTCGCCGGGGGCGTTACTTACCTGTGCGAGAGCCCTGCTTAAAGGATCCCAGGTCCAGATCAATGGTTTCCGTGCTGGCCTCATCTTCAGAAGCGGCGATTTGGTTCACACCTGCCGGCACGCAAAGAACGAGACATGAATAAATTAGGTTAAAACACCGGCCGGGCGGAGCGGAGCGCGGCGGCGATTGCAGCGTGGCAAAACGTACCTGCCAAAAGCAATAGCCCCAGCAGCAGAAAGTACTTCATTATTACGATCTCTTTTCGAGGACGAGATATGAGTTACAGTTACTCCCGGTGAAAGGCCACGTCACGAAGTCTCAGCCCAATAAATTATTCGAAATTTTTTTTTTGAGTGACGCCGACGCAGGTCTTTTAAATGCGGCCCGGTGTTGCCAGATTGGCTTGTTATAAGCTAGTTCTAGCGTATAAAAACAATGGAAAAGCTTATGAATCTTGGTACTAGCTTATTGCTTTAAAAATAGCTCATTTTCCTATTTATCTAGCGTATTGTAATAAATTAAATTTAGTATGTCACTTTTTATTTTATTATTTATTGGTTTTATAACAAAAATTCAAGAAAATATCAATATTGGATGATGCACATATTCCGTACATATGTTGCGGATTTTATTAAAATCATTAAATTGTATTAATATATTTTCATATTTAAGCTATATCCAACATTGATTATTTAATATCCAAAATTTAAAAATCTGCTTAATTAGGAAAAAAGATTTATTTTATGGCTAAAAACAGAAAGCAGTCACTTAAATTTTTGACAAATAATGCCTCTTGCCTAGGATAACGGTTTAATGAAGGCATCATAAGAACGAAATTCCGCTACATTTAAAATATTTTGCATATGGGGTTTTAACATTCAAATAAATTAAAAATAAAAACATAATATTGTTTTATGTTTTTTGTAGCTATTTTTCGTTAATTTTAACTTTTTTTTGTCAATCTAGCTTATTTTACTCACCACTGGCATAACGTAACGTTTAAAAAGTGGGACTGTTGATACTATTCCTAAAAAGCATAAATTTCTTGTGGTATTGTTAAATATGTCTTTTATATTCCTGGTTGGTCACACTAATCTTTCTTATAATAATTGGTACTGCTTGCTCCAACTAAAAACTGCTTACTGCAAAGACGATCTGCTTACTGCAAAGACAATCTGCTTACTGCAAAGACGATCTGCTTGCTGAAATTTGAAACTGCATGCTGCATGAAGATACCGCGGCCCTAGCTAAGTAAATATTAGCCACCAGATTTAGCGTAATTTAATTTTAAAATTGTGTTGTTTTAAACTAAAATCTGTCCGATTTTTTCTTATATGAATTTAAAAATTAATAATAATATTTTCTTTGGTTATAGCTCATAACCTGACAACACTGGATCGGTTTTAAATACCACGGCATCTGTGCACACTCGAGACGGCCCAGTCCGGCAACGCTGGAGGCTCAAGTCTCGAATAGGTCTGGCCAAACTGCGCGGTTAGTTTAAAAATTATATTTCCTTTTTATTTAGATAAAAATATTACAAAAATTAATTTTCCATAAAAAAATTAAATACGATCTTGGCTTGGCTGTGTTTTATTCATATTTTATTCATCATGTATAATATTAGGCTTAAATAATACAGATTATATTAATTTAAATACAATTTACAGCTGTTTCGCTTAGAATTTGTGCTGATTCGAAAGTTGTATATCATTCCCTATTAAATAATCAATGTAAAATCTTGATTTATATATATATGTACATATATATATACAAAACAGACTTACATAATACATAGATACATATTTACGTCGCATACATATATTTATGACTATATTTGCTGTTTAAATTGATTTAAGCAAAAATTCATTCATATTTACAGTTGAATAGAAAATATTTAGAATTTTGGAGCTTACGGTCTTAGATTAATAATAGTGTTTTTCAAATGAGGTTGTGAGGAAAGTGATCAAGAGATGGAAAATACTGTTTTAGTGGAGGGGAAATCGAAAGGAACTTTAAGAAAGTTGTTGAAAAAGTCAGTCTACTAAGGGGAAATTATTGGAAAGCAGGAAAAGTGGGAGAAACGATAGAAATTTGAGGTATTTCCTTCAGCTATGGGGTGTTATTTATTTTATCTATATGGTTTTCATTTTAATTTTCAAGCCACAAAAATGGCACAACAATTTTTGTTTTTTGTTTTCCTATGTGTACGAAGATTATCTGGATGCATCCTTCGCTTATGGTTCCCATAGTTTTGGCTAAACATTTAACAACAGCAACAAGTATAAAAACAACAACAAATAATGGTTAACAAGTGCAAGATGAAACTGAAAAGAGAAGATAAAACATGTATTATTTTAATGTTCTTATTTAAGGTTAGTTAAAAAAAGAGACAATTCCAATTTTAATACATTTTTAAGATAAAATATTATGGAGTTTTATTTTAAACATATTTAAATTATATATTTCTAAAAGTAAACATTCTTACCTTGCTCTGCGCCTGCACAGATGCCACAGATGCTAGACCCACTGTTCGTCCCTCACTTTCACACCACCTGCACGGTGGCAAAAGCACTGAATGTGACCTTCTTGGGGAACTCCGGACCCGGAGAACCGCGTGTCTTGATCACCGGCTTGAGGGGCTGGCGGGGCTTCAGGGAGAGCAGACCCGCGGAGGCGGCCAGTTCCCTGAGGCGCTGGGAGAAGCCGGAGCTGCCGGAGTGTCCGGATGTGGTCATTGCATTAGCAGTTGTCGCATTGTGGTGCTCCAATCCAGCGCAGTCCAGAACATCCAGTCCGTTGTTAGAGCGATATACCTGGGCGGTGGCCGTGGGGTACACTGCCAGATTGGTGCCAGCGACGACACCTCCTGCCGCTGAGGTTGATGCGGTTGCCGATGCCGATGCTGCTGCTGCCGGGGTTATGTATCTGGATAAAAAATAAGAAAAATCGAAAATTAGACTTGTATTTTTATACATTATAAAATTTATTAGGTATTCCCATATAAAATCCTTCTCAACATCATCTTCTTTGTAACTTAGTAATTGGTATCTGCCATCCCAGTAAACAGCAATAAAAATCTATCAATATGGATATAACCATCTGGAGGGATAAGGAGATGGTATTAAGCTTAAAGATTAGTCAGCCTGCTAATTGATTTATTTTTTATTTGACCAGAAACTAAGCAGATCCGCACACGTGCCGGGTGTGAAGAGATCACCCCAGCCACAGAGGTGTGTCCACCTCTCAGATCGCACACAACTGCGAAGTCTTTTGAGAAGGAGGTGGCCCAGGTTTTGGTCCGATGCCATTGCCTGGCAACAGCTCAAAGACCGCTATCAAATGGCCCGGCGATTTATTCATGATCCATCACCATTTATCTGTGTGGCGAGTGGGCTTTGTTCATGATGCTCTTGCCGATGATTGCGGCAATGATTGCCGAAGACGCTAATCAATTTGTTTATGAGCTCGGTCTCAGCTTTGAGCTACTTTAGTTTATATATACTTGTATAGTATATTTTTAAGGTTTTATTTTTGTTTGTACTGTTGTGCAAAAATATATATGCAAATGAGTTCACAACAGCGGCCGGAGATAATTGTTTTGCGGCGAACTGAAATTGTTGGGCAAATAAAGTGTGTGTGTGTGTGTGTGTGTGTGTGTGAATGCCAGATGAGACATCAATACGCCAGTAAGGAGATCTGTGTGCTCACTCACTCAAGGGGTAATGGGTATTGGGTATATCCATTGTGAGTGGAAAGTGGTGCCCGAAAAATGGGTAACTTCCACTTGTAAATCGTTAATATTCAAGAGCTGTGGTTCATCTGGCTTTCAAGGGATCTCTGTAATTGGGTTCATGAGAAGCAAATATTTACACAATTGTATAACAAATTTATTTGTTATTTTTCCAATTGCTGTACACGCACGATTGATTTTTAAAAAATCATGAGCGAAAGTTATTTGTTTTCCTGTGAACTGAGGGGCATATCTAAGAGTTTATATTTTTTTAACTTGAAAATTATGATTCTTGGTAAAGCTTTGCTTACAAAAGTTCTATTAAAAAAAAACGAGTTAATAAAAATAAAAATAAATAATATAAGTTTCTTTAATGGTTTTATATCTAGCCCAACTCAATTCTTTGCCTTAAAAATCAAAAGAAACATTTTTGGTAAGGGTATTGTACATTTTTAAGGCATAAACAATTAATTGCCGGAGCATGTTTTTTGTGACTTAATGACTCTTGTTTCTCTTTTTTTGCGGTGTTTTTACGATAGATTCGGCATTCGACATTATTGGGTTAATTGTGGCAATTATTTCGGCAGTATAATTAGCTTGTTCGATGCTAATCTTAGGCACGCTTTGCCCTTAGAGTGCACTTCTAGTGCAATTTTTGCACTTACCAAGATCGGAACTAACACGAATTAGCATAATGTAGCAGCCTCGTGCCTGAACTTCCTCTTGATGTCAGTTTTCGAATGCCATTTTAGTTAAATTTAAAAACTTATTTCGAACACAAATCGAGGCTTACAGTGACTGAACACTTAATATTTTTTTGTTACTATCAGGGGCATTGGTTTGGCGATTTACATCGCCTGTTCAACAAAATATCTTAGTTAAAGATCTAAATTACATTCATTATACATGTTTGGCAGAGCTTTCAATGGAGTTTATTGGTTTCATTGCTCGCATTTTCATGCCCTTTTGGCCAAGTGCTCGGAACCGTGTGAAGTACCTTTCGGGGCTCGTCTTACAATTTTGTTCATCTTTTCTGTGGCCATTGTTCGTTCTTGTGGTTTTGGTTGCCGAGCTGCGCTTTATGTGAATATAATTAAGCATTATCAGCTGGGAGCTGCATTCAAAATGTGCTTTGGTCGGAGGGGGCTTTTGTTTTGGTCCGTGTTTGTTTTCGTTTTGGCATTGAACTTTGCTTTGACTTTGGGTCTTGGCAGCGCATTCAGAAAATCATAATTAATTATAATATTATAAACATCTTCATATTGTCTGAACCATCAACATATGGAGGTATATCTGATGACTGTCTGTATCTGCGAGTGTGTGAGAAAATCGCTTGCCATTTTTCACACAATTTACAGTTGAAGGGGATTTTTTCGTTGTGTTTTTCAAAAGTATTTTATGTGTCTCTGGTATTTGTAGCAATGTCAGGGGAAAGTACAAAAAGGCTGCCAATTAATTGTTGCAGTGGGAATGTTTTTGAATGTCATTCAAAGTTGGAGAATTTTAATTAAAAGTGTCTGTGGACTTGATACAATAATTCCATTGAATATTTGAGGTTGTATACAACCTTTGCCTTTTTTAATATGAGTATTTCTTCTCTTCTATTTTATTCACTATAAAATCTTAAGCCTCTTTTTTCACTCTAATGCTGGTTTTTAGAGATCTCGAGACCCGTCAGCACTTGTCCATACACCTCGTCATAACTTAGTTCCCATGCATCTCGCAGCTTTAAAACGCATCAAAATTGGCTTAAATAGTTGCTAATTTCGACCCAATTCTCATAGCCGCCTGTCGTCGTTGGTGAAGTGGAGGAGGGGCAGACCTGCTGCCTGGTTGATGGGGATCAGACCGGTTGAGACATAATAAATCATAGCTGATTTTGGCTTGCTCAATATGTTTGTTTGCTTCCCCAATTTTATTTTTATTTATGCAGCTTTTTTGAGACTGCTCAAGTTCAGCGAGCGCATAAATTTTGGGACCAATCGAAAGGGAAGGTACGCGAAGGGGGCTTTTTTGTCTCGAATTTTGGCCAAGCAAATTGAGTGATTTTGTGCTGTGGCAATTTAATCGCCAGATCAATGAAATTAATACAAGATTGGCAGTTAATTTGATGTGGAAATCTCCTCTCAGCCGCGTTGCATCCGCACACATATTTCAATTTGGATGTCACGATGCCGTCAAACATTTGACAAATGACCAAACGAGTTTCGTTCGTTGGCCAAAGTACTTACTGGCCGAAAGCACGACAACGATGCTAAACATTAGGCAAATGCCTGGCATTATAATTTGTCAAACGCTCTCGACATAAATCCATCAAACGGAATCAATTGAAGAGCAAAAACCAAACGAATTGCATAATAAATTCAGATAAAAAGCTAAGCTGGGTAATAAATAAGGTACGAGTTAGTGGGAATAGGGGGAGATTTGATGGGTCAGGAGAGGTGCACTAAGAGAAAATCAAAGGCACTTTCAGGACATAATAAGTGTGATACTATTTTCTATACTAAAATAGTTATCAAGCTTTTAATTGTAAGAAAATTATCCTCTTCACTTTATTTTTTTTCAGTGTAGCTTGAGGGGAGCATAGCTGGAAAGCCGTGGCAGCTGCTGGCTGTCTTCTAACATAATTACATATTTTTACTGTTGCAGTTGCATCTTCTTTATGCTGCCTGTCTGGTCGCTCTCCCCCCTCTGATTTTCCCCCTTCGCACTGCTGCTTGTGTGGCATGTTAAGCAGCTGCCCAGAAAGTGGCAAAAAGAAAATATATAATAACGTAAAGAAAACAAAACAAAAGAAGCGCCGCGCTGCACAGCGCCGCACATGCGCAGTTTCACATCCGCATGGCATTCCAGCCTCCCCACTGGCTGAATTCTCCCTCCCCGCCTCGAGCATCCAACAATTGCTTCATTTTGAGGCAAATGAAAAGCAATTTTTATGCCACAATTATCCGCCGGTGCCGGAGGAGGAGCGAGCCGAGGAACGCGAAGTGAGCCAAGTGCTAGCCTCGAGTTCGTTTCCTGAGTCTTTTGTTTAGCATACGACACAAAAATGTTCTAGAAGAGCGAGAGGAAAGTGTTGCGACTTGCATACAGATTTCTGGAAGGAAAACTCAAAGGCACAGGTGCTTTCTAGGGAAAAATGTATTATACTTTTTTGTACCTCCCAACCTCCATTAAAAATATGAACCTTAAGATGATTAAATCAAAACCAGAGTAGTAAGAAATTCTCTTTTATTTACTTTCACAGTCAGTGCAAAGTTATTTTCAATACAACAATTGAATAAATGCCTCGCTTATTTGGTAATATATTTTATTGGACAACCGACTTGTTATTAGCACTGACTGGTTCTAACAGCCCGCTGACTGTTGTTCTGCCGCTCGGGACATAAGTAATGTCTATATAAAAATATAAATATATATCGCATCATTTGGCTCGCTGGCTTCGACTCTTGACATTTTGAGACGATTATCGAAACACGTTTTGATCGCGTCTCTGAAATATTCTAATATTCGGCATGGGCGTTCTCCCTATTTTGTGATCACTTGGGGCGCCATAAAATGTCAAGGTTGCATGTGCCACACAGACAGGCTCTGTATTTTTATTTTTCAGCCTGCCTCGTCAAATATCCATTTGTGATTTCGCAACTATCTATGTAAGCGGCGAGAATTTCCAATTATATACAAGTACATACATACGTATGTATGAATGATTGAAGCAATAGAAGATGCGGCATCATAAGGCCCAAATGGATCTCTCAACTCGGTTCGGGCCAGTCATCGCCCCGAAGAAGTGGTAGAAGAAAATGGCCAGGAGGAGGGAAAGAGCCAGGGCCCAAGCCGGCAGAGTGAAACAAATCTTTCACACGTTCAAAGCTCTTTCGAGGGGAGCGCTGCCCTGGCCATTGAAATTGTTTATTGAAATCGATGATGAATGATTGAAAGTAACTATTAGTTGCCAGCAGTTGCCTCTCCGGCTGCTCCGAGTGCTCTGCTCCGGCTGCTGCTGCTGTTGTTATTATTGAATTTGCTGTCGGAAGCAATTTACAAATTGTTTTGCCAGACAGCAAGCATTTTCTGTTTGATTTTTCCACCTTTTCTCTCTGTCTGTGTTTCGCTTAGATTAATTCTTAGAATTTCTTCTAGATTTTTACTTTTCTTTGTGTTTTACGATGTGTTAAAAGAATGATCAAATGTACGATAATTGAGAATTAAATACAAGAAATGTGCATAGTATTTTATACCTTAAATAGTCTACCAAGAGCTTCTCTGATCAGTGAATCAGTGAATTATTCCATAATGTTTAAACATAGCAGGAAGTGAAATTGCAACATTATTTGTAGTAAATACATAATATATACTACACATGCCTTCAGGGAAAGCTAAAAACCAAGAAATCCATTTAAATAAATTATTAATTATAAACTTTTTAGCTGCAAAGTGTTAAGTGAGTGATTAACACTCACGAATTAATGAAAAGTCTGCACCTGCGCCTTCGCCTGCTGCTGCTGCTGCTGGGAATCGAAGCGTGGACAGCACTTAATCTCGTTTTACACTCCAATTGTTGGGCCACGGAAATAGACTCACTCCCCTCGCCAACCCCTTTTCACTAATTTTCACTCTCAAACAGAGAAAAAGTTGATCGAACCTTGAAAAATACGTATTTAAACAATGACGATTGCCCATCAAAATTGTGGGTCCAAGAGAACAACAAAGCTGAGTAACTCCTAATAACTTTAAGGTTATCACTACACAAAAAGAAGAAAAGGTAGGCAAAAAAACAATCAGTAATCACCACTACCATAGTCAAAAAGGGGCAACGATCAAATCGCAATAAAAAAGAATACAAAAGGAGCGCAAAAATGTAAAGAGGAGACTCATGTAAGCAAGGGAGAACAGTTATAGTGAACACTGTAAAATTTTTTTATTACATTTTTAAGGATGTATTGTTTCAAGAACGTTTAAAATGGCTTCAATTAAAAAAATCAAAGGTATGCTTACTCCAGAGCCCTTCAGAACCTTTCTATAAATAAGACAAATTCTAAAAAATTCGTGTACAATATATTGTGGACTTCATATTTTCATAGCATTTATAGGAATTTAAATATATAAAACTATAATAGATCTTGGTTAAGCGTTGAAAGAAAATATATACTATATAGTAATAAAATGAATCCAGTCAATAGGTTTTCTCTCTGTGTGATTGTGGCTTTTGAAGCTAAGGGCATCTACCAGCAAGCAGCCGTCTCGACGTCAAAGTCGAAGCCCGGCAACGAAGCTCTTTTATGAAGTAATTAAAGCGCATGAATTGGCCAATTGTCCAAAAGTCGGCATCCGAGGCGTCGTCCGTCGTACAGCAGGTTGATGTGAATTAATTACTGACCCCAAAGCGCTGGCAATTTTCCAGGTGCTAGATGCCGTTAAAAGGCATTGCCGGCCAAGAGAGCCTGGGCTTCAGCTCCAGCTCCAGCTTCATCGCTAGCTACTGTTCAGCGCCTGGAGATGCATAGATAAGCGGCCCAAGATGCAGCAGGATTCTTAGACGGCGAGAAAAATGGCCGGCCATCCAGGTTCTTATGAACGGTTCTTTTGGGGCATAGATTAACCCAAATTAGAGATAAGTGCGATAGAAGGCTTTTAATGCAGATTACCGATAGCAAATGGAGAGGTCAACAGCGAGATTGAAATAATTTGAGGGTAAAATGTACCGAAAAATAATTTCTATAGGAGTTTGTTACAGTAAAAATAATAAGCTAAGGATAATTTTATATAAAATAAATATATTATAATTTTTATAAAGTGGATTTTATCTAATATATCAAATGGTTAAAGTCTAAAAGTAATTTATAACTATATAAAAAAATATCAGGCATCTCACCTAAGCTCCATCGTTAAAGTTTAAAAGAAATAACCTCAAGATCGTCAAAGCAAGTAAAAACAGCAAAAGATTTCAACATTTTAAAGTCTTCAAACTGAACAAAAAAATTCATATTTAAGCATCAGTGCCAAAGTCTTTCCTGTGGCAGTGATTGGGCAAGGTGGAGTAGTTAAAAATACTTTTCTCTTTGTCAGCTAACTGCTATCAAACCAACATCGAAGTGTGCATCAAAACAACTTCCGCAAGTGGTTAACACCTTTCAAAATGTGTACAAAAAAAAAAAGAAGGCAGAAACCTGAAAATTCAAAGCCATTTTTAGATGCAGTTGACTTGATCGCACCATTCTCAAGTGCTTCCAGTTTTGTGCTGAATATGGGATATCTGGACAGTTGCATCTCTCGAACGTCAAAAGTAAGCGGAAGAAGCAAGAGCTTTTAAAGCTGTCCGATAATAATTATAATAAATCAAAGGAAGGCGAGATCTGTATAAAACTGCAGTGAAATTGAAAGTCTGAAAGTCCAAACAAAAGCGATGACAAAGCGCATTCAATCACTCGGAAAAGACGAGGGGAGCAACGACAGTTGTCAATAGCGGTGATGCGGAAGTCGCAACATAAGGAAGCTTCCCCCATGTCTAATGAAAATCCACAATGAAATATCAAAAGTCCATAAAACTCAATTAACATTTATGCCCGATGACAATTTTTGATTTGTTTATGACCGCGAGACTCCGTCTCTGTCCCCGTCCCCATGCCTGCCTTCCGTATTCTTTTTTAACTTTTTCACTTGCAATTCAAGTGTGGCTTTATGAAGTGATTTGTGTACGGTGTGCGAGCGTGGGTGTGCTATGCCACTGAGTGTTTTTTATTAGCCACTTGGCATTTTATAAGCAATTATCAAGTTTTTTAATGTCGACTACTATATTGCCTTTGGCAATGTGAGAGTTGACAGCCGGCAATGCGCAAGGTTCTATCACAGCTTTGATATAATTAATGCAAGATTAAGAATTCTGAAATGACTCTCTAAAGATGCTCACCCGCTGGGATTGTGGTTGATATTTGCATCTTATAGAGTGTGTGAAAGATGATACTTGGTTGGTTATCAAGTTATAAATGATATATTATTGATATTTAATCATCTATGAGCAAATACCTGCTGTGGATGTTGTAAATTTTATTATTCAATTGGCCTTTAGTTAAATACTAAACATACAAATAAAGCTTGAAGTTCAACTGTTGCTTTAGTTTTTGCAATTACACTTCTCCTTCGATATTTACTAACAAGAAAAAGTAATTTTTGTAAATCTCCCGCTGCCAATTATAATTTATAAACTTTTGTTTGCATTTCCCAAGACCGCCAGGCAACGCCTTTATTTATTAACTCCCGTCTCTTTTGGCTTCTTTTTTTTTGGCTTTGCTTTTGACTTAAGTGAACCAGATGCCGGGGCTGCAGCACAAGCCAAATCACGACACTATCAATTAGAGACACCCAACAAGACAATTGTTTAAATGTTTCACAGAGAAAAATAACAAAACTAACTCTGTCTCGGCGCTTGTAACTCGTTAGCGGGGCGTGTCCCTCTCGTTTATCATTCGAAGCTGGCGTTTTGCAATAAACAAAACCGAAAGAAAAGTCCCAACGAAATAGTTTTGTTTTTCGGTGCCTTGAGAGCCGTGTATTACAAGCAGAAATATAAACCGAAATTGCTCCAATTTGTTTGGGAACTTTTGTCGAAACTTTTAATTATGCAAGTGGACAACACCCACCGAGAGCGGTTTTCTATGCAGATGGATAATTTGCATGAAATTAGCTGCGATGGGGAGTCATAAAAGAGCGACCCTGCCTCCATCTCCCCTTCAGAGACTAGGAAGGTTAGTCGGCAACTTTTATGGGGCTTCCCAGCCAAATACGGAAATTATTGTTTGTCACACTGACTTAATTCCGCGCTGCCCACTTGACCAACTAAGATCTGGGGAACGAGAGGAGTGGCTGGGGCAGTGGCGGAGGAGGGGTCTAGGAATAAAAAGCCATCTCTGTAAGAGGCAGAGACCTAGACGGTGACCAGTATCTTGTGATGCCCTCAAAACAGTTTCTGCAGAGGCAGTCAAGTGTACTTGTCTACCCTCGGACCCTCCTCCCTGGCCACACAGGAAAGAATACTCCTGGAGTTTATATTTCTGGTACTTTATACTTGAAACCCCTTCGATTTGTGGTGTAGCTGAACTTTTGCTGCAGTGTAGCTTATAGATTCCACATGTTGGTAGGTGCAACCTGTGGCAGAAACGACAACGCGACAGCAGCGGAGACACAATGCCACTTGCCGTTGGTTGGCTTCCTGGCCAGAAAGTCCAAACATGTCATGGACTTGCTCCGTCTCCGAGTCTCCCTCCGTCTCCGATTCCGACTCCGACTGACTGCCTTTCCCAAAGACGCTTTGTGGTTTCAGCTCTGCGTAAAGACGGAAAGTGTTTTTTTTTCTCAACTGGCTCCTCGCCTCCTTCCTCCCAAGCGCCTTTTGCTGATTTTTTCTTTTTCTCTTTTTTTTTTTTGCAAAAACATGTCAGGGCGACACTTTGACCAAGTTGCAGGTTTCTTTTTTTTCTGTTTTATAGACAACAACTTGCAACTCGTCGTCGACAGCCGCAACAGCAACAACTCAATGCCAAAAGTGCAATGAAGAGTAAAGTCAGGGTTAGTTCGGTTGCAGGTGAGGAGGCACTCAGGTACTCGACTGCAGGTAGACTTTGCTTAGTTGTCAATGTGAAAAGCTCAATCGGGTTCAAGTCGAGTTAAAAGAACAAGAAGTAGGAGGAAGTTGAACTTTTGTATTGGCTTGGAAGTTAGTTGGGAAATTGTATTTACATTTTCAGGAGAGTTTGCTAAAACTACAAGTGAAATTGGGAATTAAATACTTGGTATCTATGTACTTAATATAAGAAATATGGGAAAATTCGAATATATTGAACACTATATTGTTTGTATTAGCCCCAAACCATTGACTTGTCAAAAAGAATAATTATTCCAGGCATCATTAATAGAGGTTACAAGCCAAAGCCATTTAAAGCCGAATGACTCTAGCGAGTGATTTCATTATCTGAGTCATTTTTGCTTGATATTCGATTTGAAAGTCGAAATTATAAAATATTTTCCTGTTCACCTTTGCTGACATTTATTTAAAAGCGACAGACAGCGAGGAGACGCTTTCGCAAATGAGAAAATGGATTTAAAAGTATGCAAATACTCATTTTCAATAAGACGGCTTTAGTAGGTGCTTCTGGTTTATTAATTAGGATGATCAATAATCTCTCGATAAATGTGTGTGTTTAAATTAATGTCTACCTAAGCTATTTGTATCTAAAAACCCTTTAATTAAGCCAAGCTCGTCAGTTAATATTTGCATAAAACTTATGGCCAAAATGTGTGCCACAAGCCGAGACCCAAAGATTTAAAGATTCTTGGGCAGGAGTTCATGGCGTGACTATTAGCCAATCTAAATACACATTCAGGTATTTCGGCTCAGATCGGTTTGGATGGGGGATTCGCATAGATCGGCTGTCATTACACACACGCAACGCCTCTCAAACTGTAAATGTTACTTGCTTAAAGACCCAGCACACACACACACACACACACAACATGAAAGAAATAAACAAAAATAATTACAAACAAACAAAACGGTTGCCGGCTCTGCGGAAAAGCGGGTCAAAAAGCAGTTGCAAATGTTAAAGTGATTAGCACAAAGGCAGCAGCAGCAGCAGCAGGCCCGCAAGGGGATCGTCGAGCGGGGCAATTAGCCAAACAAACCGAGGCTTAAGCTCAGAGAACTGCCAAAAAAGATGATGATCATCATCAATGGATGATGCGGCTGGATGATGGGCAGCCCATGGATATCTATAGATAGACGGGGTGCTTTCTAGGCTAATAGCACACGAAGGCCCAGGGCAAAAAAATGTACCGAGTTCGGGCGAAGAAGAGTGTTCGCTGTTTATGCAAATCACCACCTGGGCTGCGGTCACCGGCTGATGATTTGACAAATTCCGATTGGACCCAATAAAATAATAGAAGGAATTACAACTTATTCCCCCCCAGTAGCTGCTGCTCGGCCAGCTGACCAGGCCATGACAATGCGATGCTATCGAAATGGGAAAAACGGCAGAGAAAAGACCGGGGGACCACTGAGACCAGAAAAAGCATCACGAATGGAGCGGAAATTCCATGGAAAAGCTGAAAACTAAATCTTTTGATCCAGCCCAACCCCTTCTTGGCTAAATCAAGCCTAATCGAATGGGCCAAATCTATTGTTGCTTGCAAAAATAAAAAAAGCAGAGATCGTAGTAACAACAGCAGTGGCAGCGGCAAAATGTTTCTTTTTTTTCGGTATTCAGAGGCAGCCTTTAATGGTTAAGCAGTTTCAGTTTCCTGTAAAAAATTTGTACAAGAAAAATATTTTGTTGTTAAGCAAAAATAGATCTGGCCAACTCTCATCCAGCGACCGGCCAACAACAACGGGGAACAACCGCCGAGCAACAACGAATATCCAACATCCATGGCCAATGCCAAAAGGAATGTAAAGTGAGAGGGGGCTGAAACCGTAGCTGGACATGAACCTGAATCTGAGCTCCGAACCGTTAAAAGCGTAACAACAAGTGCTGGCCACAATTTATTGGCCAAGCGTGTTGAAAAGCCAAAGCACAAGCCACGGTTTCAGTCGCAGACGAGACGACAACGTCGTCAATGAGTGTCCTCCCTCTAACTCCCTCCAGTGTCCAGTGTCTCCATCTCTCTCTCTCTCTCTCTCTCTCTCTGTTTCTCCCCGGCCAATGAATGGAATTTCGCTGAACTTTGTTAACCTTTCCAGCTAGCCAGGAAGCCAATTGCCAATTTCTTTCAGATACCCTAACTTCTAGAAAAAGGTAAGAACTTTTGTCTGTTGGTAATATATATAATAAAAATCGAATTAAAAGGTTTCATACATGGACTGTTAAGGCTCCATTTATTTCAGCTTATACCTTGGAATTTCTAGAATTTTAAGGATGAATTTCTAAAGATTTACTTCACTAGAAAGCAGAACTATTTATGCCATATTCCACTCGGCTCTAGGCAGGTTTCATGCTCTAGTAGCTATAACGGCTTAAGGCTCTCAGGGTACACCTTATAGAGTATTTAAACTTCTTCTTTAGGTATATTTCACCTCAGTCTTTCGCTTTACTTGCTATCAACATTAACATTTATCAACTGCTACAGTTTTTTCGCCAGCAGCCCCTCCCTGAACCCCACCGCTCTCCAGCCATTTTACCTGGGCGCAAACTTGTGCTAATGATAATGATGATACTGGACACGGAATAAACCGAGTGAGCGGTAGAGAGGGCGGGAGGGATGCACTCTTCTGGAAGTTGTTTACCAAGTTGCCAAATGGCCAATTCGCTTAGCTAATTCATATTGGCAGGCCGTTTGTCTTTATCGCCGGTTGCCATCGCAGACGGAAATTTATTGATAGCCAGTGAAAGGCTTGGGAAGACTAAACTAAAGTTAAGCCAAAGTGAGCCCAGGCCTGCAATTGAAGCATTATAATTCACTTCATTAATAATTTATTCTGACCCACATTTCCGCACAAAATCATCTCGAGCAGATCAACCGCAAAAAAAGAAATGTTAAATGAGATTTTTCTCAAGAATTGTATTCGATTTTTCAGAGTACCCTTTAGCAGAAAGGGGTTTGCGATGTTTGAATTTTCCTTTTAAAATATTATTAATTTATATTGAATATTATTCCAGGGTACAGCCATCTTCGAACAATCCCAGCTTACCTTTCTTTTTGGGGTTTTTTTGCAATAATTAAAGCTCATCTTCGGAAACCGTTTTGTGACTAATTTAACCAATAATAAAGCGTGTTCTTCGGTGATTAGAAGTTGCCCAAAACACCAAAAATAAAAAAAAGAACCCCCGAAAAGAAATGATCGCTTAAAACAACTGGCGACCGAGGCAGATGGAAAGCGGGCCACAAATTTAACGCTCATTACGCGCACGGCCTGACGTGACCGTCGGCGGTGACGACGCCAGATTCGTGGGCAGCAGCCAGTGCCTTGGCCTGGGCCCCCGGCTGCCTCACTTGCCCCAAACGAGGGAAATTGAGATCCATTTTATGAGTGGAAAATTCTTTACAATGTTTTTGGCTATTAGTTAGAATGTTTCTTATATCGCTCCGCGAGTGTGTGTGTGTGCCGTGTGTGTGCCTGCTGCGGGGGAAGCTCAACAAATTGAGGCTACTGTTGCACACGATACCGCCATCGAGGAGACTTTGCCACTTCTCTCCCCACACAGAACGATCTGTCTGCGGAGCGGCAGAGTTCTTGGCGTTTTTTCTAGTTTTTCTCATTTTTTTTCGGGACCCTAATGAGGCTCGGCTATTGAGTTATGATCGTACAATTTGCTGGAGATACTTAAGGTACTTGGCAGACCACCCAGGCTATGGCTTTTGCCACTCATCATCAGGCCGCACAGCTATAAATCTCCCTGGGGAATGTGGCGGAGGAGTGCTCTGTGGCAGCGTTCGTTCCGTTCCTGTCAAGGCAGTGGATTCGAAAATTGCTGGGCCACAGGTGAAGGCATTCGGCTTTACCTTATGACCTATAGGAACTCTCTAATTCTCATATTAAATTTGTTATTTAATAAATATTAGAGGTGGAAATTCTGTATTTATTTCTGAAGATTATAAGGTAAATATGTATTTTATAGTGATTTTTTTTAAATTAAATCTTTTAAATCTTTTATAGGATGACATATTTTCCCTGCTTTATAGAATTATAATTATTCAGTATTAGATATTATTTCAATAAAATATAGTTGGCTTTTATAATTTATATGTATATAGTAGAAGTTCTTAGTACCATTCTTTGTTTTCTTTTAAGAGGTTCCTAGTCAGCATTACTATATTTAGGTGCCCAGACTCCCCCTTTCCACATGCTCACACACTGCTGACACACTTTACATTGATTTACCTTCGTTGAGAGCTGAGAGAAATGCCTACGAGCGGTTTCCATGGAATTGGGATTGGGCCTTGTTTGGGCCACGTTCACTTTGGCCCGAAGCGTGCCACTTGCTGGGGGCACAAAGGCTGCACGAATTTCGGCGGCTTTAAAAGTTGCAACTGCAACCGAAGCGAACGGTAACGCCCCATTGTCCATAGATTGTTATAAGAAAAATGTAAAACTTACAGGTAAAAATAACGCGACTTACGCGCTTTTGGTTAAGCCACCTGTTGCCGTGCACAAACGAAAACAAATCATAATGGCCATAATTCTTCTTATATGGTAGATTTTTGCAAAAAAAACTGAAGTGGTTTTGAAATATTATAAATTTATGTTAATTCATATTAAAGCATGATTATAGATATTAACTCTAAAGTCTAATAAAAATGTTTTTACCTCCACAAAATGCTTGCTATTTGGACATACCTTAGTATTCAAGTGAAAACTTTCGAAACCTAGTTAATAATTTTAATTTTCCGAGTGTACGACAGTTGCAACTAAATACTAAATATATATATAGATATATGCCGCACAACGAGTGCCGTTTGCCTCAGGAGCTTTTCTCCGTCGAATTGCCCAACGCACCAAAAAGTGGAGCAGGCGACACAAAAAATATATATTTAGTGGCACCGGCGGCTGAGCCTAATCTTTTCTGGCCACGGATCTGGCCAACAACTTATATGCATCTCCATGTCTGTGGGGTCTTTTATGCAAATCGCCTGACACTCTAGAGCTGCACTTGCCGTCATGTCTCGGTGTGTGAGTCAATAGACATAAATTTGGCTGAGTGTAAGCAGGGGGGAATTGTGTGGGGAGAGGTGACGACTTGAGGTGCGTTGATGATGTAGTGTCAGTAAAGACAGTGGGCTTAAACATCTAGGATATATATACATATATTAGAAATTATATTTCAAATAAATATAAAAAATTATTCATACACAAAACTGTTCTTCTTATGGAAAACTAAAATATATATTAAAAGATTTTTAGCCATTGGCAATGACCTATTAATTTTCCACGAATATCCACTAAGTTTCTCTATTTTTTTGATCCTAGTTAACCACACTCATAACCACTGTGCCCCCTTGGTCAGCCAAAGTTGCGTGTGTTTCTGTTGACTTTGTGTTGCGTGTTGCAAAATCTTTTGGCCAAATGAGTCAGTCGCCAGTCAGTTTTGTTTGCTTTGCTCTCGGCCCCCTGCACGCTGGTCTGCCCTCCCATGGATCGGCGTCTTCTTTTGCATAAGTGGCGCATGCGCAATATTGACAGCTAATTGTACACAGATGGCATCAAATTTGCTCTTTGCAAGCGGATCTCTCCCTCCACCTCACCCATTTCCATGGGGGAAATCTTACACGCACCGAGGAATTTTAAATTAGAATTGCCTGGCCGGGAAAGAGATGGAGGCATACGTAACAAGATTTCCATGTTGGCAGACTTTTTATCCATTTTCCCCGCTCTCTTAGCAGCACAAACGCCCACTGTTGTCGGCTTGGTCAAATCAGCAGCCAGTTTTTCACTACCATCAACATGTTATCTATGCTCTTTGGTAGAGTATAATGTTTTTTGTGTGATATGTGTAACATTTGGCTATATGTTTGGTTCAATACTGAATTGTAAAAAACTACAAGCTCAATTAAGAAGGAATAATAGTCATAGGAAATGCGCTTCAAATTTTATTTTGAAGTCTTCTTTCATACATTATTTTCTAATAAAATTATGTCCCTGTTCTAAGCGCATTTAAACTTCGACTTTTCAAAGTTAACCAGATTCCTAGTGGCTTTTTTTCGCTACTAATTTTGCGCTTGAGTAAATTGCTCTGATCGTTTCCTTTCGCACCCGAGCCCCTCTAGAGAGCCTCCCCTGCTGATTAGATTTTGTGAAAGGCGCTGCCGCTCTGCTTTTGCTGCTGCTGCTGCTGCTGCTGCCATTGCTGCCACTGCACCAAATTTGCCAAAAAAGGGAGCGCACCACATGCTGGGCGGCTGGCTGGGAAATGGCGGGGGAAAAAGTCCAAGCTGATCCGTGGGAGAGTGGAAATGCATGATGGGATGGGATGCTACGCTGCTGCTACGGCTGCTGCTGCTGCTGCTGCTGCTGCTGCTGCAAGACCCCCCAGGGAGGGGCTAGAGCTTGCCTTACGTGTGCGTTCTCCATGGCATGCCTAACCATGGCGGCGGCTTTCCTCCCACTTTTCCACCTCCCAAACCCCTCCCAATTTTCCACCCCTTTCCCAGCCGATTTTCCCCGGCATGCTAACGGTAAGCGTGACGCATTTTTTCTATGTACTCTCGTCTCTCGTTTGCTCTTGTTGCCTGTGTGTTTCGTTGGCTAACATGTCGCATCATTAACCCATGCCGGCCGTTATTATTCCACTGGCTTATTTAGCCCCGAATTGCGCACACAAAACTTATGCAAGGCACCGCTAAAACGAAAATCGTTTACATTTCGAATCGAAATTGGCTGCAACGGTCACTGCCCCATTGTAGTTACGATTTTCGCTATACTACGTACTTCTGCTGCTTTCCGTTTAATCCCCATTCCGCGCCCCCCTACAGCTAGGGCGTTGGTCTGGCCTGCTCTGCTCCGATCTGTCCAATTACTAGCCTCAGTTTAAGTTAGTTGTGTTGTAGTTGGGCCAACTTACATAACCCAATAACCGCGTGCAGGGCGATTTGAATAGCTTACCTGAAATGAGAAGAAAGGGGAGTTGGAAGTTAGTTACGTTTTTCTGTGGAATATTGTACGAATAGTTTATGTCTTATATATAGATAGGAAAACTAGACTAATTTGGGAAATAATAGGAAATTAAATATATATATATTTTGTATTATTTTTAAAGTATTTTTCTCCTAAGATAAACAAATTTAAAGTTCTTAAAATAGGTTTAATAAAATCTTTTAAAGGGACTTATAGTTGTAGGAATTTATTAATATTATAATTAGGAAATGCAATAGTAAAAAATAAACTAAACTTGCTTTTAAACACCTTACAACTAGTTTACAAAAAAAAACTATATTTGCTTTAAGAATTATCTTCAGAATCGTTCACTTTAATTTATCTTCCAGAAACCGAAAAATACTAATGTGTTAACTGCCGTTACCTTCACCCATGCCCTAGAGCCTTTCGACTCCCAGTCACCTTCGGCAACGCCTCCCACGCCCACTGCCAGTGATCTAAGCCACCCATCCCCCTCCTTCCAGCTTGCTTCTCTCTCCCCAGAAATCATTCCAGCCATTTTCTTCACGCCCCGTTTTCATGCCTCAAACATTGTGACAGTTATGATCGGCGAGAAGCATGTGAGCAGTGGGTGGTGGTGGTGGGAATAGGGGGCGTGAAAGGTCGAACGGTCAGCGCATAAACTGACCAACTTTACGAGTATGTGAGGAGCAGCGCGCACGGGCGATGGGCATAAATTTTTCGGTGGTCTTAGCCGGAGATAAGTAACGCCCACAAGGAGGTCTGTCTTTCTCCCACTCCCCCACTTCTTCTCCTCTCGGTCAGGTCCTCGGGTTCTGCCTGTGAATTGTCCGTGCTAAATTGTTAATAAACAAGCGCCTAACAAGCAACAGTTAGGAGAACTGCGAACAACAGTTTACAATTAGACTTTCAACTATTGCCGCCATCTCTGCTGCAGATCTCCAGCTATTTTCCTCCCTCTGTCCTGTCTTGATCTCTACACTGAGAGAAGGACTTTATGAGAAGAAGGAATTTAATGTTGTCTATCTACGAAATATGTTTCTTTAAGTTAATAAGTGAGAGCTGCTTCCACAAAGCTTTTCAGGGTCTCAAACTTTTTCATTTCATTCCAAATGAGAAAAACCGAATGGGTTTAGTCCCTCTGATCTCTGATTTTATAATTATATTAACATAACTTTCAAATCTATTTCTTAAAATATATCAAATTTTATTTATAATATATTTTTTCCTATGTGTACGTATCAGAGTGTGTGGGGGCGTGCTGGCTGACGGTGTGGTTCACTCACAGAACACCCCCTGATGCCAACCCCTTTCCCACTTACACTCCGCCTTCCTGCCACCAGCTGTTAGCCATGGCCTGACAAGTGGGCGTGGGCAACGCTTCCGCTTCCCCAAAAAAAAAAAGAAAAAACTTGCAACAACAATAGCTGCATACACAGTAAGGTCTGGAGCATTAATTGCAAGTCAAAAGATCCAAAGTCAGAGCAAAGTTAACAGTTAAAAGCAGAAGCAGAGTCAGCGGCTGAGAAGCGCAATTCTCAGGCGCTTCAACTGGAGATTCACTCAGATAAACATCTGCAGCACATAGAGATGGCCACGTGAGAAGCCTTTAAAAAAGTTGGGAATCTGGAGAATTGATTATAATAGAACTTAGGCCTTAGGCAACCTCAGAGGATTGAGATTTTTAATTTGAAATAATGAAAAATGCGAAAAATCGCATCAAATATATTTAAATTGCAGCATGTTCTATATTTTCTATTTAACATAAAAATATGAATTTATTTATTCATGAGGAAACAGTTTAAATATCATCTCATATTGCATTATAGCTATGAATCGTGTCACGGGCTCATCCCTCGAGCACTTGGAGTGGCTGCCAGCAGTGTGTCAAACCCAAAGTCGAGGCGAATGTGGAATTAGAATGTGTGTTTGGAATGCTCTCCTCTTTCAGCCCCCTGCCCCCTGCAACTTACACGCTACAATTTTCATGTTCCATGTGCTGCCGCTGCCGCTGCACCGCTTCACCGCTGCACCGCTGCTGCCAAGCTGGTCACAATTCCAACTCCAGCTCCAGTCGCCGTCCCAATCCCGATCCCAAGTCCCAGCCTCCGAGTTGGACGGCGGCAGGAGTTTGGCTTCGGCTAGAGCCAAGCCTGACTGGGCTCTGTTGGTTCTGTTGGCAATTGTACAATAATTATAGACTTTGAATTGTGTTTAACACGCAACGTCGACGTTTTGCCAGCCAGCGTTCAGCGTTCAGTGTTTGGAGTTCGGCATCCAACGGATACGGCTTTCACGTTCTCAACTCAGCCAAACTCAACTTGGCTCGATTCCGATTCCTTGGCCCGGCCTGCGATTGCATTGGGAATTTATTTGCGGCAGAGGTCAAATATTTGATTATCGCGAACACTCGCAGCGCAGCCCCAAAAACCGAAGCCGGCGAGCCGCGGCGAGTGTGAAAAATTTGATGGGAAATTATGGTGCAACAATTGTGGCAAAGCCTTCCAAAGCCGTTTAATGGCAATTTATTAGCGCAAAGTAAAAGGTTTTCTTTCGGGATTCTGGGTATTCTTTTTTTTTTGGGATCCGGTACTTGGGTAAGTCTGAAAATTATTGCCACTTGGCAGCAGCAGCAGCAGCAGCAGCAGGAGCAGCGATCGAGCTGCAGTCGGAGCAGTCAAAACATCCATCCAGCTGGGGATCGAAGTCAATTTGCCTGGGACGGGTGACTGTCATTGGCAAGAAATAAACAGAAACGAATACTGAAGACTCTAACTGAGTTACTAATTTATTTTTATATTTATTTTGCACTAAACACATAATATTTTTATAGAAAAACATTATTAATTTATGATAAACAGCTTAAAACATTCCTGTAAGCCAGAATTTAAAATAAACTAGAACTTTATAATGCAATAAATGTTTAGAGATCATTATTAAGTAATGAAGTATTAAATCCTCTAACTAATGCTCTTAGAAAGGGCTTTAAGCATGCAGAATGGCTGTTTGTCCACCCAAAAACTGTGGCTTGGGAAAGGCAATCAGACTTCTTGCATCAGCTGGTGAGAGTATGGAAGTCAAAAAAGCTGTTGCTGTCTGCCTGTCAATAAAATAAATAATAATGCTGCATAAATATTCCTAGCGCTTTGGGAATGGTTTCTTATTTTGACTGGTAGGGAAGGTTGTAGCGTAGGGAAAAGGAGGGCGCCGGAATATTCGGGATAATAATGTTATTCCATGACTCTGTCCAGAATGAAAGGGTGCAACTGACAGTCCCGCAAACAAACACAAATGGTAGAAGAAAGAGAAATAAATGAGGCACCGTTTGTTTCTACAGTCATTGCAGCAGCCATTTGTTGTAGCCTTCCACGTTGTTGTTGCAACGTTTTGGCACTATTAACCTACTCCGAGAAATAACACCACGAACGATGAGGATGGGATGACGCTGTTGCTGATGCAGATGTTGGATGCTGAGCACTGGCACTGAGCTCTGAATGCTGAATGCTGACAATGGCCGTGAGTGAGTTTGGGGCGAGGAAAGGTAGGGTAGGGAAAGGAAAGGAGACAGTCACAAATCAGTCGGCACATAACTGTAAATGACCCCTAATAATATAAATTAAACGCTAGCTCAGCAGCTAATTGCCAGAAGAGAGATACCCCGAAAAAGAGGCAGTAAAAATTCCCTAAGCTCTTCATGTTTTATGGGTTCCGCCGCACCGCACTTGGCACGCAATTAATGTTGTCAACCCGAAAGTGGAGGCAACACTTTGATTTCATTCCATTTCATGGCATAAATATCTCTGGCCCCATATTGTCTGTGGAAGAGGACGGATGGGATGGCCCGTCCGTCACATCGAGGTGCTAAACGCGGTGACCTTCACAGATCTGGTTTTAACCCAGCCAACTAAAGCCCAACTCGTTTTTGTCCGCAATAGTAAATGGATTTCTTTTGCATATGAAAGGCCAGTTTTTGTCTGAATCTTTATTTTTATTATTTGTACATCTCGGCAGCGCGATGTTCCTCCCATCTTTTTGTTCATCTGACACCAATCGAATGTTTAACGATCTCTTAACATGCGAAAAACAACAGAAACAGAAATATTCTACAATCAATTCTGTTTGTTTGATCTTGCTTCTGCTGCTAATAAATGGTTTTCAGTTTCCGTATTTTAAATGTCATAATATTTAAATATTTTCAGTCTGACTATTGTTCGTCTTGGGGGGGGGGGGCAAGTTCAAAGAGATTTTTTCAAGGTTATGGGGTGGTGACACTCAATTGTGTCACCAGTGAATGCTGTTCGTTTTCGCTTTTATATTTATGGGTTTTAGAAATCGAAGTTTGAATGGATAGCTATGGATTTCGGTTTTTTGAATTGATCTTTTAATTTATATTGGTTTATATGAAGATATATGAGATATCCTATTAAGAAAATAAATAGTAATTATTATTAAGTTTTAGTATTTAATTCCCTAATTAAATTCGACCATTGAACATTGGACAGTCATCTAACGAGACAATATACATTCCAAGTCATTAAGTCTTCAATTCATAATTGCTAGCAATCATTTCATTTAGCTATCTCATCTATCTGTTTATCTTGAATACCCGAAATATTTCAGACTAACCTTCGTCACCTCCAAGTGTCGCCCAACCCCAAAACAATAAACACTAAAATACCAAGTAATAAACAGTGAGAAATAAACCTGCAAACGCCTTTGCCTAACGGCATATTACGCCAACTTCTTGGCTTAGACAAACGCACACAGTCAGTCAGCCATTCAGCCAGCCAGTTAGTCACTGAACTCAAGTCAACGTTAACACAGCACACACTCTTGTTTACTTTTGATTATTATTACAACGACAGCAGCGATTTCATAAGCGCCGTAAGAGAGCAAACAAAAATGATATAAAATAAAATTGACTTTGCATTGGCAATAAAAATTGCGAGCCAAGCGCAAGCGAAACGAATGACTTAGACAACGAACTTGCAGCGGCAGCAGCTAAATGATGCAGCAGCGACTTAACAGTTAAACGAAATTTAACGCGCCAGCAACAATATAAGCAAAAGCCAGTAACAAAATCAACTACAAAAAAAGGAACATAAAAAAAAAACGAACAAAAAGATGTGAAAAAGTTAACAACCATTTGTTCTCACAACATTTTTACGCCAATTCACAAAAAAAAAGGAAAAAAAAAACTGGCCCCAACCACTGGAGGCAGGAAAATGAGTTAGAAGCTGCGACGACTTCCCATTCATGAGCTGCTGCTGCTGGCGCTCGAGGAGCGGAGCGATCCAAACGATTCAAGCTATCCAAACGAGCCGGCGGAGTTGGGGGCTTTTCCGCGGCCCACACACAGAAATGGCAATAGCAAATCCACGAGGCTGGGCCAAAAGCCCCATGAGCCAGGCTCTGGCGAACGGCAACCGCAGCACGGCCAGTAGAGCCAGTAACCAACAACAAAGTAAATGAAATAAAATTGAATTGTGTGTTTGCAGTGGTCGTTGTTGTTTCTGTTTCTGTTGCAGTTGTTGTTGCAGTTGTTGGTTGCAGCCTGGCTTCACGATGTTGCCGCCGCGCTGACGTTTGAGGCCAAGTTTAAGGTCTTCCTGTTGCCTGTTGGCAGTTCGCAGTTTTGCAGTTGTTGCAGTTGTTGCTGTTGTCTTAACTGTTTTCACTCGACTGTGAGCGTGTGTGTGCGAGTGTGTGCTCCATGTGGGCCGGCTTGCTCAGCTTCCTGCTGCAACAAGTGGCTACCTTTTGGCATACCCTTACCGCCAAAAAAGGCGATGTGATTGCTTTGCATCGCACAAATGTCAAGCGGCAGACGAATGACAAATGTAGATTGAAAGCTAACGGAGTAATTCAATTACTGGCACTTTATTTATATCAATTTTAAATAGTTTAACACTAAGTGAAGAATAAGGAATTTAAAGTTGAATTATTATATAAAACCTTGTTTCTAGCTTTGAAGAATAAATCAAAAACAAATTACAAGGAACTTATTTGGAAATATTGTTATTTCTAAGTACTTAAAGGAAGTGATAATAATAATAATAATAATTTAATTGGCATCATTTAGTATTTGTTAAATTTCTTTATTTAATTTATTACAAACCAAGAGTATTTAGTTACCGACTCTTCCTCTAAATCCAAACGATCCGCCTTATTCTCGTTATCTATTGTTGTTAGTACCGCGATCTGCTATCGCCGAAAAAAAAAACTACAGCGGACAGCAGCGGGGAAATTGGGTGGGGAACGATTCCAGTTCATTCCGATGTTCCTCTGCACATTTCCTGCAGCAATCGCTTACCATTGGAATTGCCCACCCACTTTCCAGCCCCCAACCCAAACCCCCTTGCACTGCCACTGGATCGCTTGGATCCCCCGCAACGCGGATTCCGCCCATGTGTAGCAGATTTAGTCAAATGTGCTTAACGGTTAAAATGGGTTTGGTTTTTCGGTTAGTTTACACTGAGAACAATACGTATAAAATAAAGAAAATTTACTACTGTTGAAGAAAAGATATATTACATAAAATTTCAACAATTTAGAACGAATAAAAATATAAATACTATTTACTATTCCCTTATATAATCTTAGGGAAATCTCTTAAAATACCGATTCTTGTTCTCTCTGTAACTTTTTTTCTGTATGGTTTTATGCTTTGGGCGCTTCTTTTTCTCCTGTTGATTTCTTTTGTTATTTGAAAAATATTGTTATTATTTATTTTTATTTAGGCTTTGTTGTTTTTTGGCTTTTGCTGCTACAGCAAAGAGGAGTTGACCCAGGGCCCGGGCAGATTGAAGTTGCAATTTTTCTCCGCTGTTGTAGGTGGCGTATGCTTAATATTATTATAACTGTTGGGGCTTGGGTTCTGGCTAGGATTGTGGATCGCGGTCCGGGGATAGCTTCACGTTTGCGGTCAGGGACCAACCCAAGTCGATCGATCGATCGACCGACCGACCAGGCCCAAAAACGGATTGGGGGAAAACCTGACCAATTGTTAGTCGGTTAGTTAGTGAAATGTGGGTGGGTGTGGACGACTGACTATTGGCCAGAAAAGGAGAAGAAAATAAAGGAGGGAGCCGGAGCCTACTAGAAGGCGTTCACTTTAATTAATTTTTCAATTTGGGTCACGGGGTAATCTCTCTGCCCGTCTTCGCCACTCAATTGACATTTCCCTTGGCTTTCCCATACACAGCTTACATAATTTAATTAAGAAATCATCCAAAAATTATGTAGGAACTGAAGTGAACAGTTTTTAATTACATCGCACGGCGGTAGTGAAAAGCGAAAATCTTAATTAAGGTTCAGGCCAACGCCGCGCTACTGCACAAATTTGAAATGCTCCTCAATGTCTATATATGTTACATATATGTAATATATGTATGTGGAAGCCAAGTTGTGGAGATTTTCAACAGCCTTTTCATCAAGCTTGTCCCGTCACAGTTCGTTAAACTGTAACTTAAGTTAGTTGTAGTTTACGCTTTTGTTGTAACACTTTTTCTTCTCTTTTTTGTCATTTTCGATTACGTGAGTGGCCGCGTGCTAAATAACATTAAACAGCAATTTAATGAGCAACAAATTTATGACTTTAGCTGACAACGAAAATAACGAGAGGAAAAAAGCAAAAATTCATCGAAATATTTTACAGCATTTAATGAGGTTTCGCTGTTATTATTGAAGCTGATGCCGCCTGCTGTGTCAAATTATATAAAATTAAATAACGACAGTTTTTATTTTGGTTTTTTTGACAGCTTGTCATAGGAAGACGGATGCAATGAGTGTGAGTAATGCGAAGAAATCAGTTACGGGCTAAATTCAGATAAAACCTGGAGAAAGTTCAATAAGGAGATCCTAAGGGTCAATGTTTTGAGTCACAACAGTATCTGTGTTATGCTTCCTTATGGCATTCGCTTAGCATTTAAATAATTACTTAATTAATTGCTAGTCTCCCACAAAATCACTCTTCATATAAAATCCATTTAAACAAATCCATCTGCTCACAAATCATTTGATTTTAGCCATTAAACAAGTCTCCAAATGTTGAATGGGCTAAGCCAAATTGACTATAAAATCTGTTTCATAAATATTTAAAAGCAGTTCAAAATCGAATGAAAGATCTACATATAGTTGTTCAAACAAATTCAAACTGGCTGTAATAAATGGCCAGGGGTTAAGCCAAAAGCGGATTGTACTGAAACTAGTTTCCATTCGCTTCTTCACTCTGGAAAAAAACATGTTTTGCTTCGGAAAATAACGTAAAAATACAGATCAGCCAAAAAAAATGATGTAAATTAAAGCTATTGATAGAAACACGTAAATTAAAAATTAGTTAAAACGGCAAATAAGCCAAAAATTGGCATAGCTTCTCGTTGGCTCTAACCTTCACATTTTGCATAAGATTAGCCTTTTTTTTGGTGATTGTTTGACATGGTTGAAGTTGATGGAGATGTTGATGATGATGATGATGTTTGGCTTAAACCAAAATTATCCTACATTTCAATAGTGCGAATAGTGTTACGCCATACGAGTGAAAAAATATTGTTTATATTACAAAATTAGCTATGTTTTTAATGAAGGTTTTTTGAAGGGGAATGTTTGTATTACGAAAAGCAAATAAGGTAGGGAATTGCCAAGCTTAAATTACAGATTAATGATTGTAAGTCCCTTTCAATTAATATTCGTTATATTAATAATGCAAATATTGATCAATATTAAATAGTATTAAATTTTTACTGGACTTTAAGTCGCGGCAAAGATGCAGCATCAGCTCAAATTACTGTGCGATTTCCATAAAGCAATAATGCAAATATTTTATGCTTTATATTAAGTTGCAGATCTTTGTTTTGTCATCACGCGAGGCAACGATATTAAATGTGATTTGGTCTTCCTAAAATAAATCCACCTATGGCATGCTAAAACAAACAAGCCAACTTAATAACCGGTCGCCAATAACAGTTAACATTTTGGCCCACGGCAGAAGGGTAAGGAAAAAGAGTTCACATGTGAGTGTAGTCTGCCTCATTACACTTTGACCTTTAGTCGTTACATGGTCGCCTGCACGACAAGCTGAGGATTGAGCAAAGGTTAGCCCCGGAGGCTGCCTGGCTTATCGATTGCGGCGGCCCTGTGTGTCTTCCCTCTCTGTGATTTGTGTTTCGTGTATTTTCCGCATTTCTACTCGTATCTTTTTGCCTAATTAAAGCGACATTGAGATGCGTTTTGTGCGAAAATGCTTGTGCGACTTTTTGGGGTCTTGGCCCTTTGCAGCACTTTCCAAACTGTCAAGCGCCGGCTTGGCACACTGCTCGTAAATTCCCTTGGCCAAAACACAAGAAAAAAATTAGCAAATCTTCTCTTTTTTGGAAAGCCAAAGAAGAAACTTTCTTGAATCTCCGACATTGGCCATGCGTCGAGCATTTCGAATCTATTTAGATGCGCGCGCAAATTTCTTTAACTGCAGGCCACGTTCAGAATATCTAAGCAGCCCCACAGAGCAGACACATCTATGTCGCTGTCGCTCGGTTCCCAGTTGCAGGGCCCGGGCCCGCCAGAATGTGGTTCATTTGGTCACTGGGTTAGAGCCCAGACCCAGAGCAGCACCCATCCTCGGCTCCCCCACCTGCCAGCCCACCTGCGAAAATTGAAATGGCGTAGAACGCGAGCCGCAAAAGGCAAATAACAAATTGTTTCGCCCCCCACCGCGTCGGTGGATCGCTCTTCGCTTCGCTGCTGCTGTTGGCATGCAAATTGAGCGCCAGACGCCGCCAACGCAACTTCAGCAGCAACAGCAGAGACTTCACCAACTTCAGCCTCCAACCATTGTTGAGGTGCACGGAAAGAAATTCAAATTAAATTAAGCACTTTTTTATGGCCATACAATTTTAAGTTGTTTATCAGGCTTTGTATGATCCCATGGTTTATGTTACGACTCTATTTTAAAGATATATCCAAATCCGCTCCTTTTCTTTCTGTGTAGGGCAACGCAATTACAAGCAAACTTCGCTGTCCGCTTTTGGCATCCACCAACAACAACAACAACAACAACAACGAGAAGTAAAAAACTGGAGATTTTTGCCGGAATTGTCGTTGAGTGGCTGCTGACGCTGTTGTTGTTGCTGCTTCGGAGGCTCCCCTTGAAAAAGGTGAAAGCAAAAGTTATGTTCTATTTGTTTCACTTGAAAAGCAACAATAACGAAACGAAAACCGAACAAAAACTGGAGGAAATACTATGTAATTTTCCAGCCAGAGAGTAAGTCCCAGTCCATTGCCGGGCCGTTGTCTGTCAGTCATTCAGGGGGATAAAGCGGTTCACGGTTTCGCGCACGACTCGAGTAAAAGCAAAAGCTGCTAAAAACCTTAAACAGTTTATGGCTTTCTGGCGAAGCAAAAAGGGCCTAGGCCCTAGGAGGAAAAGGTCTCTGGAAGGAAAGTGCCAACAGATGTTTGGCCCTGAAATGAGGGAGACTGAAAAGTTGGGCCAGAAAACACAGAAGAAAATTTCAAAAGCAACATTGCTTTCAAATCGTTGATTTGTGGGTTAATAAATAAAAGTAATAATATAATTTATTCAATTACTTTTGCTAATTCTACAAATTACTTTTACTAAATAGATAGTGGAAATACCTATGTTTTATGGTTATAAATAAATGAAAATCTCCGCTTACAGATCTTACAGATCTTAAAAGTTAAGACAGGCATCCAAACATCCTTTTTCTTTTACATTCTGCACAATACAAATAAACAAATTAAAAAAAAAGGAAAATGTATCTATTATTTTCAAAACCAAAACACTTTATCAACTTTGTTGTTCGTGATAAATAAATAATTGTGTACAGGAAATCCTGTATCCCTATTTATACTATATATACCTCCTCCATTAACTTCACTCTTATCTGATTCGCAGTCTAAAGGAAAACAAAGGCCTCAACCAATTATTAAACTTAAATAAAGTATTATGATTACCACAAAAGCCACAAAGAGATCCGTCTACAATCCAATTAAGCGGCAAAAATGTTGTCGACAAATCACCAAAAGAGACAAAGACCGAGATCAGCATCAATTTTCGAATCGGAATCCGAGAAAGAAAACGAGGGGCATGCAAATCCAATACAATTGCCACACAATTACGCTTACAAGCCAACGTTTCCTGGCTGCACCCGCACCATAAATATACGTACGGATAGCCCCCCGGAATTATTGTAAAATTTTGAAAGTGAAATTTCTTCGTGTCTCGTTTTTTGTTTTTTTTTTTTTTTTTTTGTATTTGGGGAGTCCGATGCTGCGATGCCAATGATGACGTTGATGAACAGACAAACAAAGCAGCAACAAGTTTTCGGCCCACTCCCCCTTATTTTTTATTTGTGTGTCCCCCACTTGACCACTTGACGACTTCTGTCAACGGCAAACGAAAGTGTTTGCTATATGAGGCTGGGTGGCTGCCTATATGCGATGGCGATGATCAAGACGCCGAAGATGATGAGGCTGATGAAAGGGGGACGAGGTGCGTGAGGAGTGAGGCGTGAGGCGTGAGGCGCAGCTGGAAATGTATTGCGGGTGCCACTCGTCAGTTTTTATTACCACACGCACACCACATCAAAAACTTTATGAAAGAAAGAAAGAAGAAAGTGAACCCGAATCCAAGCTCGAACCCTCTCGAGTGGATGACCAACCTCCGAGATAACCCGCCTCCTCCAGCGACCACAGCAGGGAGTCCCACGCTTCAGGTTGAACATTTCGAGCACAAGCTTGGCCAAAAATTAATTGCCAATTAAGTGCTTTTGATAATCGCATTCGATTTGCTTGCCGGCGATAAAATCAAAATTTTAATAGTCATTTACTTAGGTGCGGAAAATGTGCAAAAAAATAATAATGTGTTTCATGGTTACATAGTTTCAATTAAAGAAAGTTTTTGCATAAATATGGAATTTGTTAAACTTTAAGTGTGTGCTAAAAATAGATAATTGCGGGGTAATAAGTGGATAATAATGGGGTTTGAACATGAAAGATGTAATAAATAAAACCTGAAGATTTTATAGTGAATAAGTGAATTATCATTGAAAATGTGATTTTTGTACAATAAAGAGATAGAAATTTTAAATATATTTAACATGAAATTTATAATATTATAATATGATTAGCTCAAATTATAATTGGATCTTTGTCAAAAGGTTTTACTTTATAAAACTTAATAGAAAAATATTAAACCATTATTTAAAATTATAGATTATAGATAGATTTTCACGATGGTATCAAAACAATAGCTTAATAAGTTATTAAAAATTAATAAAGGGTTATTTAATTTCTAATTAATAGAAGCATACCTAAAGACATGTTGTAAAAACTTGAAAAATTCTTTGAACCATTACGAAACCTCCCTATTATCAAAATATACTTCTCTAGTCTTAGCCAGGTTTCTGAGTTACCCAGAATTCCCTTCTTAGCCATCACTCTTCACAACATGACTGCATGATTGTTCCCAGTAATTGATCGACTGATCCAAGTGAGTGATTTTTATATTACATGAAACACCAGATAACTCATCCGCATGTCGAAAAAAAGAGACTACAATCATCATCTATGGCAGAGGTTTCAATTGAATGGGGAAGGAAGGTTGTACCCAGAGAGACGTTGACAGTTTGACTTTTACTTTCCAAATTGTTAGTGCGACATCAAGTGGCAAAGTGTGGCAGGCCGGCGGGGGAACTGGAGTGCGGGGAACTGGAGTGCTTCTATCCCAGCTCCTCGCTTGCGGTTGGCTCCGCTCGTAATTATTTCATTGAATCGTTTTGCTTGCTGAAGCGTTTCAATTGATCGACTGTGCCGGCACTTGAGAAAGTTTTATTTTTTATGGTATATTTGTCTTCTGTGCTTTTTTCCTGAATATTTTTTTGGGGCTTGGGGGGTACTTTGTAAAGACGTCGTCTTGTAATTGATCAACACGATGGATGGATGGATGGATGGATGGATGGATGAGTGCCTCGGTACATCCGTCTCGAGCAACTTTCAATGAAAAGGAACATAAAAAGACTCTTGATTTCTATAAACCGCAGTTGCCAATTTTAATTATATACATCTCTCTTTCTCTATCTCTCACTTTATCCCTTTCACTCTCTCCCCGAAGTGTATAATTAAAAGATTTTTGCGTCTCTCCCAAAAATTTTCCAGACCTCTTGTCCACGCAAGAATCGACAGTTAAAGTAACACGAAAAAGTGACTTGAAACAAAAGTGAATGTCAGGCAAGAGATATAACAAATGAAGTCATGAACTTTGTATCTTGTAGATACAATTGTGTTTACAAATTGCTAGTAATTAAAAACTGGCATTCGTGTTGTGAGGTTGGGCTTTTAGGGTTATTTTTTGTACTTCATGTGGCTTTTTATTATGAAGATTCGTGGGATGATAGATCGTGGTGATGATTTGACTTCTGTTTAGAAATATTTATACAAACCTACCAGGCTTAGGCTTCTAGCGTATTTATTTTTTTTAATATGTATTAATAAGGATTGGTGATGTTTACATACCTGAAACAAAATAAAATAAAACATATTTAGTAAAAGAGTTACATTAATTGTATTTATAAATAAATTATATATATACTTAAATATATTTTATATTTTCTCACAACTCGACTTACTTACTAGAGCATTATATTTTATCTTAATTTCCCTTTGACCCATATAATAATCACTCTAAAACCAAGCCCAATTAGTACGGTAATCCAGTGGCAAGACCTCAGTTGTTCACAGATTATTACTCATAACTGGAGTGCCTCTATATAGGTCCCACAAATTAGACAAAAAATATTTATATTTCAAGGCACCTGTCAATTGTCAAAAACAAAAAGAAAAAATTAGCCAAACTCTGCCAAGGTTCCAAGGCAATCGAGCTAAATGTTCCAGTTAGCCATAGACATCTCCGCTGGGGTCAATGCGAAGCCTTTTCCCCGCCACATTACCTCTCAATTAGACGCTTCTCTTCGGTGGGTTTTGACCCAGTTTAAAGCTCGGCCGCAACCGCCTTGACAAACAATTATGGCAGGCAAAAAATAAAAAGGTGAATAACCACCCACAACACGCTTTTTGGCGGCATGTGACGGAAGTGACCTTGTCAATGGATTTTGGACTGGTTTCTAATGGGGGTCTGTTGCCGTTACGCCTCCACACTTAGCTGGCTGTTTTTGAGTCACGCGCCGCTCTTTCGAAGCTCAACCTCACTGCAGGTCGATAAACTTTAAGAAAATTTTCATAATTTTTCGCCAGTAGCTTTTCTGTTGCCTCTCTAGAAGCATAACGAGTGCTAGGAAGGGGAGGATAGGAGAGGCGGACGCGGTCTTGGTGAAAATTTGCATTGGTTGTGAGGTAATAAATATCCAGCTGGTCAGCGACTAACTTAGGCCATCGATCGCGGATCCCGATGCCGATCCAATCCCCCTTTCATTCATTCCCCCTGCAATTCAGGTGCATTCACATTTGAATTTCAATTTCAAATTGAACGTAGCGAATACGAGAAAAAAAATAACATAAAAATCGCATGCGAGAAAAATGAAATCAAGTCAAAATTATGCGCATAAGTTGCAAGTTTAGGGGGGAGTTTTCAGATAGTCACACTAAAAAAAATACTATAAAACACCTTTAGAATTAATTAAAAGATATTTATTCATTAAATATGGCTTAATTTTATGGGTAAACCTCCTAAATTTAGTAACCAATCAACGAAAAATAAATAATTAAAAATACTTAAATAAAAACGCTTCATGTGTTCTTGACTCTTATTTAACTTGAAGAGCTTATAAAAATAACTATATAATATATATTTTTAGCGGGCTAATGTAGTGTTTTTTATTTTATGATTATTATTTTTCTCAGACTTGTATTTATTTGTTGATGTGTATTCCATCGCGTATATGTAGCGGCACATACTCGTCTGTGGCCGTTATGGTTGCAGAAATTTATCATCGCCCGGCTTGGATCGAATTGCGGGTCCGGAGCAAAGGAGAAAGGTGCAACAAGTGGCAGCTACAAAGTGGTTGAAACGGCAAGCGGCGAATGCCGCAACAACATCGGCCAAATCAGCAGCAGCAGCAGCATCAGCAGCAGCCGCAGCAGCTGCCACAAATGCTTCGAATACTTTATTGATTTCATAGCACATTTGCCAGGAATTTAAGCAACCGTTGTAGAGATACACATATGAGTGTGCATCTCATTTGGGGGCAAGAGATACAAATTCAAGATGGGTTATACAAAAAAATTTTGCCAGTAAACGGAAGTGCAAGGGTTTGCCTGAGAAAATTGCTTGGGAATTTCCAGTGTAACTTAGTTCCGTTTTATTATTGGGCGGAAATTGTTAGTTGAATTACATTCGGTGGGAAATTTTGCATTATTATAATAATTTTTTATATTATTTTCCTATTAAAATAATCTTCAATTTTCTTATCAATCTCAACCGATCGAATAACATATCTTTCCTTATATTTATTCCCAAGCTACCCTACGCCTTTTGCTCTCATAATTGCCAACTTCAGCGCAAGATCATCTTTCAAGAAACCCTCCTTAAAAATGCAGTCACTTGCCACTTGGTCAAAAAAGAGATGAGAAATATTTAGTTTCTGACTTTTTGCCGGCTTTAGCTGCCGCTGCTGTTGCTTTCTTTGCAACATTTCAACGTTTTGCGGCAGCTTCGTTAACGTTTACTTTCTCCTTCGATGTGTACCTTTTCCTGCTATTTTTTTCGGTACGGGTATTTCTTTTTTCCCTGGTGCCGCTTTTTATTCATCTTTTTCCGTTTTTTCGGCTGGTAACCGGCTGGTTGGGTGCACAGGTTCAGGTTCAGGTCCGTTTGCTCGCGGACTTTGCTTATTGCGGCTTGAATTTTTTTTATGTCTGCGTTTCTTATTTTTCAATTTTTTCTTGGTTTTTGGGAAAGCCAAACGGCATCTTCAGCGTGCAGTTAAGCTAAGGCGGTGGCAAGTGGCGTTGCACGAGGAGAAACATAGAAGGCAAAGAGGTGCAGGGGCAGGGGAGATGAGCAGTTTCTGCGATTGTTATCAACTAAATGGTGTTAAAGTGCGTGAGAAACCCGGCATGAAGCCTCCGCGGTCTCCACTCGTCGTAGGATGCAATGGGCCCCCGGAAAAGTCTCAGAAAGGCGGAGGCACTGCAACTTTTACCCTGTTATATAACACACACACGGTAAAGGGCAATGGCAATGCCTCTACAACTATCCTCATCATTGCCCAGGCGTTTTAATGATCATTATCATCACGATGATCGTAAAACTTTTCTTCAAGTGCCCTCAACCTCAACACGTAACATGAAGGAAATGCAATCTCCACACACACACACACACACACGAAAATTGTAACGAAACCTATGCGAAAACAATAAAGAAATAAAGGGTCAGGTACCTCTAACACCGGGGATTATATTTATTTATAATTATTTATAAATATATTGGAATAGGAAACAAGAAAGTTAGAAGTCTAATTTAAAATAATACCAAAGCCAGGTAGTCAAAAAATAAAGATAATAATAACTAAGAGTCTGAAATGCCCAAAAACCTTGCTGAAGCCCATATTTACTTAATGAAATATGAACAATTTCGGTTGTTTGGGCCTAAACGCGTGTCACTTGCATAATAACAAAAACAACAACAAAGCCAGCAACAAAAGCAACTCGTAAGAGCGGCAAAAATGTTGATAAACATTTCAGCAGCTTAATGAGCAACAAATTGAATTCGTAATTGAAGTGTTTGACGAGCGTTGAGTTGAAGCTCTGCTGCATTTTAGATTTTGGCTTTGGCTTCGTTTTGTTGATGTTTTTCATGCAACACTTTTTCCGCCGCCATGCCACAAGAAAACCGATGGAAAAATAGCTTAAAAGTCTGGTGTAATCAGCCTGCGTGCATTCGAGTGGCGCCCCCTCAAGTGGAGCTTACTGGGTGGGTAAATACTCACTCGCCGCAGCCCGCCGAAATTGGGTTTCGTATAACTGCGGGATTTTTGTGCAAGATCGTTAAATGGTTAGTTAAATTGGGGTTATCATCACATACTGGCTGGATGCTTGGCTAAGCCATAATGACGAAGAGGAGTGGGAGAAGCCCACCTGTAACATTTCGTTAAGTGATATACCCATTTGACTAAGTTGGTAATTGTGGTCTAGATTTGATGGCAATTTTATTATGCTATATTATTGGTGACCTTTGAATTGTACTTAGTTTCCTAAGGATTGTATTTAATGGTCTAATGATTATTGTACAATAATCTCTTGTTGCAGCAAGGCCTATTTTGTGTTATATATAAATAATTGGTATTACTAAACAAGACTTATTAAATAGAAGATTTCATAAGAACATCTTTTAGGTAATATTCCATTTACTAAACAAAGAAGTGTGAATATTTGTGTATTATCTATAGATATGTATTATTATTAATAATAAAATAAATATGAATTCAACACCATAACTTCTTTACATCTCAAAAGGCAGCTTAAGTACAAAACCCAGCAAGTGAGAACTTATGTAAATTTCATCTAAATTTAAATGCATTCATCCTGATAAGTAGTATTTAAGTAAATATTTTATTAAGAAATCTGCATGTTTGGTTAACAATTTATTTCTGATCTTTTTTTTCTTCTTTTTTATATATACTTTAAAATTTTGTTGCAAGTTTTTAGCACTTGAATGGCACTTGCTCCACAGCCAAACATCGTGCGTCATCTGCGGATAAAGAAACAGATCGAAATCGTGGCAAGCTGGCGAAAAGCTAAGCTCCAAGCCAAGACTGAGTCTAAAAAGTTGGCTACGAATCTTGGTGTTAATTCAATTACGAGGGGGCTAATAACTAATATGCATAGGAAGATCGGATTGAGTGCTAAATGAGTTGGCTGTAAATGTATCTGGTAGCAGCGAGCAGCTTGTATCTTGTATCTGCTCGCTGTTTTCGAGCTCAGAGCCCCCAGGCAGCTATGTGCTTGCGTAATTAGCGACCAAAGAAAAAGTCCAGTCCAGAAGGAAAAAGATGAAAATGAAATGAATGAAAAGAAAGCCCAGAGACAAGGTAGTACGTGCCCAGCACTTGACAAACTTGAGAGCAGAGCACTGCTCTATAGACAGATTGTGGCTGGAGAAAAATACCGAGGCAAACGCACACAGAAATTGAAACACAAAAGAAATGACGAATTATTGTGATTATTATTAGGAGACACAATTGATTTGGCATGCGGTCCGAATGGAAGACCCTAGCCGATCCGACCGCTGTGGAAAATTGAATTTCTTGGGCCCACCTTTTGGATGGAATCGGAATTGGAATCGGAATTGGAGAAACACAGCCGAGCCGGAGATTTCACTTTGCAGCCAGCAAGATGGGGAGAAAAAATAATACTGCGACCTAAACAAAACAAAACAAATGAAATGAAGAAAACTTTCCAACAAAGAGAAAAATTAATCAAATGAAATGATGACGACGCAGCCACGAGTCACAATCTCAGCTGAGCCTCAAGTTCATCTCTCAAATCATTTGTTTCTCGGGTGCACAGAGGGGGAGGGAGGGCGCTGGATCGCACAAACTACAAGATACTTCTACAACTTCCGCTACAAGCCGACATTGTTGCAAATCTGCACTGCGATGGATGAACCGAGGGTAACAATTTGGTTTTACTTTTATCTTTGCCTTTGTCTGATGCCTCCGATGCATGGCACATTGCACATTGGACCTCGGAGCTTGGAAATCTCGAAGTTTCTGGGGAGAAATTCGCTTGTAAGTGAGTTTCAATTGTCTCTGGCTTCTCTAGCTCAAAAGATACATTCTAATTGGGTCGGAAAGCTACCTCAACTAAGAGTCTTAATTAATAAAAATAGTGGGTTCTCGTATTTCACTTGCATTGGTAATTAATGCCTTTCTCGGGGAAGTTTCTTTTTTTTTATGGGAAAGTAAAATTAATATTTTTGTAAGATAAAATATTAATAAAAAAAAGTGGGACTATAAATGTAAACAATTTTTAGGAACAATATTTATACATTCAGTTTGTCAAACCCCATTCAATAACTGCTGAAAACTCTTATAAAAAACAACCCATTTACTAGCTCATTAATTATTAAAAAGCACATGAAAAAAGGGCCCACTGAAATCCTTAAAAATCTTAAGTAAAAACTATGTTTGAATTAGAGTAACATGATTACAAACAAGTTCATTTATGTAGCAACAAACCAACATGGCTGAAAAGACTATTAAAACTTAAATTAATAAAATAATCTTTGAACTGCGGGGAGGCTGCATGAATAAACGATAATTTACCACAACCAAAAGTAAACACCGCTTGAATAAAGTTTTCTGATCCAATTCCAGCTGGTGGTCTTCTTATATCATCTTTCCCAAATGAAATACACAACATTGTCATCTCAAGCCAATGAATTCATTTCTTCTATTGGCTCCAGACCTGCGGACGGCAATAATCAATTCATTTCCCATGGAAAATATCCAATTCAAGACCAAGGTGGAGTAAATCCACCAAGACCACCAGGCGAGGGCATCTTCATTCGAAGCCAAGGGCTACATGGGGGACAGCAGCTACTTCTACAACTCTGGCTCTTCTTTCTGTTCTGCGTTCGGGGTTCTGTTTATTTACGATCATTGGGAAACGCGGTGGAAACGCAGCGTGCCATTAAATCGTTTAAATGGCTTCCTTGGCACTTCATAATTTGCCGATCAGAGCGCCCCAAAGTCCAAATTGCCCTCGAAGAATCTTTGCGTGTGGGCGTTGCCCATTGGTCCCCAGGAACGTTCGATCTGCCAGCTAAAGACAGCAGGGAGCAGATAAAGCTGGACGATCAGGGGTCCTGGTCAAAGCAAGGAGATATCAGAGCATCACCGGAAAAAACAGTTGGTGATTTGTATGGAAAAAAGAAGAAAAAAGAAACTAGAGGGCTTTAAACCTTCTAAAAATAATATTATGCCCTGTGACTTCTGGTTTTTTTAATCTGTGAATTGTTATAAAATAAATTCCTTATTTTAACATTCAGAAAATTGCGCACTAATATTTAAAACGTCAAATTATAACAAAGACCAGGATTAAGCCAAGTTTTTCGCGTGAATAAATTGGCATTGCATCTTGACCGCCAAACTGGACTCGGTGCTTCGGTTGCAAGTCGAAGCTGGAATAGCAATTAATTGTATATTATTTGCGCGTCGTTTATTTACAGCAAATTAGCAGAGTTGCAATTTTTCTTCAACAGGAAATTATTGTTATTGGCGGCAACGACGACGATGGCCAAGATCGCGAGTGAAAGAGAGAGTATCGTGGGGATACATTATGTGGCATTTTCTTCTCGCAACAAATGAAAGTGAAGCAAGCGATTAAGATATTAAAATGTTTTATTGAAATAAATATGTTAAATGTGCATATTTTTTTCTATTTAAGAATAACAAAGCAAAACCTAAATACAGCCTTTAGTTTCTCTATTAAATTAACTCTTAAATAGACCTAATTTCGGTTTCATTTTCAGCACTTTCCATGTTAATTGAACGTGGTCAGCAGTGGGACCGAAAATAAGTCTCAACAATTCCCATTCGCCATTTCCCTTCACTGCAGAGGCGCTCCAATGAGCACGAGAAAATCCAACGACGGAGGACGGGCGACGACGACGCGGAAATCAAAAGTGTGGACAAGCCAAAGTAAACAAGAAACAGAGCCGGGAAAAAGGTATTTCATTGTTGTCATTCGATTATCGATGGCTGTCGCAGGCGTTTTCAATTCACGTCTTTCGTTTTTCCCCCATTTGCACTTTTCCACCAGCTACCTTTTCCAGCTACCTATTTGCACTTTCGTTTTCGATATGCCGGTGGTAGCCGTAGCCTGGCAAGTGATCAAACATCAAGCAAACCTGATTCAAAAATTAATGTTTAGGCCCAGTTGCACTACCCATTTTGCCTTCTGGGCAGTTTCCGTCGTTTTATGTTGAAAGGAAGCCAACGAAGTAAGTAAAAGTTTCTGTTTACGCATTCAGCTCGCTTACTTCCTTGTTTACATAATTATTAGTTGTTTTTTTGGCCAGGTTGGATGGCTCTGAGGTCCAATTAGAAGTATGGAAACTCGGGAGAAGAACTAAAACTGCAAATTAGCTTAAATTTTGCGTGACTTAATTAGGAGGCCCAGGGTCCAATTACATCATCACACTCCACCATCATCAAGGCCCGGATTCGTGGATAGCTAGGAAAGTGAACCTTTATGGCATTTTCTTTTAGCCGATCATCTTGCTCAGGGGAATGGAACGAAGCTCCCGGATTGAGTGTGGTCAGGGCCCTCACTGGGCATTAAGATAGCCATCGGGTTATATAACCCTATAACGTGCTGGGGGTAATCATAAGACGCAGATCATAACTTTGTTAGAATTCTCTTTCCGGGTTGTTTACACATCTGTGGCCCTTGTGGCGTATTGTAGTAAAATCCTAATTTAAAAATTACATTTCAGTTGTTTTTCTTGAAACTAAATAATTTTAGCTGAAGCTGGACATCGAAAACTACATATATCCAAGCATCCAATTAAATTTGATTAAAAACCTTCAATTCTTATAACAGACCACTCCTTTACCTATTTTTGTGATTTCTTTTAAGCTTTATTATATTTGGTTTCTCGCATTCCATTCCCATGTTCAACATAGTTTGACAATTATTTGCAATTAATTTAATTAAGAAAAATAAACAAAGCACTAAGCCTTGCCTGGGCAAACCAAATATTTACACTCTTTGACAAATTAAATACAACGAAAGGAAAAATATTTGTATTTAATTGCATTACAGGCAATTAAGCCAACCGGCAAAAAATAGTGTAAATAAATCTTGTTGGGCAACCTGGCTTTGGGTTTTGCCAGCTTTTTTTGGGCCAATTTAAATGCATTTGGAATTATGATAGAAAAGCGCCGAATGAAACCCCAGTAAACAAGTCCAACCAGTTGGGCTCTAGCCAAGGTATTTGTAATCATAATAAGACAAGTTGCAACTCCGGCTTGGTCCCGATCTCTCTCTGTGTCTCTATTTCTATATATATTTGCCCCTAAGGGGTGGGAAGCTGTGGGGGAGAGGGCCGCCTTCTCGGCCAGGGGAAGTCATCTTGTGTGGCTCAACAACAACGAGACATCAAGTTGAAGTTCGCACGGCACTTGAAAATGCAGAAAAAAAAACGAAAAACTGAACGAAAAAACTCTATATTGTATAGATGATAATAGAAAAATCTAGCACCGATAAACAACGATTTTTGTTTACACTTTTTATAAGAAATTAATAAAAATAAAGAATATGGGAAAGGTCCCTTCATGTACTCTATAATTAATTACTAAAAATATTACAATACTACTTTTTCTATTAATCTTAAAGATAGCCAAACGACTTCCTAAGACAGTGTATAATTATATACATACATATCCAAGTTTATATGGTAGAAAACAGTGAGCAGCAGCAACAACAGCCACAACGGACCAACAAACAACAGCTGCCTGACAGAAAGTACTTTCTTTCTTAATAAGATGCGCAGTTCGCATATTTGCAGTCACAACAGGGGGACGAAGGCGGCAGAAGGCAGGTGAAAAGGGGGATGCCTGGGGAACTGAAAAGCCAGCGATGCGTCTACCTTTGGCTGGCTGTCTGTCTGTCTAGCTGGCTGCTGGCGGCTTCTTCACCGTCTTCTTCTCCTTCGCCAAGTTAATTTGTTGACTGCAACTTGCTCTAATGCATGCAGACAGACCCAGGCTCCTCCGGAACCCCGGGTGCTGCTCCCAGCAGCTTCCAGCAGCTGAGGCAACGACAACATTTGCTGGCAAATAGTTTTTGCCGCTTATCTCCCAGAGGAACGGAACGACGACGACGACGACGAACAACAGCCACAACTGCTGCTGCAATGACACAAAAGTGAGTTTTTGGGAACTGGCAAAGTGGCACAAAGGTTGACGGGCAAAGTCGAGGCAAGGCAGGTGTTGAAAATATGCCGTCGCCGTTGTCAGTGAATTTTATGTGTGGGGGTGTATGCAACCCAAGAAGCAGCATCAGCATCTGCAGCAGCCACATCTCCACTGCGGACTACAACAGCAGAAAAGACAAATGAGGCAAATGGGTTACTCGGCTGGAATTGTCTTATCGGAGACTGGGACTCCTATATAAGGCTTTGGCTGGGATCTAAACCCTGATGGAGAGTACTTGATAAGGTTAAGTAGCTGAGGGGTAACTTAAGAACACCTGAGAAACATACGAGTAAAGTGTATTTGCTTTAATTTTAAATTAAGTACGAAGATTATTGTCATTTAATTACTCCAAGTTAACCAATCTTTTGGATTACAAACCCCCAATTTTTACCTTCTTCCTAACTTGTTTTAATATAGAAATTTGATATATAAATTAAATTCGATAACAATAACGTTAAAACATGCATGTTACATAAAGAAAGAAGAAAATAATCTTACTATATAATATTCCAAAAATATTTAACCCACCAATTGCAGATGATTTCATGTCAATTTTCTATAAATAAATAACTTGTATACAAACTAATTAACCAAAAAAGCATATCTAATTTAAATGGCCGGATCTATTAGGCAAAAAATCTATCGAAACGAATCGAATTTTAAGCTGAATTTTAACTGCTGTCGCTGAGCATTACACCCACTCCAAGCAAAGCAGACAGATCTGGCCTGTCACTTGCCTCATTTGCATAACAACATAAAACAATAACAACAAGAACCACAACCTCTGTGGCAAATTGCTACTTACTGTCAAGCCGAAAGACCAAAAATGTATCCATCAAAACCCAAGTAAACAAAGGTAGAGCCAAAGAAATGGAATAAGAATTGTTTAAATTAATTTTAGGTAAGCAAAGAACTTTATAAAGAAGTTCTTGAGAAGCGCAAGCGTGTGAAAAAGGCAGCTAGAAACAAAAACAAATTAGAGTTATGAGTGTGGGCAAACAATTAAGCTGATCTACGCACTCTTATGAAAGGGGGATCAAAGAACTGGCTTCTACTTTCAAATTCCAGATTCTGTTTTGGTATTTCCGCTTACATAAATTAGTTGTAAGATGAAATTTCCTATCTTTTCAGTTCCATTCTTTCCATTCCCATTGCGTAATCGCCTCTAACCATAAAATAGTGTCCAGAGAACTTTGGAGATTGTTTCCTCTCTAATTTGTAAAGGTTTTAACTTTTCCCCTTTGTCTTCGTTTTTATTATTTTTGTCACGCACTTAAAATCAATATAAAAAAGAAGGAAGAAAACATTTGAAAGCCGATGTTTAGATACACTTGATGACTTAAAGATCTAGGATGTTATAAAACAATAAAGAATACCATCTTTTCTGATCTTTATAATAGAATTAAAAGAAATAATCGTCCATATTTGATTTATTTTTTCTTTTAAATACATATGTACTTCATAGCTTCATAGATACTTCCTTTCAGGGTATAGCAAAGTGAATTTGTATAGCAATTTAATTTAATTTGTTGATCGTTCTTTGTTCTTTTACGATTATTTTTCTTTTATATCATTTGCCTTGTTCTTTTTCTTTTTCTTTAATTTATTTTGTTCAATGAAGTGGCCCGTTGCCTGTAATTATTTAAACTGAAATAGCTTTAAATTGCCAAGCTCTCGAATAGTTGCCTTTGCCATAAAAAGAAGACTAAAACGTTTTCGATCTTATCCCAACATTTTATAGGCTGTTTAGCTAAGTAGATGCGTCCTACGTTCAAATAATTAGTTTTTCGTTAACTTTACAGTCTGAATCCGGGTAGAATTTTATAGTGAGAACTTATAGAATCACATCCCCATTGTAAAGCCTTATTTATTTACCATTCAGTAACCCCGAAAACAAGTAAACTTTAAGCTGACCTCTGCGATTTATTCTAATTTGTTGGCTTTTACTTTTTACTGCCCACATATATATATAATGGTTAGTAAATAAGGAGAAACATTTTCCCTTTTGACCAAACATAAATTTCTTTGTGGCTCACAGTCTCTAATTAGCATATTTCGTGAATTTCTGTAATTAAAACCAAAGCCAGAAAAATATTTTAAAGAATTTCGCTAAGCCAGCGACAAAAAACATAAATCACGCAACATTTTTGTTTGGGGAAATGAAAGTTTGCAAATTTGTGGTAATTCCTTTAAATGATTCCAAATCTATAATTTGTAAAGAGAAAGATTAAAAATATATTTGTGAATAGAATTGCATTTATTACCTTCAATCAATTCTTAAAAACTACACGCTTATTTGGTAAATCTTTTGTTTTAGAAAATATTGCTCAACAGCAGCTTGCATAATTTTATAGTTTTTTTAAGTTTTGTACAAAATGCTTTGTTCTTTTCCCACTGAAAGCGAAAATATGCGTGCGCGCAAGAATTGCCGACTATCATTTTCTAAATATAATTTTATAGCCAAAGGTTTTTTTTTTAATTTTCTTGCTGATCAACTCTTTGTCATGCTAATTTTGAAATTTGAAAATGCAAATTTCTTATGGAGATTCTCTTTATACGCCGAATGCTGGCAAACCGGAATCGATGGGCATTATTTATGAGACGTTTATTGATTTCATATACGTGTATTTTTTGGGGCGTGTGCTCCACGAGCTTCACGGCAATTTGTAAAGCCCCGTTTCTGGTTTTCGGTTTCGGAACGTTTCGGGGGAGAGATCTCTGGATCAATTGCCAATTACTGAGCAAACAAAATATTTCTCTAATTTGCTGACACGAAGCAAGGCGACGCGCGGAGAAGCCCGCTCCGGCTCGCATGTCACGGCCGCGAGGAGTTCCAATCAAAACTCTGGACCAAATAACTCCCCAGCACCGGGCTGCAACTTGCAGCTCCCAATGGTTTGATGCCTCTGCTCTGATAATTCCAGTCAGGCGATGTTTGGGCTGGGTTCTGGTCTGGCCTAGCTTCGGTTTCGGCGGCTATCGCTTGCAAGCGAAATATTTTTTCTAATTAATAATAATAACAATTGATGCCCGAACCAAGCCGGGCCGGGCCAGGCCATCATCGTTCACGGCTAACGGAACTGGCCGAAAAGGAATGTGGAGCAAAAGGTGTTAAAATTGTATTTATTTGCCAAGTTCTCCCCCTTTTTTCAGCCCGGATCTCAACGCTGTGGCTTTTCTCTGGGCCCAACAACATCTAAGCGGTTCATCAAAATTGTTCGCCTCGCTTAAATTGCATTTTGCTTTTCAAATTAAACGTGAGGTTTCTGCGGTTTGCCTGGGTTTTGGCCCTGCCAAGATGTCTGTGACTTTGTATATAAATCTAGAGCATAAATCTTTTGAATTTATTAATGTGGCTTTATTGTTTAAAGTTAAAAAAAAAAACAAAATTATTGAATTTAATATAAGGAGATGTAAACAAGAAAAAGAGTTTTACTGAAAATAAAATTCGCTAGCAACATTTTAATTATTGTATTTCAAAACTATAAAACTAAGGCTTCCCAAAAAATTATAAAATTCAGCAGCGAGTACGAGTATTTTTCGAAATTCCCATGGATCTGGTGCAACCCCCGAGAGTCAGAGGTGGCAAATTCGATATTCCCCAAATGACTTTCCCTCCACAAAGCCGCAAGTAATTGCAACGAAAAAATTATTTAGTTTTTGCATACCGCGCACACACTCCGCAGTGTGTGGCAGTTGGAAAATTCATTTGTCCATATGCCAAGGGGATAATTACCATGACTCGCACTCGAACAAAAGCGGCTGCTTTATGGCAGCAAATTTTATTGCATTTTACAATTTGGCTCGCTACCCGACCCCGGTGAACTGAACCCGTGCACCCGAGACCAGAGACCCGAGACTCAGAGACTCAGAGACTCCGAACCCCCGAGACTCTCTTCACATGTGAGTTCACATTGTTGGCCCGTGACCCAAAGCGGTCGGCAGGTGTCGACAACTGGCGGTGGTGGTGACTCACCCAGGTCGTATTGTTTTCATTTTCGCATAATTACCAGAGTGGCGAATGCTAAATGGTCAGAGGGAAAAATGTAACAACAGTTGAGCGGGAAACCCTATAGAGGCTTGGGAAGTTTTTTCTGTCCGCTGCATTTCCGGCTGCTTTATATGAAGTTTTTGTTTCAGCTACTATTCATTTTTAACCTGGCTCTGATGTCATTGACAACGACTCAATTACTGTGAGGTGAGGGGAAGTGGGACGGCGAGAAGGGTACTTGGGGTAACGTTTCCATAGAATTGTGATCTCCATTTAATAGTTCTTTTGTCTTGATGATTCGTCCAAAAATGGTGCTAAAACAGACGTCAAAGCTTCGAAATTGAAAGTGTTTCAGCGCCGTCAAGAGTGGGTGCCAAAAAAAAAATGTGTGTGTATTTAAAAAAGCAATTACCCAAAAAATATGGCATTGAAAGTGCTTGAAATGCTCGGATTTTGAAGATTTGAGTCAAGACAATGAATCATTTTGAGATATCCTAACCGTGCCAACGAGGTGGATTGCATAAACGGCAAGTTCGCTGCTTAAGTCATTCGTTTTTGTGGTGACAACAATTCGCTCAAAGTAAACAAAACAATTTAGCAGTTTGACTTAACCGTCCTCGTTCACATTATGCAAAAAAAAAAAAGAGTTTACTTGTCTCATTTGCCTGCCCCTTGAGCGCCGCTTTGTCCGGCACTTGATCTATTTTTAGGATCCCTGCTCATCCAAAATTTCTGCCCCTCTGTCGCCACAAATATTGACATACGAATCATGTATTTGCCAAAAAAATCAACCAACCAACCAGCGCATTGGGGTAAATACGGAAGATCGTCTTCGGTTCTATTTGAGCTTTTATTTCTTTTAATTAGGCACCATATTTGCCGATGATTTCGGCGCTGATGATGAGCTCAATGATGAGCAATCAAAGTGAATGCCGAGCAGCAAGCTGATCATCTATGTATCTCTGCTGCGGACTCAACAGGTTGCGCTGCGCAAAGTGACTGGCAAACAGCAATCAGAAGGAAGCTTTAGCCCTCACCTCGGGCCCAGAGGTAAATAGTCGGCAATTATGGTTGGGTCTCTCTATCCCGATTGGTTGATGGGGAGCAATTAGCGGCATTTGTTTATCAAATTAAGTCGCAAGTGCCAAGCACCGGCGATTAAGTGACAATCTCATGGGCTCTTTAATGGCGTCATTGACATTTAACACACACCACACATACACTGACGGTGTAGCCTTGAAGAGGGTTCTCCATATTATTGGCTTAGGTGACCATGATATTGATTAGTATTTAAGTTCTAAACATTTTAGGTTTAGCAAAAAGAGTTACAGGAATTATAACCTTAATATTATCTTTATAACATCGAATATTAAAGTTCAATAGACAATACTGTTACAAAAAATAATCACAAGGATGAGCTCAGCCTGAGATAATTCTTAGACCTGTCTAAGGAAAGTTAAGAAAAAAGGAAAAAGATTGGAAACCTTTGGTAACGTTTGTTAGACTACATTTGAAATTAATTAAATTAATTAATTAAATTTCTGAAGTTTTTAAAGAAGTGCGAATACATATCTTTGCAAATTCACATAATATGCATAAAGCGGAAGCTTGGCACTATCGGGCAGACATCAAACAACGCTACTCCGTCTTCATCTCCCAAAAAAAACAAAACTTTCGCACGCCAAAAAGCAACCAAATCATCATTCCAGTAACACCTTGGCCAAAACACGAAGAAAACAACACACACACACACTTCATAAAAAACACTTTCGAATGCTCACAGCTTGGACACCTACACTTGGTCCATCCATACACAGCATCCACGACAAAAAAAAAGAAATACGTAAAAACCTAAAACTAATGTCTCATGAAAAGCAAAAGTGTGCAAAGGTATGACACATTGTAAAAAAGGAGAAAAAAACACGGTGTACTCCAAACTATGTAAATAAATTTGCCAAAGCGAAATAAAAAACTTTTACTTTTATTGTTGGTGGTGGTGTTAAAGTTGCTGTCGAAGCGAAATATTTGCGCATCATGCAATTTGATTTGCAATAGAGTTGTGAGCTGTGTTTTCAAATGCGATATCAATCGAACCTCGACAGCAATCGTAATAGAGAAAATTCCAAAGGCACTACAACCTGCGGTCACAGAAAGACTCATGCATCATCTATCATCTTCCAGTGCGTTGAACTAATCGAGTTCGTTGCCTAAGTCTTTTGATTGAATGCGCCGTTGGGGGAGTCTTATCAACGTTTCAGCTGCCGCCTGCTGACACATTTGCATTCGGTGTTGATTCACTTTGCATGTTTGCTCCTGCTGATTGAAATGTTTGCCATTTTTGATGGCAGCGAAGACGCCAGGGGGCCCCGATAGTTGCCCCGCCATTGGGCGTTGGTGTGGGCGGTTTTCTTAGTCAAAGTAAAAGGCTTTTAATAAACATATTTGCGTGTGCTTATGCAATAAAAACTTCAAATGAAACTGAAACTGAATTGCTACATCAAAAGTCATTTAGGCATTACATGCTATTTGAAAGTAAAATTCGAAATATTTCCTATTTTGCATTAAAAATCGGACAACATTACAAGTCTGCATATCGGTATAAATGTGGACTTAAACTCTTTCTGTTGCTACTTATTTTCCTGTTTAAGATATCGAGATTTTATGAATGCTTTATTTATCCATTATATTTGATGTTTCCTAATTAAAGTTGAAATAAATAGTACAAGTTCAAATGGTCATCAATATAGATTGACAGTTTTATGGAAACACTTTCTTTTGGCCAAATTAAACTGTAGCCATTAAAAGAAAATATATTTTTTATTTACTATTACTGCACTTGATTACTCCATTGAAATTAGCTAATAATTTCGGTCACTTTTACCAAACTTTTGCCTTTTCCCCTGGTTTTCCACGCCTTCGGTAATATTTTACAATATATTTACTATTTCTTAGCAATGAAAAGCCCCTTAACCCGTAAAAAATAACAAAAGTTAAACGACTGCAAGAGCTATTAAGTATTTCGGACACATTTCGCAGACAAAAATTGTAACAGTCTCCAGCCCCCAAAAACCCAACCCAAATTTAGGCAAAACTTAAAATGTCTTTTGGAAATGTTGAGCGCGAAATTGGCAAACTTTATGTGCCTGAATTTCGGTGTGCAATTTGCGTTTAATTTGGGGTCACTCACACACACAGGCATGCACACACCTATTTCGGGGCGAACCCCGGGCAATGTTAAGTTATGTAAGGGCGATTTAACAGTCTGCTAAGGGTCGGAGCTGCGCTTAGAGCTAATCAATGTGAAGCAGTTTCCAAAGGCATTTTAATTGCCACAGAGCAACTTGCAACACTGCAGCAACCTGCCCCGCGGCCGAAGCTAAATGACACATGCGCCTGCTGCTGCTGTTGCTGTTGCTGCTGCTGCTGCTGCGGCCCTCTTTCTCTCCATCATTGCCCACTCTCTCGCTATCTCTGTTCGCGTCTTGGCCCGATGCCGCCGATGCTGTTAAAAAGACTTTCACTCTGGCCGAGCGCTAAAGATGAAATGGCTATTGACTTCGTTTTTGGCCAAAAATAAAGCCGAACCATTAACTAATTAGCTTACATTTTGAGCGATTTATTGAGCTCCAGATTTAAGTGTAGCTTGTCTAAAACTAAAAATAATACTCGAATGTTTCTCTCTTAATTAAAGAACTAGACTGAAGAATGATCAATCTTCAAACTTTCTTACGGGACACACTTTTTAGAGAACCAAAAATACAAAATAATTCAGTACCTCAGATAAAATACATCTAAATTTTCCAAAAATGACTTGGCAACCAATTAGATTTTATGTGTTTGATGACTTTAAGTGATGAAATCCTAATCAAAAATATATTTTCCACATCGATATTTCACACAAAACTAATTTAAAATATTTGCGATTAAAAAACACTCACCTTCTGGCCTGTCTGGGTATAGACTGCGTCCAACACACGGGAGCCTTGTGGAGTTGATGCATATTCCGAGACGACTTGTAGGTAAGATCGCCACACTCGGTCTGCCACACCTGAAGGTTTCCCTCCGCCGGATAGAAGGTGTACAGACTGTGGGTGGCCGAGGCAATCACCGGCGACGAACCACCGCCCTCCACGCCATCCACAACGCCAGCAGCCACCAGGGGCGATAGGGTGGCACTGGAGATGGGCTGGACCAGCAGAGCCTGTCCGGCTGCCGGGGCTCCGGCTGCACTTGCTCCGCCACCCGTTGTCTTGTAGTTGAGCATGCGGGTAGCGCCACCCGCAGCACTGTTACTGCTACTGATATTGCCATTCCCGTCGTGCTTTAGGATCAGGCTACTGGGATCGTAGCCGTGGCGATTGTGTCGTGATATGGCGTCCACGGAATGCGAACGTATTCCGTTGCGGGCGGGGTGATGGGGGTTCATGTGGAGCCTGCGTCCTCGCCGATAGTTCGAAGTGGCGGTTCCGGTATTGCCCAGGCTGTTGTTTCCGGAGCCTGAAGATCCGACAATGCCCGAAGTCAAGCGGTGATTGTGAACGCTAGAGGCGGCACTGGGCACCAGCGGTTGTCGCTGCTTCTGGTACTGCAGGCGCGGCTGCTGCTGATGCTGCGGCGGCGGTGCCTGTTGCCTCTGGAGTTTTGGTCCCTGGTCCTTGAAGAACTCTCGCCTCTGAATTTGTGGAGCTGCCAGGGTGAGGGCACCACCCCTGGTGGCATTGCCCGAACTTCCGAGGGAATTGGAGGATGGAGGACTGGACGATGCCGCTTTGGTGGCGCCGCCAGTGGCCGCCGAGCTGAGCTGAGCCAGCTTGCTGGCATTGTTCGTGATGGTGTTGGTGGTGGTGGTGGTGGTGGTGATGCCAGTGCCGGTTCCACTTGTCTGATGCTCCGAATCTGTGGAAACCCGATCCGGATCGCTTTCGAAACCTTCGTCCAGGGATCGGGTTGGACTCAGTATGGGCTTCGAGTGCTGCTGCTGCTGCTGCTCCAGTTTCGTAGTGGTAGACATGGCTGCTGGCCACTAAGGGGTATTATTTATGTGTGTTGCTTTCCTTTAGTTTAGTTTAGTCGGGGTATTGGGTATCGCTGCTTATCGTTACACTTGGCTAACACAGTGCGCCGTTGCACAGGTACGCCGCTTTTCTCTCTCTCTCGTCACTTCTGCACTTGTTTCACATCTAATTTCGCTGCGATCTCGATTCGTCGTCGTTCACTTCGCAAAAAAGTCGCGCCAAAGTTGCAGTCAACAGTTTGGTGGTAAGCAAAAAAACGCTCGATGCTCCGTCACTCACGTCCGTCTCGCACGAAAGTTTTTTTCAAACTGAGCGGCCAGGTGAGCTTAGCAGCCAGGTGAGCTGAGCTCTCAGGTGTTGTTTCAGCCAAGAGGCAAGAGAGCCGAAGCTCGCTGAGGCACTTGTTGCGCTGCACCTGCTGGCAGCTGGAGAGAGCGGCGAGTGGCACTGGCTTAGAGGACGCGCTCAGCTGTTTCGTCTTACCAAAAAGGTATTCGCGAAATTTCCTCATGAGGAAAGGAGAGGGAGATCGAGAGTTTAGAGGTGAAACGGGAAGAGATCAACGGAGAAACCTTGACATCTGTGCAATGTAATGTTGATCACCTTTTTTTTTATTGACATTTAAAAGGTACCTGTTTTTTACATAAACTTTTCAAAGAATACTTTAAATATTCGTGTCAAGATAAAAAAAAGCTCCTGGAAATTATGAAGAATTATGTTTCTGTTATTAAAGTTGACCTTAAAGGCAAATGTTTTGTTTACGGAAGAAGTAAAATAGTAAATAAGCTGCAAAGAATTCCTTGATTGGCATATCCTGTCTGTAAAATAATAATACCACCAAGTGGAGTCTTAATTATCCTTTATTATAAATATTTATATCTCTAATTTTTGATATAACTAATTTTCATCAGCATAAACAACTGATAAGAAATAGTCGAGCAAAAAACGTATGTAAATCGAATATTATTTATAAAAATTATGTTTATAGATATAATCGAAATATTGAATCTTAATCAAAAATCAATTAAAAATACAATCTTTTCTATATTGCAATTTAAAAAATTCAAAGAATTTTAACTAGGTGTTACCCTACCAACTTTTCTAGCTGCCACTGTAACTTGGCTCTAAGCTGCGGCTCTCCCAATCTTGGTATATCTCTTGTTACAGCTCCCTCACAACTCTCTCTCTCTCTCATGCTCCGTAGCATTTTCATCAATGAAAATACCAACTCCAAAGCAACAGCAACAACAATAACCGGCACAAAACCCGTAACAGAGCATGCAAAAAAAATAAAAATAAAAACAAAACAACAGTTTGAAAAGCTTGGCCAAGAGCGGCTTGGGGCTACTGAGAGAGCAGAGAGCTTTCGACACCTGCTGCACAACTGCATTTAAGGCTAAGAGTGTGGGGAGGAGGCATAAAAATAGCCAATTTCGGGACTTTTTTATTTTGCGCCCCCAGCTCTGCTTCTCCTGGTGCCTCCCCTCACTTTACCACTTTTGTTTTCCGCTCCAAGTGGCCACGGTTGCAGAGCTGCCGGCGTTGTTTCAATTTGATAAATACAGTCAGATAATTGATAATTTCCATACGGACTTAATTTCCTTAATTATAATCGAACTAATGGGATATATTACCCATCGCCATTGAAATTGGCTTGAGGAAATTAATAGTTTGGAAAAGCGCGGCCAGCTTGTCGTACTAAATGGTATAAACAATGATTTAATACAATTACTTACATTTTCAAGTTGAAGATATTGCTAACTTGTAATTAAATAATTTAAAAATGACTATCTTTGTTATTTTTAAAGACGTAAAAAATAAAAATTTGATTCTTTGCTTATAAATAAGCGTTTTTTAATATATTTGATCTATGAATCTGAATAAGTAAAGTTTAGGCGCTTGATTTCAAGGTCCATAATGACACCTAAGATATCTCAATAAAAACAACTCATTTTTCTTCTCAACATCAATCCACTGACTTATCGCTTTTCACTTTATTTTCTCACTTGGGAAATTATTCACTCTCAGCGATGATTTGATCCCGGCTTTATGATAGTTTCGCTAGCTGGCAGTGGCTGTTGGTGTTGCATGTTGCACGTTGGTGTTGTTGGCAGTGCTGTCGCTTATGCTGCTGCTGCGGCTTCTGTTGCTGGTGCTGTTATAGTTATAACTGCAATTTAATTATATGAATTTTATAGTTTGAACACCATAAAAATGTCGGTCTTAATTGTGTTTTGGCTGTAACTCCAATTCCTCCCGAGATCCGCTGGACTTGCGCCTTGTTATCGGTTTACGTGACGGTATTTTGATTTTTATTATTAGACACTTCCCCGACTTCCACAGCGAGTGTCCCAAAGTTTTGTACCGATCCGGTTGTTGGGCCACCACTAGCCCCCCATTACCGTTACGGTTAGGCAACGTGCCCCAATCCCAAACACTCCATAAAATTTGGCTTACGTATCCACAGCGGTGGCTAAAGTAATAGCACTGCTAAAAGTCCAGTCAAAGGTTTCAGCAGGACAATAAGAATATGATTTTGTTATATCTTAAGCCCCTGATAAATATAGTTGTAAGGAAAAGACCTATTTCAAAATAAGTTCTATGCTATTCTGTATTAAAACACCTTTTAATTATATATTCTAGTTTTATGGATAATAAGAGAACCTTAAATATGCCACTATTTTGACCGCTACTGTTTAGGGGAGTTGGGAGGCACTGTTTGCGGTTGGCTTGTGTTAAGTTCACTGGGGTTCAAGACTCAAACGCAGCCATAAACACGCTGTAAAGTCAACAACTCCTCAGTCTTAGGGGCAATCAATCAATCACAGTGCAGTTAGAGCTATTCTGCGGAAAGCAACAGCAACAAAAGCCATAACCATAACCATTTCTACGAATCTAATTATATAGTTCTCACTTCTCAATGATTTTTGGCTTAGATTACATTTTTTATGCAATTTAGGCAGATTTAATTTCAAAGTTTTGATAGAATTTTAAGTTGCATAAATAGTCTGTTTTTTGAAATTGTTAAAAGAATATATTAAATTGGAAATATATCCACTATTTTAATTACATTTATAATTCATAATTGTAAAGGCATTCTTTTATTTAATCACAGTAATTAATTTTCCCCCAAGCCAAAAAGAAAAGCCCTCTCATCGCAGCTCCTGCATCGATCAGCTGCCCAATTGACTTCCCCCATCAGCTGCTCACACTCGAACTAAATTATTATCCAGTATCCTGCAAAACTTCCCAAACATCCATCCACCCATACATCAATTGACGGCAATAAACAACCGTAAAATGTTTACAACCAGCCCGAGAAAAACCCACAAAACGCTGTCTCCCCATTCCAGCCAATTTCATCCGATGGGCGGCAACGAACGCAGGCCAAGGAGAGTTTCCCAGGAGGAGGGATGGGAATGGGGATCCCCGCACCAGTTTAATTACAACTTTACCAGTTATGACAGACGGCGGCTCTTCGGGTCCGTTCGGTGCTCTCAGATGCGCCGCCTAAGCACGCGGAGTAGAGCCACAGCAGCAACATGTGTCACATAATTTCCACAATTAAAACATAAATTGAAGCAGTGCCTCAGTCAGCTGTTGGTGGGCGATAAGGGGCTTGGAGGGGGCTGAGCAGGTGCAACAGGTAGCCCAGTGGCTAAGGCACACGCATGCGTAAAACGTAAAACGGTTGTTGTGCATGAAATTTTTACTTGAATTCACCAAGAAAGATTAAGAATTGAATGATTAAGTCGTCAGAGTACCCTATTTAAAGGTAATATATAACAAATAGCGTTCTTATTCTTAAATAATGTTATAAACCTAGGGGCAACTCCTTATCTATAACCTTAAAATTATTTTAGCTTTTAAAAATTCTCCAAATTTACAAGGAAAGTAATAAATTGAATTGAATATATTTATGTTTCCGTAGTAAAATCATTGATTTATATTATTTTTACTTTTAACTGTTACGAACTATAAATCAAAGTGAATTTTCTTTTCGTACTTAAGACTTTCCCTGCCTCCTTCTGTGTTTTAACATTTTCACTTTTTAATGGGAACGTGTGAGAATTTTCGAATCATTCTCTGCCATGATACTCCATTCCAGTGTACAGGGTATATATGGATGCAACTGTTACGGAGATACCGAGAGCAGGGACCGAGTGCCAGCCGGTTCAGCGACAACGATAACAGCTACACACTGGCAAAACATCCACAGAAGAGGAGGATAAAGCTGGCAACAACAAGGCGTGAATGCCACAAGCTTATTGAGGAGCACAAGCCAGAAGTTGCTTCCAGAGAACAGAGTTGAATGAAGGCGACGGGGACGGGGACGAAGACCTGGCTGAAACGCAACTCGGAGGCTGACTACATCATTGCGGTTTCGGCCATGGGCCGCTTGCCATTGTAATTGATGTTGTATTAGAACATCATTTACGCAATTGCCACAAGTGGAAGATGTTTCTGGTAGCTGATGTTGCTGGTTAAAGTCGTTGGCTCCTGCTCCTGTAGCGAATACAAATACAGGAGTGAATGTTGTTAAAGGATTCCTTGAATCAGATTCAGGAATTTCCGATTTCAGATGTTATTCCCAATGTTGCAGATGCTGCACAAATGGATGGAGACTAAATTGGGAGTATTAGCTATCAATATTGTTATTTATTACCAAAAATCATTTAAATGCCTTAAATAAGGTTAATTTAATAAGACTTAAGGCTTTTTTTAGTTAACTTACAAATTTAAACTTTTATTTTCCATAAATAAATTGTATTTTATTATAAATGCCTTTAATTTTGATCCATTTATTATTTTTAAGTTCCTTGTAATCATGTGGCGGCCTAAAAGCAGCCAATCTGGACTTCCGAAACCTAGAGAGTTAACCTGCCTGACAGGTTGAGATTTCCAATGCAAACTCATTGGAGCAACCATCCTGGATTACCTTGCCATTGGCCATGTACGATGATGGACGATCAACTCACGGCTGTCATATGTGGATGGCCTTCATAAAATAATCCCACAGTATATTGTACAAGGCAACACAAAATGAAAAATAATTATCTTCAAGGCAGAGGGAAAGTAAATTAAATCCCGAAATGACTTCCTTTTATCCATTTAACAATCCACGGCGATCGCGGAGAATTTCTCAATCAAAGTCTTGACTAATCCACATTCTTGCCATCCAAACCAACCTGTCTGTTGGCCCCCTCCCCTTTCCTTTTGACCAACTCTCGAGTGTGTTTTGCCCGAAAAAGGTTCAACTAACGCAACGCCGCCGCCCAAAAACCAAAGAAAAAAAACCAAGAAACCTGGCACCGAAAAGCAAACGCAGAATGCAGAATGGAGAACGCAGCGCCATCGGTCCATGATTGCCAAATCAAATAGCCCGAAAAAAAACTAAATCCAAGCAAGAGCCGCTGAAAAAAAAAGGAAAAACAAAAAGGAAAACTCTGCGGCACGAAACGAGGCAACATTTTTTACGCTTAAATGGCAGATTGTTAAAATAACAGAGGCGGCAACGGCACGCAAAATTGAACAACGGCATCGCCTTTGCTCCCAGCCCCATGTGCTGGCAAGAGGGGCTCCTGCGGGAAGGCTGCTCCGGGTTCTTCCACCAGGAGGAAGAGTCGCCAACCCACCGAGAAGTGGACGAACGGACCGAACGTCCAACAGGTGCAAGCCAAGATTAACGCAAAATCAAAGCGGAAAAGTCTGACGCGCGTCGAGGAAGGAAGGAGCAGTGAAAGGGGAAAAGGCGTATTAGAAAATTTATTTAACCCATTAGAGGGTATAGGGGATATATATAGCTTATCCCCTTTGTAGTTATTTCTTAATTTAAAATTAAATAATGTAAAAGCAAAGGTTTAGAATCTGAACTTTAAGTATATATTTATAATATACATGTGTCCGAAATCTTAGGGCCAAGAATAATATTATTTTATTGCTCATTCGGAATTTATTGTTAGGGTTTTCAATAAATCTTCTGAAGATTTTCCTAGAAAAACAGTAGAATTTTTTATGAATGAAATATGTTTAAAAAAACAAGAATTAATAAAATATAATAATAATAAATAAATTATATTAAAGAATTTCTTCATTCCTTCTGCCAGGTTGAATGAGGGTTAAGACAGACTGACTTTGGCTCCACCGAATGGCTAACCGAATGCAATTGCTAGCGACTCCTTCTCCGAGCCCCTCGCAGCAGCGAGTTGCGCTTCGCTTTTGACTATATCATTAGAAGCATCATTAGAATCACTTGGCAGCGACTTGGCTGCGGGCAACGCCTCGAGTGGATTTTTGCTGCTGCATAATAATTGTTGGAGCTCGCCTCATATCGCGGTGGCAGGCTGAATTTTGCCGGTTGCCGGTTTGCCGGTTGCACATTTTCTATATAATACTTATTTTTCTACTTTGGCTTGCTGTCGATTTTCAGTTGTTTGCTTTTGTATTTTGCATGCCTTATGCTCGTTCCCTTCGCTGGGCATTAAACTTTTGATTAGCGCCTTCCGAGAACAGCAAGAAATTAGCCAAAGGGCAAGGTATAAAGATTTTTAAGTGGCGAAGGAATAATCAAATATAAAAGGTGAAATATACTTGGCTGTATGAGATTTCAATCTTAGAAAACAAAAATAAACCCTATAGTATTTTTTACTATCCTAAAGTCAGAGAACTCACATTCACATAGCGTGTTAACATAATATTTTTATTTTGGCTTCCGGGGCCATCTGCAGTATCATTTTAACACGTTCGAAATGAGTCTAAGACTTGCATTTATTACCCATTATACTGCGCTTTTATTTTCTAATCTACATCAAGGTTCTCTGCTTTAAACTTAGCTTAAGGCTTTGTCTCTGAGTTGGCTTCTGTTCTCTGGGAACTTTGCAGCAAACAAAGCCACACACATGCCACCAATTTCAGCACGTAGCTACTATTAGTTGAGTGATCTAAGACAACTGACATTTTTTATAAATAAATGCAACATCAAATAAAAATCAACAACTTTTAGGAATTCTAAATTCCACAAAAATGATAACACGTTTCCAGAGTTTTTCTGATTCGTGGGAAAAAAGATTGTATTTCTTATCATTTCGCCCTGACAGAGGGAATTATATTCTAGTTAAAATTTGAAAGAATAATAATATATATAATATATTAAGTAATTAGTAAATTCAATTCCTTATATATATGTATAAATTGTAAAAAATTGTTTGACTGAAGAGATATTTAAAACTTCGGCAGCTAGACATTATTTTTGTTGTTGTGAATTTTTCCTATTAAATTAAATTTTATTTATTATTTTTAATTTTTACCAATTGTCATTCGGTGCCTTTAAGCCAAAACTTTGGATAGTTTTGATAAATAATTCGAACTGAATTCACATGGAAATAAAGAATTGATTATTTTAAATAATTTTCAAACACACTTTTCTAATATCAAGCCCTGACATTACACTTGGGCCTTCCTGAACTTCATTTATTGACAATGGTGAGGTGACTCTGTGAACACCATTTGAAAGCGAGTGCAATGACATCTCGCACAGCTGCAGTTTTTTTTCTTTTTGCGGCTTCGCTTATCGAGTAAGCGCTCAACCGCCAACGCATTTGACAACATTTGTTTCCTCATTACCAACGCCGAACGGCACTGCAACTGGCAACTGGCATCACTGGCAATGGAGTCAAGTCGAGAGCTGAATGTTAATTACGCGATGCTGCGAGGAAGCATCTCTCGGCGGCATCGCGTTGTGCAAAAGAAAGTGAAATGGAAATGAAAATGGAAATGGGAAGCGTGGAAAGTCGACAAGAGGTGAAGATGTCTGCCCGACAACCGCAGAGTTCACGATCGGTCAGCTGGTGCTGCTTTTTTTCGGTTTTCCAGCTCTTCAGCTTTTCACGTTTTCAATAGGAGGTGCAAGCGATTCCCCTGTGGGGTCATGCGAATAATTTCAATGGTCAACGAGAGTTGAACGATCGTTATGTGATGCTGAGATGCTGATGCTGACGACACTAATGATGAGCAGGAAGAGGCGACAAGTATTTCAGGAAATCAGCGATGACATATGACGGCGAGAGTGAGGCTTCCTGGACTTTTTGTTAGTGTGTATCATCAAAAATAAAATTTAATATTATTTATAATTTACAACGCAATGGATAGCTCTAAAGTGCAGCTGGTCTCACCTCTAAAAAAAAAAGTTTATAAATTGAGCAAAGCTTACATTAGACACAAAGATTGAAATGTACATCAATTAATAAATAATTCAAGAGTTATTTGTAAATTTATTTTTTTTAACAATGTTTCCTTGTTTTCAATCTATTTTTCTAAACTGTTTTAAAACATTTTCACATCTTTCCGTCAGCATGTTGCTAAGTGTTCATTAAAATTTCAACCTTAAAACGAAAGGTGAAAAATTTGGCCCGTTTGCTGGTGTGGGTTTCGTGGGTTTTTTGAATTTAGTGCTAATGCGTACAAGAAAGAGGCGTAACAACCACAAAAACAAAATAATAAAGTGCTAATAATTTCTGTGCAAAATTATGTTGCCCCAACGACTCTGAATAAACGTTCCCCTGGGCGTAGCGGCATTCGCTAGCTTAAACCCTCAGACCTCAAACCATAAATAAACAGGCAAGGAAACCTGATCTCTGGGGATTTGAACCTGAAGTACTTAGTATTATTTTAGCATATTTAAGTTATAGAAAATTATGTTAGCTATGTACAATTTTTATACATGTGAATTGTTCAATATTTAATTTGAAATAGGTAAGATCTAGTTACTATCCTAAAAATATTGTAGTGCCTTTCCCAAATTGCTTGGCATATTTACTTAAGTTTTGTTTCTTGTCTTACCACTTTTTTGGCCTTAGGTCTTTTCAGTGTAAAAATATTGGCTTGGTCATCTGACAGAAACACGCGCGTAATTAAGTTTGGATACATTTGGAAATAATAAAAAAAAAAAAAACTACTGCCAAATTGCCTCCCACCCAGAGTTTTGTTTGTGGCACGAAGGCTGGCCAAATTCATCGGGCAAACAAGACCGAACAGCAATTAAATCAAAGCAAAGTTTATGATTTTGTAAATATTTGTGGGCTTTTTGATTTACTGCCAAAGGGGGATACGTCCATTTAGCCACCTTCGATAATTACGCATAAATGTTATACATGTGTATGGTACATGTGTGTGATTTCTCTTCTCGGTATGAATTTTGTGTCAAGGATGAGCGGAACTACTGACATAAATTGGCGTTTTGGTGGATGCGCTTTGATTGATTGATTGATTGATTGATACTGACTGCGGGGCCAAAACAAAATATGATAATAAAACCTACCAATGATGTCTTAATAGACGTTTAATTCGGCTTTTAATTTGATGATGAGTTTCCAACAGAAAAATATAGTTAAATTGAGGAAATCGTCTTAAATGTTCTATTTAATCAATCAAAGACTTTTAAGCAGGAAACTATTGTTAAAGCCAATTTCGCTTATCCCTTCTGAGTTGTAGCAATTGCAGGGTAATTTGAAAACGCACTAGAGCCCAAGACCAAGTTGCGACCTTAATTATCATGCAGAAGACGAATCAAAGCCCAGAACTTCAGAACAAGTAATAGGCGAAATCCAGGGGAAAGTGTGGAGGAAAGGAGGATGGTACTGGAAGGGGTAGTGTAGTGCGAACAGGTAAACGAAGCCATCATCGAGAAGAAGGGTCCACGGCAAATTCTACGAAACCAATTAAGGCGCCCCATGATGGTACATTGGGTTTAGAATTGCGGAAAATCGAATAAACTCAAAGCCGTCAATCAAGACTTGAAAATTTTGATATTTTGTATCTTACGAATAATGATAATGCATGGATTATTTTTATAATTGTTTACATACATATGTATCTCTATTACAACCAAGTTTAATTCATAGTTCAATCTAGCAAAAATTTATTCAATGCTTGAATACAAGACTTTCATAAGGATATTTGTTTTTTCCCCGAATGAATTAATATTTATTCAAATATTTTTTTTTACAATTTTGAACAGCATATATTTAATAAAAATTAGTTAACTTTTTTTAAATTTTCCAGTCATTATAATATAGTTTTCAAAGCATACAAATCATTAAACAAAATCAGCACAGCATTTTAGAAATTAGACTGGAATATATAGTATCAATGAGCAATAAGTTAATGATTACCCACTTTGACCGCTTTCATTTTGGACGTCGTTATTATGGTTGCCATTATTTTGTCCTCTGTTTTAGAGTCCTTTATATATGACCCACCATCTGGAGCCCCATATTAGGGTCCTTCATATAATGTTCGCCAGTTCATTTACGTTTTGCATTTGTTGCAAACGCACAGAAGCCCTATCAACGATGTCAAGAATAGCTCCAGAGATACGTATAAACCCTTCACCATTGCCGCATTCAACGCCAATAATTTTTCCATTTATTTGTTGGAAACAACGTTCTCGAACTCTACCATTTTCTATTATGTTATTTATGTCAATTAAGTCAGCTACAGAATCAATAATGGGACGACCTTCTCCATGCTGGCCTTCTCTTAAGCCTTCATCGCGGCCATATCCATCCCTGTTAATATTATTGGGAATAGGAGGTACCAGATGAAAGCCTGCAAGGGCCAGGACAACCACAAATACCTTTCAATTAAATATAAAATAAATATTTATCTTCCACTTTTGAAAATGTGTTACTTACCAGTCGATTCATGAGAACTGCACTTTTACAATAAATAGATTTTCACTGATTGTTCCAGCTTATATAGATGCTGCAAAATAAAATATTGCTAACAATCATCCATTGATGAATGATAACGAGGATTCGCCTTTCTCTATCCCCAAGGGGATGATCAAGAAAACCGATGGTTTAAATACTCTTCAATGATTTGAAATTATTATTAAAAATAAATATATAAACCAAAGTTGAAACAAGAACATTGTCCCTGGAAAAGCTAACCAGCATATGTTTTGAAAAACCAAATGAATATTGTAAATTAAATTAAAATATATTTTTAAAATGGTGAAATATATTTTTTTTAATTAAATAAAAAGAACATCAAGTCTTCTTCATAAAGGTAAAAATACTCTTACGTATTTTCTTGATAATTAATTACAATGCATCGATGCACACACCTGCATATTATGTATGCCTTTACTGATAACAATGAATTTATATATTTTTGACTAATTAATTAATTACCAAGAAAATTCGAATTCTAGGAAACATTACTATTTATTAAAGGTCAATTTGGCGCACCTAATTAAATTTATAATCAACAACTGCGTAGAGGCCGATAAGAACGGTTATACAATATTCGTCGTACCAAAGTTAGCTGCCCTACATGATTATATTGCAGGTAGTACATACATATGTATATGAGTTGGAACCCCCAGATCAAAGCAAAGGAAAAATCTACTATAAAATATGGTTAATTTGTATTGTTTTAGTGTTTTATCATACATTTTTAAAAAATGCATGTCTGTATTATATAGCTGTCCTAAGAAGAATCGGAAACTTTTAGATAAAATAAACTCAAAGATATAAATAGTTACTATACCAAAGGGCGGAAATTGAATGGGGTTTGTGTAAGCTATGGACTGGATTTTTGTCAGAATTCTTGCAGTATTTAGGCAGCATTTGGTCGAGACTTAGTCAATCTCTGTTTAGTATTCTTATGGAACAATAGTCACTAGGATGGCTTCCGGGATATAATGCACAGACGCTCCTGAAAAAAAGAATATATATTCACATTTGACTAATCAGTAAATTTGTAAGGGATCAATGACTTTTGCAAGCGTTTATTTATTTTTTTCGCGATCATGGCAGCGAGTGAACCTGGCCTACGCCTGAGTTCTGATTTACTTTGTTCTTTTACTTTTGATTTGGTTTTTGTTTTTTTTTTTATATTTATTATTTTATTATTATTTTTAATTCGAAAGTCATCAAGAGCCATACGTTTGTTCATCTTAATTGCGCACGAGTGTCGCATTCGGGATAAGGTATATGAGAATATTCTGATTATACACATATTATAATTGACCACCGTAATAAATTTGAAAACATTACATACAGGGGTGCCACAGAAATCACTAGGGATTTTGCTTTCCGCGGAAACCATTTCCGCGCGAATATTTCCGCGGTGCCACAGCACTTCGAGTGATTTCATTTTTTTAGCATGTTAGCAAACCTTTTCGAACTTTTCTGCTGAGGGTGGCAGCCCTCTCAAATTCAAATTTTCCTAATGTTCGTTTAACATTATTTTATATTTTATCATTGCAGAGCAACGGGTTTTATTAATTTAAAATTTAATTTAAATATTTAAATTTATTTATGTATAGCTAATTAATTTAAACAGCTAATAAAAACAAAATAAAAATTTCAATTTTTGGCGCGTAAAATTATAAGAGTTGGCATCGCTGACCCTGACTTCGAAAAACAAAATCAAACGAGTTGGCAGCACTACACTTTAGCGGATTTAGCGCTGATTGAGCGCTGATTTATTCAGCGCAAAATACTTCCGCGGATTAGCTGTGGCATCGCGGAATGAAATTGAAGTGAAATTTAGCGGAAGCGATTTCTGTGGCACCCCCGATTATCTCTTTTATTTATGTGCGATTCCTACACAATTACAACAGTTACAGTTCTACACTTACAATTCTACAGTTACAATCCTAACAGTATTTCTACACAACAAATACGTTTAATACTAATATAAAGTAAATTATTTTATTTTAGGTAATAACACTATGCTTTAAAGTCAATAATTGGATATCGGGATCTAGGTTTTTCCCCTCCACCGACAACATTTCTCGCAGATTCAGATTCAACGTAATTTTGTAGTCCAATTTGTATTCCGCTTAAAACGGCGTCAGCCAATCGACCAAGATCTTGGAAAATAGGAGTAGCGACGTGAATGCCAATGAAGATCACAATTAAAAATGTCTGTAATTTTAAAATGTTAAATAAATAATATATTTATTTATAATAAGTAACAAAGAGACAACTCAAATCTACTTACCAACCACTTCATTGTGTTTCGAGCTTCAAATAAACCTAATTTTTTGATTTGTTCGCATTTATAGGCGAAGATTAAGCTATTTATCAGTTAGAAGAAATATTCCACGAACCGAGAAAAGCCGGAATTATTTATGCCACTTTAAGGAATTTTCGATTAACTTAATTTAGATTAGGTTCCTAAAAAAAATCAATAAGAGTCTTTCCAAATCAGAATATTCATAATGATGTTTGTTTATTCCTGGAATAAAGTATGTTCATTTAAATAATTCTTGTGTGCTGGACTACAGATATTCTGTTTTATTTTAAATAAAAATTAGTAATATACATTTTCCAGTTATAAAAAATAAAGCATTTAGAACGATATTTCTTTCCTTAAATTTATTATTACATATAATTATTATTTTACATTAGCAAAGTTTTGGGGATTGATAAGCCAGCATATGTTAAACAATCTTGCTTCCTTATTAGATATTGACAATTGTGTGCTCTAATACCGCCTTCCATTATACTGTCGATTATATGGTTGATTATATCCATTAGATCGTCCATTATATGGTTGAGTATATCCATTAAATTGTCTAGAATTGTATCCTCGAGAATTGTATCGACGAGCACTTAGGTCCATGATAGGGTATCCACCACTTTGACCGCCACCATTTGAGCCGCCATTATTTTGTCCTCCATTGTAGGGTCCCTCATTATAGGGACCCCCACCATTTGATCCACCATAATAGGGTCCTTCATTATAATTTCCGCCACCATTTGGTCCTCCATAAGACGGTCCACCATAGGACGGTCCTCCGTTATACAGTCCATTTTCATATTGCTGTTGTTGTTTTTTACGTTGGCCAAGCTTAATACTTTCGTCAACGATGTTAGCTATAGATCCAAAGAGGCCACCAAAACCTCCACCCTGGCCTCCTCCGAAGCCTCCACCTTGGTTACCATATCCACCCCCGTTGGGAATAGAAGTTACCAGTTGAAAGCCTGCAAGGGCCAAAACAACCACAAATACCTGTCAATTAAATAGAAAATAAATATTTGTTTCCGACTCTTAAGAAAAATTCATTACTCACCAGCCGATTCATTGGAAGTGCAGTTTGAAATAAATATAATTTCACTGATGATTCCAGCTTATATAGATGCTGCAAAATAAACAATTGCTATCATCAATGCGTCTGTTCGAGATAACGAGGAGTCGCACTGCTCTATCCAAACGGAAAGCCTAAGGTGTAAGTCCTGCTCAGTGATTTGTAATTATTATTTTTAAAAATATATATTAAACTTAAAAAGAAAAACAATCTCTGGAAAAGCAGAAGATATCCTAACCACTTTTATCAATTATAATTAGTCAATAAACATAAGTTATTAAAATCTTAATAAATTTTAAAGTTAAATTAAATTATATTTTTGAGTGATAGACCTCTAAAATTTAAAAAAAAAGAACATCACGAATTCCTAATAAAAATAACTCAGAGGTAAATATACTCTCGCTTTTATTTTATTAATAATTGCACTGATAACAATGTATCAATGCACACCAACATATATATATATGCTTTTACTGATAACAAGGTAATTATATATTTTTTATTTCTTATTCAGAATTCCAAGAAATCCTTTTAATTCGATTCTAAGAAAATTTTATTTTTTATATAAGGTCCAATTTGCGAACCCAATAAAAATCCAATTTCAAGTCAACAACAGTTCATAGGCGCCGATAAGAGCGGTGAATATTTATTTTTAGTCAAACGCTGGACTATATATTTGATGGCAGACATACATAATATGAACTCCAGACTGATTTCTTTTGTATTTTCTAACTTCCTATGATTATTCTTTGCTCCACTGTGCCCTGTAGCTCGATGGAGACCCCTCTCATCAATTGAGATATTATAAAATTTCTGCCCATTGCCCAGCTGCACTGCACGCCCGGTTTCCCCCTTTCCATCTGAAAGTGCGTGCGGTCTGCGTGCCCAGTTTAGAACTCATCCACCTAAACATACAAACATCCTTGGGCTCTCCTCGCGGGCTCTCGCTGAGGAAAGTGAACCGAGGATGCATCCGAACAGAACTGAGGCTCTGTGGTATGGCATTTGCCTTGTTAATGATGTGCCACGGCGCATTTAAATAAAGTGCCGCCCATTATAATGAGCCGAGAGCACTAGCATCGCATCTCGGTCTGCATCTATATCTTATTCTCCGCCTTGCCATTACGCTGCGACAAACTAAGCTTATAAATACCATTTATTAAATAAATGTGAGCACTGTGTCCTGTTTATCTTAATCGAAAAATTACAATGTAAACTACAGTTCCTACACTGGGATAAAACTACAAAGAAATTAAGCTTTCTTATGCCTGAATTTATTGTATTTTCTCACAGTGTTCTTACCATTGTTGTCGACATCTTAACGTCATAAAGGCGCGGCAGCGGCTGGCAGTCCCGAAGCCCCATCCCAGCAATTGCTGGCATACGCAGCGTGTCCGTCTCCTGGTCATGTTCGCGTTCTAATGAGCGGCTCATAAAACGCGCTAAGATTTGCACATAAAAAGGGTTGACTGTGGCCATTGCCGAGGCTCCATATGAAACGCATAATTAAGGCTGGAATTGATCGGGGCAGCTGCTGCTCGATGCGAAACTCGCTCAACTGCTGACAGCCATTAAACAGGGGAGCCGCTCTAACTAACGATGGTTAAAAATGCCTTTTAATAGCCAAATTGTTAGCAAACAATCGGTTTCACTGCTTAAAAAAACTAAGGTTGCCCTTACGAAGGATGGGAATACAATTTTAAATTTTTCCTTTGCCAACTTAAGCAGTTAAAAAAGCTGAATAAGTTCTTTAAGATTTTTTTAAGACTGAAATGTTAGATAATATAGTATAGACTTGTTACAATAAAAGAACTGAAAGATATTTAATCTAGTAGCAAAAATACAGCAAAACCTTTTTGTAGGCCAACTGTGACAAGTCACTAAATGAAAGTTTCCATTTGTAATTAGGCGGAAGAAAAATATTGTTGCTGCATCTTCAATAATACACAAGCACAACATTTATCGTGAAGCATTTTTCAAGCAATTTTCAGTCCACAAAAACTCAGAAAAAAGAAGGAAAATTAAATATTTTTTCCCTGTGAAAATGTGCAAATAGAAAGTTTGCCTCTCTCACCCGCTGAAAATGCAATAAAACAATTAAGGCAACGAGTGGCGGGATAGTGGGGCAGGGTTTGCAGATGGAAGGGAAACTGTGGCAAGACTGCAAGCTCAGCGAAAAGAAAGCAAAGTGGCGAAGACAGACGACTGACGACAGACTCGTCGCAACCTTAATGACGGAGGGCAGTGCACAGTTTGCAAGGCACTGGGCGGCACCTCCTCCTCTGGATCTTGGGCCTGTGTGGTCGGCAATTGACATAACATAAACATTTGCCTTTGCCCACAAACGCACACAATCGTACACAATCACAAATCGCCTAATTATAGCCCTGCGCGGTCCTTCTTCTTCCCTGCCAGCCCATTCAATCGATTCAAATGCCCGGCAATCTTTTCAATTATTTCTTATCACCTATGGGGGACCAAGGCAAATGCAATTACACTTAAAAAAGTCTTTGATACTGCAGAATCGGTTCCTTATTAGGTTGAAGAGGTTCTCGAGGTAGTAATGCATTTTCATTGAGAGCTAACTTTTTATAAAAAATCTAATAAATTAAATTAAATAAATAAGTAAAATTGTTATACAATTAATATTTCTTATTTGCTATATTCCATAATAAATGCTAAATATTCTTTAATCTTTCTTTAAATAAATAAATTTTCAAGTGTAATTGCAGCTTCTCGCTGGCAACATTGTTGCAAGTCTCCGACCATGTCGCTAATCGAATCCTATTCTCGCTGGCAAACTTAGCATATTTGAGAATTGGAGGACACCGATCGTTGCGAACCAGTATCTCTACTTGCCCCCTCCAACCAACTTTAGACGATTAATATAAATTTGAGCGAAATTTGCACCTATGCGATACAATTCACCCTGGCTTTTTGATTTGCTCGATTGTAGACGCCATTTCGCGTTTATCCCCATCGTTTTACAAGTTTTTATTTCGGCGGATGGCAGTTGTTTGAATAATTACCATGGCCAATGCGAAGGAAAATCAAGTTTCGTTTGCAGCAGAGACTTTGCCAAATTGTCCACCAGTTCCGGCCAAAAGAAAATGAACAAAAATGTGGAAAATTAACTGGCGACAGGAATTTGAGGATAGGGAAAGGCTTGACAAAGCTACTGTCTTGAGTTTTTCAAGGTGGGAAAGTTTGCTGCTTATTATTCATAGGAAGTATCTTCAAAAATATAATAACATTATTTTTGTTGAACTTAAAACTCTTCTTCTTCGATAAAAATTTGTAGTAAAATTTGTGATATTTTCTATTTCGAAGAGACAAAATGCAGCTTAGTTAATGGGCTTAAAAAAGTAAATCCACTCTCGCTACCTGGGTTGACACACCAGCCATTCGATCTTATGGCTTCCATAGCCCGTAACCATCTTACATCGATCGTTCGATATGCCAAGCCACTTGCACTTTCAGCATCGTCATTCTACTCGCGGACAACTTTCATCTTTCATCCGTATCTCGGTTGCCTGCACTTTCGTTCAATCGGTCAACGCAACTTGGCTGGCTGGGAGAGTATCTATAGCTTTGTGAGTACACAGAAAAAAACATTTTTTCATTAATTAAGTTCAGTTTATTTTTAAATTAAATATTCCAAGTTTTTTTGGAAGAGTTTGAAATATAAACATCAGCCGCATCGATCTATTCATAGATCCTAAGATCAATCTACTTTTCCTTAATAAGTAAACTTATTATATTAATTATAATTATAATAATATTTAATTATAATATTCTAATATTCAATTATAATAATATAATATTCAATTATAATAATATTTAATTATAATAAGATTATAATTATTTCCTTTTGCACCATCGAAGTAGGAATGAAATTTCAGTTTTCTTTCTTCGGTCTCTTTTTTAAATATATTTCTAAACAAGAGCTATTTTCTGTGCATTAAAATAGCAAATTCAATACTTTTCACATAAAATTTATTATTGATTATTTGGAATATTTTTTCCATGTGCAAATATGTTGCGTTGCATCGCCCAAGGGGGCACGTCGATGTCGATGGTAATTTGCATATTTTCCGCATGCGCAGACGACTCGCGACGGCCAGTTTATTAAACAAAAATATTGACATGAAAATCGGCTTTCGATTTCCACGGGACAAATTGTGCGGCGGCAGTTGCACCACCACGACCAGCAGCACCCTCCCATCCCCATCCCCATCCCCGCCGCATCCCCGGCACCGACGAAACGAGATTAAATGGAAAGTGAAGTTGCACATGCGTCGCGTCGCCAATCAAGCTTCCACCGTAAGCCTGAAAAGTCTGAAGCCTAAGCGAACTGTTAGCCGCTCGGTTTGTCGTCTGTGTAATTAGGACAAAATGTCTAATGCTGACGATGGTGACCAATGCCGAAAAAGTAAATACAACTCGGTCTGTCGGTCCAGTTTTGGTGTCGCTTTACGCACCTTAATGATCATTTAGCGGACGGTCTGCGTTTGTTAGCCATTTACTTGGAGCGGCTTAAAGCCGATCAATCTGGCTGCAACTTTTACCTCAGCCGGGAAAGTTCTTCCATCACTTTGACCGAAGATGTAGCTTTCCGCTTTTTGTGAAATGTAAACAAAAATGGAATGCAGTTTTTCATATATTTTTGGGCTCATTTTCTTCTTTTGGGAAGTTCAATTTCACTTGAAGCGAAACTGAAAGTTTTCTTTTCTATTTGAGGATTACGTCTTGGGATTATTTTCTCGGAACATGGTATCGGATTACGTGCGGTCAGAATAGGTAGGAAATAAAAAGAAGAGTTTAAAATCAAAAGTAGTAGGGCTAAGTATTTGATTTTAGTTCAGTTTTATTATTAAATCAATTAGGCATAATGATGTGGAAGGTAATTGCCGCATTATATATAAAATAAATGTATTTTTAATCATTTAAAGAGATTGAAAAATAAGTTATCCAATTTAATTGAATATTTGAATTATAAATATTTATAGTTATTCTTCATTTTATGAATTTCCTTATTAAATTTAAGATTATAAAATCAAACCATTTAATAAGTATTTTTCTTTTTACAAATATAATAAATTACTTACCTATATTTTCTTAATATACTAATTACTATTATCCTTTTAAACTTAACTCTAATATGTATTAGTTCTGGTTCTCTAGAAATAAGGAAAAATTGCGTCCTGCATATCACTTTTGACAGCTCCTAAAATTCAGGTCAACCTTTATTTAATGCCAAATGTGGAAAACGTCACGGATCGCGTAAAAGAAATTCCGTTAACAAAGAGTGGCGGGTTCATTAGCAATGGCCAAAAGCCTCGACAATGTATTTCTCTATTGCAATGAGCAAAACTGAATTAAAGCAACAATTATTTATTTAATCATATTTCATTGAGATTGAGCAATCAGCGGGATGAGACGGACGCTCAGAATTCCCGGCTACCTGACACTGCGCAACTGCCACATCAGAAGCATCTTCTGCAATTATTTGTGCATTAGAGGAAGCCCAGCGCTACCTCGAGCTGTCGGCTAATGTCAGTTTAAGTGTTGCAGCGAATAGAAAACATACCGAGGAAGTGCACCGGGACCAGGAAAGCGCAGCCGGTGGGAAAATACTCGAACAAGTTGCAACTGCAAACAGCAGTGGCATCTGGCAATTGGCAACCGGTTGCTGGGCCTAAAATAATAATATTCGCATTAAGAATGCCTGAAATGTGCCCCAAGTCCTTAAATGCATCCGCTATACGGACCGCCGAGCCGTCGACCGAAAGCCAAATCGGATTAATGCAGTTGAGTAACCCAAAAATGGCAACCCACGCAGTTGCTGTGGCAAGTTGCCTGTTGCCTGTGGCAGGTTGCTCAATGGACTGCTGTGCCCATAATTGCCTCAAGGGGGAAAACTAAGAACGATTTTTGGCATCCATAATAAAATTCACATTTAAACGTCACCATTAAGCTTGGGGGGCAAGCAGGAGTCGCACTGCTGACCCACATTGGACTTGGAATTGGTCTTGCCAAGCAATTTGCTCAATGTTAACATTAATTTATTGGCAAGCAATTAGGAATTATTAGAAATATTTAATCCATAAAGGGAATTATTACCATCCAGAAAGAAAAACCAATTTTAAATCAAAACGAAACACTTTAAGATGAATTTAATAATAAATTCGTAAGTACAATATGTGTCATAAAACAATGTATGAGTAAGCATTATATTTGCTTGAAAATAAATATAGTTTAAAGATGAAAGAATATGAAATGAGGTGGCGAAAACATAAGGCACAGGATGGATCGATCAGTCATCGATAATCTCTGTTATTTTGGCACTTTCGGCAAATACATCCGGGATCTCCGCTTCATCGGATCGCTCAATGATCCGATATCTCTCCGCCGCCGCCAGACACTGGATGGCCACTTCACGGGCCTTGGCACGCGACTCATCCGGCAGCTGTCCCAGTCCACTCAGAAGCTCCATAATGTCCGTCTCGAATAGCTTCTTGGCGATCTCCTCACCCGAGTTAATCATGTTCAGGATTACGACAATGCCACGATGCTGCACAGCCGGACTGGGATTGGCGATCAGCGTATGCAAGATATCCAGGCAGCTGGCGATGCCCAGAATCTTCTCGCAGCACTTAACCGACACCGATGTAAGCATCGCCAAAGCTCCGGCACAGGCCATTGCCGTCTCCTCATCCTCATCCTCGCAGAGAAGGGCCAAGAACTTCACGCGATCGTTGTCGCCTTCAAACATTTTCACCACATCTTCGCTCATCACCAGATTGCACAGACATTGGGCAGCTGCACGGGTTAGGTACAGATGATCCTCCATTAGATAAAATTCGATCTTGGACACGCCCTGCTCCTTGATGATCCTCTGACGGACGCTTTCGTTCATGCTGGCCAGATTGGTGAGCGCCATCAGGGCTTCGAAGTTCTCCAGAGCGGTGCAATCTTGCTGCAGGAGGTTCAAAAGCGGACGGATAACATCCAAAGATCGCTGGCCACTGAATGATACCTCTGGGTTAATGGTTATACCAATACGAGCCAGCGCCTGGCAGGCATGACGTTTGCCCTTCTCGGTACCCTCAAGAGCCATGCGGAGCAGAGCTTTAACGCCACCATCCTGCACCACTTTGCCTCTTAACTCCCTCAGGCCACAAACGGCATTCAGGACTCGGGCAATCAGCTCTTGAGAATTGTGGCTCTCCGTTCTGGCCAGGGTACAGAGGGCAGTAGTTATTCCCTCGTTTGCCAGCACAGTGATACGCTTATTAATGAAATCCACATCATCCAGTTCGTGCTCCTCGGGTATGTGATGCTTGGCGAACTTGGCCAGCTCCACCATCTCCGGCACCAGTTCCTGCTTCTCATACGCATTGCACAAGTTCACAAAGGTGGTAACAACACCATAAATACACGACTGATCCCCAGCTCGAGCCAGATCCATGAGAGCGTGTATGGAAGCCTTGTCCTCAATCAGCTTTTCCTTGCATTCGGCATCTAGGGTCAGATAAGCAAGACCATCGGCTGCCCAGCGACGAATGTCACGATCCTTGCCAGGTTTAATCAGAAAACGACGACATGCCTCCGCTAACTTTAGAGCTGCACCATCGCCAAATGGCCGAATAGCCGCATCCTGTCCACCGTAACTGCCCAGCTTGCAAAGACCCACCAGGGCGCGCACGCGAATTGCATCATTCTTGGAGTGGTACAGACGCTTTAGGATGTCCACACCCTGCTCACAGAGAGCTTTGGCCTTATCCTTTTTGGATGAGGCGGAAATCAAGCACTCGCAAGCCACACGCTGCTGCAGCTCGTCATCGGTGGTCGCCATGGCCAGAATCATCTGCAGAATGCCTGAGAAAGTGAAGCGAAGGTTTAGCTAAAGATTCTTTAATTTTCTAATATGTCTAGCTTACCCTCCCTGGCAATGACCTGATTGCCCACATCCAGGGGACCGCTGAGAAGAGACGATATTGCTACAGTGACTCGCACCTTCGACTCCATATCGGGCGCCAGAAGCTTGTCCTTGATGAACTCATCGATTTGATCCGTGAACTTCTGCTTGGCTTCGTCATAGTACATGTTCTCGTAAACGCGGGCCAGACAAACCGAAGCAATCGTTGACGATGAGCCGGTGATGTCCATGGCACTCTCGTACTTGTAATCCGGCAGCTCAGAGCACACCTCCAGCAGACGGCACAGTCCCCGAATCTCCACCAGACGCTCAGCCCACTCCAAAGCAGAGTAGTGAACGTTTCTGGTGATCAGCTCCATGACGGCATCTCGAGCAGCTCCGGAAATTGTTCGATCTGTTATGCTATACACGAGACATGTGAGCAGGGTGTCGATCTCCCGGTTATTCTTAGCGCACAGCTCTTTGTCTGGCTTGGCATCCGCCTTGTTCTTCAGTCCCGACAGAGCATTAATGATGGTTTGCAGGCAATACTGAGCGGTGGCCACGCAGTCCTCGTGTTTCTGGTCAAAGACCCGCATAAACCAAGGGACTCCAAGTTCCGTGAGCACGCCCTTCGTGCGCTCCACATTATTTTCGCACAGAGCGGCCACCACACGCACCATGTTCACATAGATGTCCTGATCCTTTTCCAGCTTGGCCAGCGTAGCCACCTTCTGGATACAGTGTTCTTTGTACATGAGCTCCGCTCCAGCCTGTTCCTTGGCCAAAACGACCAGGTTATTGGCTGCCGAGCGGCGTTTGTCGATTGGGGAGGCAAAGTCAAAGGTTAGATCCATCATCTGCTTCACCTTCGTCGAGGTTTTGGCATTTCGTGCCACTCGCTCCTCCACGATGACATGGAGCCTTTGGAGCATGGGCTGCACGGTCTTGTTGCCCGGATCCGCCTTAAACAATGCGGTGGCATCTTTGTAGGCCTCTTCGAACTTTTCCAGAGCTTCATACGCCTGCGCCCGCCGAAACAGCGCCTTGGGATCTCCGGGAGCCGTTTTCAACGACTCCGTGCAGTCCTCCAAGGCGTTCTCGTACTGCTCCAGCTTCAGATAGGCGGCAGCACGGTTCTTGTAGAAAACGGGCAGCTCCTTGTGTTTGGAACCCATTTTGATGGCATTGCTGTACTGCTGCACTGCCTCCTCCCAGCGGGAGGCCTTAAAGGCCTCATTTCCCTTATCTTTATAGGTACCGGCATCGGTTACCTCCTCTGTGCTGATCGTGTTCGTCATGGTTACACAATTCTCCTCTTCTGTACGACCAGAAACAGGCTTTAAATGGAACTCCTATGAGTGCGACGAGGCAAATGACTCACGATTTCGGTGGCCGATTGGTTTTGTGGCCTAAATTTCGGCTGCCAGAAACTTCTCGATCGCTCTCGAACAGCAGCACACACACACAGGTTCAGATCGGCAGATGGCCAGCGGGAAAATCAAGCACGCTGTGTCGGAAAACTCAACAAAACCGTCTGCCCCCTAGAACTAACTATTTTTATTTTTATTTATAGACGGCCAAGTTGCCAGATGTATGGAAAAGCCGGCGCTGGGGCTGCCAGCTGGCGCGATGTCTTCAAATCGAGCGCTTTCTGACCGATAATCTTATCGAATATTTATTCGATATTCTGGTGGGCAGTGAAATCATTAGTTCTGGTGTAATAGCAGAAATAGTCGGTTACCCGAAATGTTATCGCTTGAACTTCCACCTCTAGGCCAGGTGAACAACTTCAAGTTCAAACAGCTGATCTGTTTTGTTTTGGCTTTCATGTGATATAACTAAACGAAAACAACCCGACCAGCGCCAGGTAAAGTGCCGAAGAAAGGCAAGGATGTTCCAGCACAGCTCCCTGCTGTGGCGGCAGCTCATTCTGTCCCGAAACCTGCACCTGAGCTTGGCCCAGCAGATGAGCCACTACGACGCCCTTGGCATTGGAAAGCGGTCCACGCAGAACGAAATAAAGGCAGCCTACTATAAACTGTCGATGCTATATCATCCGGACAAGAACAAGGGCAGTGAGAGTGCCGCCAAGAAATTCCGCGAGATCACCCAGGCATACGAGATCCTGGGCAACTACAGGCTACGTCGCCTGTACGACAAGGGCATCGTCCACACAGCCGGGTCGCAGTACGCGCAGGATATCCACGATGTGGCTGACCCGGTGGTGGAGGATGATCCAGAGACTAAGTTTTACAAGTCACGTTTCAAGAAATCCCGCGTTGCCGACTCAGAGGGGCGGACGCCCATCTACGACTTTGACGAGTGGTCGCGTAGTCACTATGGAAAGTCCTTTGACCGGAGACAGGCTGCCCAGGCCAAATACGATCGAATTAAGGTGCAAAAAGAGTCGAACAAGATGTCCAGCCAGACGGATATGGTCCTGCTCTCCCTTCTCTTCGCCGGCGTGGCCATATACCTAATGTTCCTTGCCGAGAGCTCGTACGACACGCCCAAGCAGCGTGCAGAGCAGCGCCACCGAAAGGATCGCGAGGAGCGGGAACGAGAGGAACAACTTGCAACACGTAAGCAATCATAGGGGTTCTCTAGTCCAAAGTGTAGATAGAGTTAAGCTTTAAATGTTTAAAAGAATAAAAATGGCTATTTTTGTTGATAAATTTCCACTTTAATTAGAACTTTCCGCTTCGCTTGCGCGCTGTATATTTAGTATCCGGACGTGTATCCAATCCCTGGCGACGACGGCGCTCCTTTTTGGCCAGAATCCAGTCGCGGGATTTCTTGGGCGCCTTGCCGCGTGCCTCCTTGCAGGCATCACGTTTCTTAATATAGTTTACTCGGCGCTCATCCTCGGGAGTACCTGCGAAAGGAAGTTAATCAGTCGATTATTTTAATGGGGAAGTCAAGAAACTCTTACCCAAGGCCTTTGGCAGCTCCGCGGTTCCACCAGTCATCAGAACAAGATAATATTTCTTGGCCTTGGCCGAGTTGGGATAGTCAACGACTAATCCGCCATAGAAGCCCGCCTTCATGGCCTGCGAGGTGACCATTTCGATCTGATCCGAGTTCTCCGGATAAAATTGGAAGACAGCGCGGGCGGTGCGCGTGAGACTTGAGAACAGGGTGGTGAAGAACTTGAGCAGGCGCTTGTGTGGGTTGTGATAGGACTTGTCCGCATTGCAGAGCCACTGGAGGGCAGAGATCGAGATGGCTCCGTCAAAGGTACCTGGTTTGAAGGGCATGCCCTCGCCCATATCGCCCAAGATGACATCTCCAGCCACCTCGCGCTCCACAGCAATATCTAGCATGGCCTTAGATATATCTATGCCGATCCACATGTGTTCGCTCTCCTCCAGAACGCTCCCCGATAGACCAGAGCCACAGCCAATGTCCAGAATCAAGCGAGATTCGTCGTCATCTGGAAGGGCGAGCAGCTCCAGGGCCCGTTCTGCCATTTCAATTTGGATGTCAATGATGCGGGTGCTATATATAAAAGATGTTTTATTATAGATTGTGATTTTTATGTAGTTTACTTACTTTGTGGAGTATTTCTTCGCCTCATCGTCGTTGTAGAACTAGAAATAGAGTTTGATATAAGTTAACTATTCACGTAAGCAGGTTACTCTTTCACACACAATTTCCGGCGGTGCTGAGTGCTCGGGTCTTCTGGCCATTTTCGCTGTATTTTATATAATTAGCAAAGCTCTAAATTCGAAGTTCTGCAACGTTTCCAAATAAACAAAAAAAAGAACTCAACTACACGTGCAACAAACAGCTGATTGTCATTCGTATCGAAACAATAAGGGATTAGCTATCGCTGGTTTGTCACCGCTAACATACACACACACAGGTGGATTTTCAAAACATTCGTTAAGTTTTCATTAGATTTTTATGAGCTTTTTTTTAAATTTTCGTAGCGTTTTTCCGGAATAACCTCGAAAATGACGAAAAATGATGAAACATTGTAGAATAAAGACTTATTGACAGCGGTCGATGAAAGTCTTGTGCAAGGGGATCAGTTACTAGTTTTCCTAACAGTCTTTTTGGGGTTATTATAATTGGAATTAAAATTTGTATGAGGGAAATATTGAAAAATATTTGATATACCTACGGTTTATATTACTTATTCTTTACTGTGTAGAAGACAAGGAAAACATCGATTATTTCCAGCAAAACATCGATGTTACCAATGTTTCAAAAACATCGATGTTTTCATCGATGTTTTTCCACCTCTAGAAGTGGCTAGCGAGCTGTGAAAAATCGTGGAAAATGCAATAATTCGTTTAAACTAAAAGCAATAAACATGTGAAAAGTGATATTCCAAGTCAACACGTGTCAGTGCATCAAGTGAATCGGTGAGTGCAGTCAAAAATGTCCCAAATAACGTCAACAAAGCAACATTTGCATGGGGCCGCTGTAGGTGTGGGTGTGGGGCGAATTGGGAATTAATAGCCTGTGCATGAGTGTGTGACAGTTCTGACGCGTCAACATCAACAAATACAGCCTAGGTGCTAATTAGCATTCTTGAACGGAAATGCAAAAGACCTGCCTGTTGTGCCAAAAGTTTGTGTTTCGCCGTGTTTGTGTAAGACGTGTGCGCTTTTAAATACTAGTGACACAATTCGCGCTGGAAACCTGTTATGCTGACCCGTTTACCTTGCTCCGATTCTCTAAAAAAGCGAAATCTTTCCTAGACTGAAAAAAAAAACAATAACAACAGGTTAAAGTTTTGCTCTCTCGCTCTCTCTCTCTCTCTGTAGCTGTCTTCAGCTGTTTTCGCCGGAATCGTTCTCTATCTCTTTCTCTCTCCTCGCTGATCTGTCAGTTGCATCAGTGGCTGTCAAACCCAAGGCAAGTGCATTTCAAACCGCATCGAAACTTGCATTTCTTTTATCCGCAAGTTTACGTTGTTTTTGTATACTTTTCGATAAATAAATGAAGCAAACCGAATTCAGGTTTATAAGCGGCGGCGGCTCGGCTGTGTTTGTGTACATTTTGCATATTTATGAGTCGCCATTTGGGGGCAAAACAGGTTCTTCTTTTTGGCAACGGAACATCTTTCACTCTTTCCAAGAACAAGAATTCCCCCTGTTCATCGCAGGTTACAAAATTTACGCAACAAGCCGCCGATCTCGCGGTCGCTGGCCTCTCCACTCAACGAGTTTGCCAAAAACCCCAAACAAGAAAGTAGCAGACAAGGGAAGCTTTAAATACTCTCAGATATCATCAACTCTCTAAATTCTATGTAGTATCTTTAATATATTATTGAATAGGCTTTAAAATAAGCTATTCTCTATTCGAAAAGTTAAAGATTAAAAGGCATATTCCCATTAAAAGGTAGCTTAAAGGTTGACTAAGCTTGACCTTCGGTTAATTTTCGACAGTTTATTGGGAAACTTGACACAATTTTCGCAAGACCCCCTAGTAGAGTATAAACTACAACCAAACCCGCCGATGCCATCCATTTTGGAAACCAGATACCGATACGGGGACAAAGACAAAGACACCAATGCAGAGACACCAACTACAGATGCTCGCTGGCTGCTGGGAAGAGTCAGAGCTTCAGTTGAGTGGCTCCAGTTAGCCAGAGCAAACCGTTCCCGCCGGAAGAAAGTAAGAAAAAAAATAAACGAGAAATGCGCAGTGGGTTAAACCTTGGTCCACTGCTAGTGGCGATGCTAGTGGGTCACCTGGCGGCTCCAGTGGCGCCTGCCAACCTGCTGACCAGCTATCTGCCCGCCTCCATGCAGGCCCTGGCCTACTACATCGATCTGCTGCAGTACGAACCTTTATCGAGCACCACAGTGGAGCCCCCCTTCAGTGCCAATGATGGAGGGATGGAGTCTACGACAGGAACTCCACAAAGGTCTACAGCGCCACCAACGAAAAGAGGGACTACCACTCGAAGACCTAGTGCGGGAGCAGGAGGTGGTGGCTCCGGATCAGGCTGGTGGCAGCCGCCCAGCTGGTGGGAGACACCGCAGAGAACTTCAACCACCCAGAAACCGACATCACCACCTACACGGCCTCACCGGCCGGCGATTTTCTCTCCAGCTCGTAAACCGGAAACGGAAAGAGTGCTGGAGGGCCACGCTCTCTTTGAGGAGATTGGAGATGATGTGGACTTTGATAAGCTGCCCTTGTCATTAATTCGCGACATTCAAAGCGAACACGATGACTTCACTAACGATGTGGAATCGCTGGATAACTTTCTGCGGCTCTACGATGATAATTACGGCAGGGCTGCCTTTGACTTTGAGACCGCCATGGATCGCTGGAGCACTGCTTCTATAGCGGGCAAGAAGAGAGTGCCACCCACCAAGCCCTATGTCGACTTTCTGCTGGTCTATGATCTACTCAAGCGAGACGCCAAAGCAGCGAATCTCAGCAAGTACGAGGGTTACTCCGAGGATCTGCTGGAGCAGCTGCATGAGCTGTCGCAGGCTTCCTCGGCCAGACAGTTGCACACACTCTTCCAAAGAATGCTGGACCGCGGCGATGTCCAGCGAAGTGATGTGGTGGCTCGTGTCCAGGGAATCGTCAAGGATCTGGGCAATCCGAATAGCGCAACAGCCAAGGCGTTGGCCTTTATACCCAGCATGCAATTTTTACCTTAAGTGCCTAGGGATAAGCTCAAACTAGAGGAATCCACCAGTTGACCTCATCTCTGTGTGATTGGATTGAATACTTTCATTTAATAAAAATATTACGACTTCTTAATATTAGACTTTGAATATTTTATTTTGCAAGCACTGGTCAGTCCATTTAAAATTTAGGGGATTCCTTTTGGCACTCCTTTAGGATCCATCCGCCAACTTTGTCCTCCCAAACTTTACTTTCGTTCTTAATTTTAGAGCTATTTATTTTCCTGCCGGAAGCCCGCTTGCCACCATTTTGTGGCAAACTGACACATTGGCATAGTTTAGTAAGTGTTAATGTGTTATCGATAACGGGTCAACCGGCTGCTTCTGTTGCTGCACCTCGCATCAGCTGTAATGATGACGTCGCGACTCTATCTCTCACCCTCTCTCTTACACATGGTGGCACTCTCTTTCACCCTCTTACTCTCTGAATCTCCCTCGTGCCCACCCACTTGTGCTCTTACGCTCCAGCTGTCTCTTTGCCTGCACTGTATGGTATTTAGAGCCAGCATCTCGATAAAAATAAGATGTTAAGATGGAATTTTAAAAAATAAATAAAGTTAAAACAAAGAATAAAGATTTAAATCGAACCAATGCGAATAAATTTCATGTATATATTTAATTATGAACATACTACTTTAATTTTTAAAGGGAAACCATTTTTAATATTTATTTTTTAATATCAAAAAAACCATTTTAATAAAATAATTTAACCTAATAATACTTTTTGTAATATTCATAACAAACAGTCTACGTTTGGCAGCCAATGCGAGCAGTCGTTATTATCTCCCAAACCAAACTTCTAAGCGAGTCAAGCCTAAGTGATAAACAAGCATACTTCTATAAATAGATTGCTTATCAGTAGTGCACCTGTTGTGTCAATCTCTAAACACAAAGAAAAAGCATAAAACCCAACTAACAATGCGTGATCCACCAGACATCTGGAAGGAAAAACCTTCACCAACTAGCAAATTTCTAATTATCTCCAGAACCGATGGAACAACCTTCGCAGGTGTTTCACCCTTCAACATAAAAAATATAATTGATATAACAGCCGGAGGAGTAATTGTCAGCTGTAAGAAACTACGCGACGGAAATCTTCTCCTACAAACAAAAGACAACGTACAAGCTGAAAAACTCCTAAAACTGAGGAATATTCTGGACATCCCCGTAACAGTCTCAGAACACCGAACTCTTAACTACTCAAAAGGAATAATATACTCCAACGATCTGCGAGGAATAGACGAAGAGGAGATTCTGGTAAACTTGAAAAGCCAAAAAGTGACTGCAGTAAGAAAAATTATGAAGAATCTTATATTAGACCCAACAGAAACTGGTCTTATTACCCTAACTTTCGAAAAACTAGACCTCCCGGAATATATTTATATAGGTTACGAAAGAGTTCAAGTTCGACCTTATATACCAGCCCCAATCCGATGCAACAACTGCTTACGCCTAGGCCATCTCCAAAAATTCTGCAAGAACACAGAGAACTGCTTTATGTGCAGCCAACCTGCCCATATCAACATGGCAAAGGGAGAAAAATGCGAGCGAGGTATCTGCTGCATCAATTGTACGGAAAAAAAGAACACCGATAATAAACACCATCCCAGAGACAAAAACTGCCCAGTCTTCATCACACACAAGGAAGTACAAGCCATCAAAACTCTCCAAAAAGTAGACAACAGAACGGCCTGGTCGATTTATAGAAAGAGACACCACCATGATGGTTCGCTATACGCATCGGTTGCAAGCTCAACACAAAACAACATTCCCCAAACACAACGATTGACACCGAATACGCCCCATACATCATCATCATTCGCCCATCACACACCATCATCAGAAGAAACGCGCAGACCCATTATAGGATACGACGACAAGGAAGATGAAATCATGCTAACAGACTCATCCTGCACCGATGACAATAACAGTAAAGATAGGACAACTTCTAAAGTAAATATACTCCCTAGAAATATAAGTAATAGAACGAAAAGAAATCTAATTAATAAAGAAAAAACAAACAACACAATTATAACAAGATCAAAGCTAAAAACTCTTGCAGATTTAAATTAAAACTATTCGCTAAATCTGAGTAACCACTAAACCTGAATGTAAATATGACCCTTAAGGTATTACAATGGAACATCAACGGCTACACAAACAATTATAATGAGCTATTGATCCTGATAAAACTACATAAGCCCCAAGTTATCTCCCTTCAGGAAACTCATTTAACATTCGCCCAACCATTTCCCATCCCTGTCAATTATATAATCTATAATACAACGTCGATTACAGCAAAAGGTGGAGTCGCCTTACTCATTCACAGATCTGTGCAACATAAACCTACTCCGGTAGGGCAAAACTTTGATGCCATCGCTCTAGAAATTCACTCCAAACAAAAATTTAACATTATTTCCACTTATATTCCACCCTCACAAAAATTCACCGAGACAGATATAGAAAACACAATACCTCAGTCGTCAACACCTTCGATAATCACTGGTGATTTTAATGCTTGGAATACTCTTTGGGGTTCCCCCAAGAGCAATCAGAGGGGGAGGATTCTCGGAGAATTTATTCTCAAAAACAATTACATTGTTCTAAACAATGGCCAGCCAACACATTTCTCCACACACAGTTCCTACACCCACATCGATATTGCCTTATGCTCACCAAGCCTTAAAATTCACTGTACATTTCAAATCATGGACACTCCCCAGGGTAGTGACCATTTTCCCATAATTATTAATCTCTTTACCCAAGAAAAGAAAGTATTCAACTATACAAGAAGATTTATAA